>OX596245.1:14057946-14482646 GCA_951394255.1 Polyploca ridens
GTAAGAAGGCGCGGGTTATCAAACTTTTCATGGTACTTATAAAATGTGTAATACTTATGAATTATTATTTTTTAATACTGGACTTTAAGCCCTTACTCACCGAATAAAATGAATACAATTATAAGCGGAAACTTTATTCATCATTGAACAAACATGGTATTTAAATAAAATGCATACATTTTCTGGAATTCATTACGTATTATCAATTTGTACTTAATAAGTAACGCAAACAGGTACAGTAGTACCCAACTAATATGGCTTACCGATGTACCTGCGCAGAAGATTTTCAAAGCGCGGGAAACGCTATTGGTCGGCAACTTCCGCCATGTTAGCGCGCGCCGTGCGGAGAGGCGTGACTTGCGAGTGAGCTGGAACTAATAGCTGCAGTGTATTGTGAACCTTATAGTCGTGATCTAAGGTTGATTGTAAGTTTTAAACATTCTTTCGTTAATCTTCGGGGTCATACTTTCTTTTCTGTGCGAACGAAGATTCACGACGCGCCATATCAGTTGGGTAATACTGTACATTCTGTAATTTTCTTTCTAATGTTTGAAAGTATCAGGACAAGATTTGTATGAAAGTTTTCTTTGGATAATCTACCGGAAAAGTACGAACTGACTTACTAACAGATAACGCACAGCTTAGACCACTGGAAAAAGAGACATGAAATTCACCCGGTTGACATCGGCCACGAACAAACTACTTATTCCCTTTATTTTCCAGTATTTTCTGATTTCATGTATGTCACAATATGACATACATATGTCAAAGGTAGGCTAATCATCGAAGAAAGATCCCTATAGAGCTCTACCTCTGGACTTCCAATTGACACTACTTCTTGGGACACTGACTACCTGCTGTATATTATAAGATAGGTACTAGGTAGTGTATCTAAGGTAGAGGACCGAGAAATATACTTCATTATAGTCACATGATTCTATATGTAACCGCATACTAGAAATACTTTTTTGTCTTCTATAAACATATACTGATTTATTTTTAAAACTTTGTTTTTATGTTTACCTAAATTGTTTGATCAAATAAAATCCCATTGACTCTTATTTCACCTATAACATAAACCAAAAATCTATTATACTAAATGGTAAACAGCCATTTACTACCTACGTAAGACCCGTAGCTCTGTAGAGGTGCTACGACGGTCAATTAGTAGTATGGGTATTGTTTATTTTATTCCTTTCTTTAAGATCGCGTTAACAGATATTAGGTAGGTACATACCAAAAATATTTTAATTATGGTTCTAAAGAAATAGTTCATATGTTTTTTTTTTCGAACAAGTATTTTAAGAAACAAATTGAAGATTAACAAAATTCTGGATCTTGTCTTACTAAATAGGTGCTTGATTCCATTTCATAAATCCTTGTTTTGTTTTTGCAAATACCGAGCAAAGCTCAAAAACTCCGTCATCGAGGTATTGTGGAATGAATATGCGGCCGGAATTCATCAACTCAATAATATCATTACTAATGTGAAACAAAAATACTAATATCATAATTGCAATAAAACGCCCATATTTTATGATAACTGTTCGAAGAAGGCTTGATGAGAGGATCCTTTAACTTTGGTCAAATATAATCCTTTGGGTTGATTGAATCACCTGAATAACTGACTCATGAGCATGTCAGTTATAAGGTCCCGGTGGAGGTTACAGACCTTCCATTGATGTCCAATCTCCTTAAAAAGGGGTGCTAGGTTACGTGTGGGTTTCTCATTAAGGTTGATAATGTACCTACGTTTTCTCATTCATTACTCGATTACACTGTTTAAGCCCTACTTTCATTATTCTAAGATTTAGCCATGATCCACCTCAAAATAAATATACAGGCTGAATTTTTTTTTCTAGCCAGTGAGGGCAACTTCTGAACTACAGGTCTTAGAGAAAAAGGCTGAAAGGAACCCCGAGCTGAATTTTGAAAAAAATTAAAATGCCATTAAAATTTATTTAAAAAAAAAATTATATTCGAAGATATTGTATGTATTTGTATTTTTTTTTTTCGAAATTCTGCTTCTTCGTCACAATATGAACAAAATTATTTAAGACAATCTAGCACATCAACACTGGCTAGAAATAAAAATTCGCCCTGTATATATGTTCTACATTCTAAATCTAAAAATTGCTCCTTCAAGAAGGTTGTAAAGACAGGGTTCAAAAACGCGCGAGTGACCCCTGGTGTTGCAAGCGTGTATAGGGTACGGACAACCACTTAACTCCAGGTGGGCAGTAAGCTTGTGAGCTACCTTTGTATTATAAAAATATGCATATATGTTCAAAGCGTAAATGTCTATACAGCCATTGGATATAGCCCATTATTATGGGTATATATAATAGCGATTTAAAGTTTTATGGGGCCAACCTGAGCTGATACTCAATGTCACATTGGAACGGAATGTATTTAAGGCGCGGACTGACTACAATTTTGACAGCACTCGTTCTTCATTGGATTAGGGTTGAAAATGGTAAATCATAAATGTGTCGACTCTATGAAATGGACTGTTATTTACGGGTTACCCCATTTTTGTGCATTTGAGCTTAGACCTGGCCTTAAGAGACGATGGTGTACCTATAAAAATAAAATAATGAACCACTAAAGTGGAAGTTCTCAAAGTATCGATAAACACGGATGCGTCGCCGAAACTTTATGACTTTTATAATTTGACCACATTTTAGAGATTTGGTGCCTACGTGCTTGTGCATGCAGGCAAGTCTTAGGTGCTTCACCTTTTCAACCTTTACTAACGATTCAGGAATTCCATCGATAGGTATTAAAAACGAATGAAATCAATTTTATATCATAAGTGAATTAAAATTAATTCGTTTTATAATTCTAAAATTATATGAAATCCTGTAAAGTGTCTGTATTGGTATTTATTATTGATTTGATATATTATTAAATTATGCATTAAAACATAGACAGAATTAGATTAGTAATCTCTTATGAGTTATTACTTTAATATTATTTAGATTATTATTTGGATGGAATGCAGTTTAAAAAGGTCATTTGAAAATTGATATAACAACATTCTTTAAGATAACCAATTTTTTTTTCAATAGAGGTTTAATGATTTTACTATTTAACCTAACTATGACTTCAGAACTAAAAGCAGATCTATGTCACAAAATCTTAATATTCCACGCGTAAAATATAACAAATATTATAATTTATGTGAATTCGTGAGGAATACGAGGAAGTAAAGCTAAAATCATTATGCGTCGATCGAATATCGTTTCACTGAATAAATGATGATACATTTTGGTTTTCTTATGTGTATATTTTGTAGGTACCTAATAAAGATTGTAAATAAAAAGTAAAATTAAGTTTTTCGTCCCAAAAATAACCAACGCATATATTTCATTTATTTTTTCAATTGATTAATAGAAATAATAACAGATAGAAATTTTTCATAAAACAGATTTCCTACACACTGAATTACTCGTCTTTTGTAGAAATAATAAAACATAAAATACATTAGTAGTTATCGTATAAAATACAAAAAAAACTAAAGTCTTCGTTCTACATGCTGAGTAACATTCCTGTGCAAAACGTCGTCTCCATTCCGAGACATAATAATAATTTATACATGACTATTATAAGCTAGGTCATCTATAGATACTTTTGTAATTATAATTAGGTAGCATAATATTTATATTGTATAATCTTTTCTCATTAATATGTTAGTCATAATCACAATGTTCATCTAACTTCACGTGCATACTTGTTTAAACATACGATACAAACTTATTTCAAAGCAAAAGTTATTAAGTATTTATCAAATATTTTTATAGATAAATAACTTGTAATCCAGTTGTGATTTAAATAGAACTGAAGTTAGTAAATTGATTTCAGTTTCACAAACCGAGTATCTTTTCGCTTTTTATCACTACTGTTTTATTTTTAATATTGTGCTATTGACTATAAAAAGCCTTCCACAATTAAATGAAATTGGTAAGTACATTCATCAAGTAACTTAACTTTTGCATGGTAGCTGTGGACTTTCACGCGTGATCTAAGTACGGATACAAATACAAATGCTTTATAATCAAAATCTTAATCATACGGTAATAAACGTAGTGTAGATCTCCTTTTAAGTATAGAAATACTAAGTGCAAGCTAAAATTATTATAAGTTATCATCCTAAGTTAATAAATTGGATACTACTATTAATAAGGGGTGATATTAGAACAGTGACAAATGAACAAAAAACTAAATATAATAAAGTATGTCTCAATAGCTGGCCTTATCACTAATAGTGATCTCTACCAGGTAACCTTTGGATTGAGAGAAGATAAGTCATCCAACGACAATTTTAAGGTCGGTGTTGATAAATTTACAAGAATTTGGCAAAATGATATAAAATCCACACATACCAAAGATATGAGTCACGTTACCCAAACAAAACCTATGAAAAATGTAATGCTCAAAAAATACGAGAAGTGATTTCGAACCAATTTCTGATGAAGGAGCCAACTGGCAACCGCACCTGCGTCATTGGCGCCAGATGATACAAATTTTCCCAGAATGTGGTTTAATTAATACAAAATCACAAATAAACAGGGTGATTTCTACCGAGAAAAAAACGTCAATATTATGAGACGGACACAAATAGATACATTAGAATAAATTGATTCGTTCTGAATAATAAAGCTGTTCATACGACACACACAAAGAATTTTGGTGACATATACCTTATTTTGCACGGTAGCTGCTGATATCTAATATCAATAAATATTTATTGTCTGTAGATAATTTATTAGATTCATATTAGTATCATGATAAAAAGCTGCATATTTTTTAAAGCAATAAAGGTTATTGATATGTAACAACCTGATTTTATATTGTGTCATCCCTGGGTCACAATCAAACCATTGATTGAATCCAACTAAGTTATGAATAAAACAGTTTGAATCTATACTGACCATCCATATAAGCCGTTACTTGTAGGCCAGGTGGTTCATAATTTGACATGCACAAACGCAAATACTCAATAATAGACGAAAACAGGTTTTTTTAAAATTTTTACTCTAATTTACAATTAGGTCATAATAAAGCCCTTACTGCTGGCGCAAGAGAGGATTCAACAATTGTTATGGGGTCATAAAAATATCTTCAGGAAATTAGTTACATCCGACTTAATGAGTTATTACTTAATAAGTTGAAATTCATTAATCATTTTATTTTACCCTCTGCTGCAATCACACTGGAAACCTTAGTATCGATAAAATAGCCTACGAAAGTTATTTTTTACAATGACTTACTTGACTTATGATTCTATGTCTCCTAGATGAGGCAGAGGGCGTCCACAGAAACTCTCCATCCCAATCTTCTTCGCTTCGTCAAGCACAGTGCGTCGCCAGGTTTGTTTGGGACGGCCACGCTTTCGTTTCCCCTGCGGATTCCAGTCCATTGCCTGCTTGGGTATATGGTCGGGGTCCCTTCGGAGAGTGTGGCCAATCCAGTTCCATTTGCGACGCTTGATCTGTTGGTCGATCGGTGTTTCGTGACACCGTTCTCGGAGCTCTACGTTCGAAATTTTCTCGGGCCAATGGATAACGAGAATTTGGCGAAGGCATCGGTTGACAAAAACCTGGAGCTGGTGCGAGATGGCCTTGATTACCTTCCACGTTTCGCACCCGTACAGAAGTACAGACTTCACGTTGGACCCGAATATTTTGAGCTTAACTCTTCGGGTCAGCTTCCGAGACTGCCATACGGAGCGCAGCTGCGCGAAAGTTACTCGGGCCTTGGCAATCCGAGAAGAGATGTCATCTTCAGTTCCTCCTGATTCTGACACGACACTACCAAGGTAAGTAAATTTGTGGACGCGTTCCACAACCTCTGTGCCTATCAGCAACGGTGTCACATTCGTCACTTCAGATTGCATCTCTTGGGTCTTCCGGATGTTGATTTTCAGACCATTTTTTTACAATAATCATCGTAAATTATTTTATATTTAAAGAAAATTGCGTAGGTACTCTTTGTACCTGTAAAAATAAATAATTCATTTTATTAGGTGATGGAAAATATGATATTGATCATTCACTATTTCTGATAATGCATAGATAATTAGATTCTACGCAAATATGACACATCACCAACACCGGCTAGCTGGGATAACGAAAAGAACCTTGCAATGAGTAACTGATAAAATACGGATTTAAAAATCAGTTGTTTATTTAAATAATGAATCAAAAAATGTATTCTCATCCTTGGGTAAATCCAATCGTTAAAGAAATGTCCGCAAAGAACTATTGTATATGTAAAGCTATCAGTTGTTATTAATAGTGTGAAATTTTAATGGCGGAATAAGGTGTTTTTGGAATGCAGTAAGGTCGATCTTACATTGGTAAACATTTTGTCCTGAACGTAAATTCAACAGTCTTAAGGCGCCGATCCCGCAGAGAAGAGTTCTAGAGTTCTGCGTTCCGAGTTCTGCATTCCGCGTTGACTGTTAGCTATGTGGGGTCTTTGAAAGTAAATAAAAAAAAGTGTATGATTTGCGATCAGTAGCGAATATTGTAGAACCCTAGAACTCTAGACTGCTTGCTGTGTGCAAATAGAACTCGCTGTGGGATCGGCGCCTTACTATGTGAAGGCAAGAAGGAATCTTATCAAATGAACTAAAAATTTCAAAATTTTAAAAGCAGAAATTTTGCAAGCATGGAAAACTTCATTCTGTTCCACATGCTTAAGTATTTGGTAAGGATTATGAAGTGATTTGGAAACTAATCGCGTAAAATTAGAATTTTAAACATACTTGGCTTCTGTGTATGGAAAAGTCTAAAAATTTGTTAATACTAATTTGCATGAACATATAGCCAGCATTTTATCCGGTTTTTAATCCGCTCTGGAAAAAAATTTAAAAATTATTCGTTTATAGAAATGAATATGTGATTAATGTTAAACAACGACTACAACCGATGTCACTTATAAATCTACCGATTTACTTTTGATGTATCAGGCAATGTTTTATACTATTTTGTTGTAAAAATAAACAATAATATATCAGTCCGTTTTAACTTATTTATGCACAATAAACCCATAGCACAAAACATTGGGAACGAAGTAAAAAAAGAAGATATTTTTATTGTTGTACTGTAATTGTACAAGTCAACGGATAAGGCAGGGTTACGCGAGCGGACCCAAAATATACGTCCCCACAAAGGTGAATCACATAAATTGGAGGCATTTTCTTTGTTAATGCATTTATCTCTCCAATATCAACAGCGGGACCTTAATCGATGGCATTTTTTGCCATGGATAAATCGAGAGGAGAAATTTTAACATACTTAAGTGATTAGATACTCATGGAGGCGTCAAATTGTGATGTTTTTTTGTATGACACCGATACCCCAATAAAGTAACTCAGACCAAGAATGGTATGCAAAGATGATAAAAAAATACGTAACTTGTATGTGTGTGACGTGTAGTGACGCACACAGAGCGCTCGTGTTTGTATTCCTGCAGAAGAGATGACTTTATGTCGCAAATGTATAAAAGCGAAGCGCCGATTTCGAAATCAACAGAACGATTTGAAATACTCTAAGGAGTGAACACCACGGAGTGTGACCGTGAACATTTAATTTCCGCATAGTGATCTCGCGAATCGGTTGCAGTGAACAGTGGATTGAACATCTGAAACCCAAGGAATTATATTTTTTATTCTTCAATAATTTTGTGAAGATATTTCGTGCAGTGCTTTAAGGATGAATTCTTTTGAGGTAGTTTTAGCATTCAATGGTGATTTTTTACCAAAAAAAATATATTTAGAATTTTTGAAAAATATTTAACATTTTGCTATCATCATATCAATAATTGATTTTTTAAAAATGAATATTTTTCATATTTATAAAATATTAATTGATGCATATTTATTTACAGTGTTTATTAGTCGCCCTCTGCATTGTAGCAGTCGTGAGTTCGCCGATAGAAGATGGCAACTGGAATCCATATAAGTACGGCAATGCTGGCAAGTAAGTAAATGTCAACTAGATTCTAGTAAATATTCATTTAGATTTACCCAATATAGATATCGTTTGAATACCTGATAAATAATGCATTTGACAAACAACCCACGCTTTCAAATTCCTGTGTTTTGGAGTTGCACTTGGAAATATGAATTCGAAACTTTGGAAGAGTTCATGAATGCAGTATTTAAATTTGGACCCCAAAAATATTCAATTACATTACATTAAAATAAAATATTTAATTTTTTCCAAAGGTACATCCCTACAGATGAGGGTAAATACATCCACATTCCGAACCCCTACATTCACATCGATAACCCTTACGATGGAGGCTTCGGGCCATACGCGCACGATTATGAACCTCAAGCCTCAGTTGACCAGTACCGATTGGTGATAACCCCGCCTAAAGATATTCCTTTCTACAAAGATGGCTACTACAAGAACAATGGCATCAAGATCATCAAACAGAAACACAACTACGACGAGGATAGATACGATTTTGAGTAAGTTCTCCCCATCATTGTACTTTGATATGATTGTAGTATGCGTAAGGAAATCTGATGAACTTCTTTGTATTGAGATGCATTTTAAGAATTCTGTGATATATAGGCCCCGTGCTATGTTCTGGCTGAATCGAATGGTCAAAATTTCCAAATTGTTTGATGATGGATCATACATTTTGCAGCTCATTCGTAAAAACAGAAATATTCATATTGGTCTTGTATTTAATAAAAACGAAAAACGCCTATTATAATATATAAGTAGTGCACCGCAAACGCATCGTTCATTGAATCTGGCTAAATAGGACTCTCAATAGAAATTTTCAAATAATAATAACTCATCCTAAGTAAAATGCAGTTGATAATCCAATATTGATTTATAGTATTTTAAAGGTTTCAATGTAAATAATGAAATTAACATATTTGGCGTGTAATCTATAAAATTTATAAACTTCCTGTCTCCTAAATAGATTTTAGCCTTCACTGAATGTCAAGCCGTCTTTATGCATAATAAATTTCAGCGAATATAGTTCACTAATGCTAATGCTTTGTCCTGAATGCTTAGAATGAAAGCATGAATAGAAAAGTAACAGTAATAAATCACTCCTAATATAATCTGTGTGCATGCAGTGAGAACCCTATCTACTATAATAAGTTACATACATACATTGCAAGTTAAATAAAAACTTGTAAAAATTACAGTGATAAAAAATACCATAAAGAACAGCAACTCACAGCGTAATGCCAATACGGATTAAGAAGCAATAAATCAATAACAAGATAATCTCATTTGATATGATAGCAAAAAATCTCATTCAGAGTCAGGTCATAGTCCTTGATTACACAATAGCATTAAAGCAGATCAATTCTCCAACACGAAAAAATGTGAGCCTTGACCGACTACACAAACTGACGCTTGTACACATGGGTCAGAGTTCAAAACTATTTAAATTATTTACGACAACAGAATCGACATCACATTAAACTTGTTACATTATCAAAACTCGATATAAATTCACATTCAATACCATAGTTACACGCAAGATAAATGCATAATTGTTAAGCCGTAATATATTAATATCATAATTATGCGATTAAAATGTTAATACATAATTTTGCAACAGGAAGTAGAATTAATAAACATCGTTAGGCCGGTTCTAGGTGATTATTATTAATAATGTTATTTTATTTACAGTTTCGAGACTGAAAACAAAATCCGTGCTGAGGAGAAAGCCGTTTTAAAGAACGCGAATACAATTGATGAAGGCATTGCATCAAAGGGATTCTACGAATACATTGGACCCGACGGTTTCATGTACAGGGTAGACTACACCGCCGACGAAAATGGATTCCGCCCTAAAGTGAAGCGGCTTGAGACTCCATACTCAGGGAAATGGACATACGAGAAGGTTAATTAAATCAGTCGTCGATGCTTCAAGCCAAACATCACCTCCATCCTCATATGAATCAGTATTTTCAAATAAGTAGACGATATTTTCCACGGAACTAATTTCGTTCATCTCCCGACTGACTGCAATTTATTTAATGACCATCATCCTCATTTTAGTCACGATTGATATATCGTTCACGATTATGACATTTTCGATTTGATTCTGCCCAATTTTGTATTTGACATTGATTAATCTCATAACTTCCGTCATGTATGGGTTTGAAATTCTCGATTTGTGAAGTACAAAAGTGTGTTAATTTGAGTTTTGGATGTTTCTCACATGAGAATGTCTTGTGTCTGTCCTAGATAATTGTAATTTATATTTTAGTTTTAAGAGCTTAGATTTTTTAAATTTAGATACCTTTACTTATTTATGAAAATGTGATAATAAATTTATATTGCTAAACAAACATTAATTTTTTATTTACTTTACATCCTTAGATTACGGATTTTTTCGCTACGTTAAAAAAAAACAAAAGAGATCCCACCAAAAACATTTTCATGCCACGGCCAAGCCACATATTTTGACTACGGTGTGTAGAGTTTGTGAAGTTAAGGCTGATACACAAATATTACTTTGAAATCCAATTCACAGTTTATGGCAATGCAAAAATTACGGAGATCTAATTCAATAAAAAAAAAATTACATGGACCGCTGTAACTACTTATTTTAGCGAATGTCCGGATTGTCAGAATGTTTCACGCAAGTGCCAACAACAATTGTACAGTAGTACCCAACTAATATGGCTTACCGATATACCTGCGCAGAAGATACAGTTTCAAAGCGCGGGAAACGCTATTGGTCGGCAGCTGCCGCCATGTTAGCGCGCGCCGTGCGGAGGGTTGTGACTTGCGAGTGAGACGGAACTAACAGCTGCAGTGTATTATGAACCTTATAGTAGTGATCTAAGGTTGATTGTAAGTTTTAAGTATTCTTTCGTTAATCTTCGGGGCCATACTTTCTTTTGTGTGCGAACGAAGATTCACGACGCGCCATATCAGTTAGGTCTACTGTCTTCTGTACCATGTTTCAATCCAATCAAATGAAAGATGCGCAATCACATCGAAGACAAACGATGTACAAACATATTTTTATATCATAGATAGACAGATCTCTTTTAGCTCTAAAATGTCATATAACTGTTTTTTAATACTGTTTATAGTAGCGTGTGTATTAGGAACAACTATAACAGTCGCAGTCTTTTAGAATTATAAGTGTTTCAAAATATTGATGATTTACGGATGACTAGCCGGCTACGTATGTGTGTAGCGGTTTTATAGAGTGGAGATTATTAACATTAACTTAATAATGTATATTGTTCCTGCGGTAAGTTCGCCTGAGCTCCATGAAGAGGCGCTGTTACCACTGTTAGGCGCTGACAAATTCGGCGAGCAAGCTCTCAACCGGGTTTAATGGCATTGGACCAAATATGATACTGCACTTTATCCCTTCCGCTGCCGGCACAGTGACTCCTCTAACCCTGACGAGAAGGACGAGAAGAGAGACTCGGCAACGCGTGAGTGAAATCCCTGTTGTAGGCTACGGTAACCAATTATCATCAGTCTGGCTATTTGCTTGTTTGCTGCCTAGGTTATAGATATAAAAATATATTAGAGAGGTAGATCATATACATATAGCGTGTTTTCGTTCAAAGAGGCTCGTCGGGGGAAGTTCCTCCACCTTACAGAACACTGCAGCCAAATAACGCTGTGTTCCTGCGCTTGAGTACGGTTGCCAGAGCTCATTGGGGTGGCGGGAAGGGTCGATAATGCGTGAGTGATAGCCTGGGTGTAACAAGCGTCCATTATATATAATATATATATACCTAGGTACGTATGACAAGTAGTTAAAAATCTTTTTTAAAACCAATAAAATACTAATAGAGTACAGCACGGGGTTCTTCAAAAAGGGTGTGAAGAGATTTCTGCAGGGACAGCAACGCGCGAGTGATACCCCTGGTGTTACAAGCGTCCATAGGCTACGATAACCGCTTACCATCAGGCGGGCCGTATGCTTGTTTGCCACTTCATCATCATCATCATCATCAGCCTATAATGTCCCACTGCTGAGCACAGGCCTCCTTTCACAAATGAGGGTGAAAGGGAATGGGCAATACTCCACCACGCATGCCCAATTCCGATTGGGTACAGTGCCTCTAGCGGAATACTCATGGTACTAATTTCTCCCATACTAATTTATAGTTAACTCAAACGCAATAATATGCGTGTATTATTGTTAATTCTTTACACTCGGGGTATGGTATAAAATTTGAATAAATATCACAATAATACCCTTTAGTAATCGAACGGCCGCATTACGTTCTGCATTTACCGCACAAGTAGGGAAATTGAATCTGGAATTTATTGCATTTACTGCTATTATCCAGAATCTTATTTATTGATTTGGGAATCTTACATCCAACTATCATCAAGGACTTTTTGGCGGGAACTTGCATAGTGACGTTATGTTTTCATTTTTATTTTCATAAATTCGTGTATCTTGAGTTTTATTGCATATTATCGGTGGTATTTTATCCAATAAAGATCAACCTATGTGCACCAGTGAATTGAAATGAAATGAATCATGTGTATCGTGACTTTTCAAGTTGTCTCAAGAAATCCGTGAAAAGTTTTAGTACAACCACCATTGTACTAAATCATGACTTTTATGGATGGTGACTGACTGAGGACTGTGTGAAGGTGATTTATTGTGACTGGAACTTATAATATAGCTGGAAAATGGCAAAATATACAAGCCGTGTGACGCCAACGTATATAAAAAAAAACTATCATCAATGTCTTGCATTCCAATTTCTTTCAATACGCCACTGTAGAAAATCAACATATTATCGCCTTTCACATTGTTCACTTTAATTATAAGGTCTACAATTTATGTTGACCACGAAACTATCTCAATTTTGAACTTAATCAGGCTTACCTATGACAGTGATAATATTGTATGTCAGCCTGTATTTATATTATAAGTTTATTTCTACGCGTGCTGCTTGAAAGTAAAGTGTAAACTAAACTTACAAACTTGCCTCAAGTTATTAATTCAAAATTATACGAGAAGCTCCTGGATTATGTCGAAAACACGTGCTTTGACCTCTCGTCATGAACATAGCCCTGTTGTATTCCATCCGAAACCTAGATATGTTGTATATAAATTATATATCTTTTAGTTTTACAGTTTAATAATTAAACATTTAGTATGAATTAGAATAGAATATGAATTAAAAGTATTTGTTCACCTATATTGTTACTACATAAAATAAAGGCTTAACCGTTACGGTAGAAGAACTTTTTTTTTTTTTTTTTTATACTACTTAGGTAGCAAACAAGCATACGGCCCGCCTGATGGTAAGCGGCTACCGCAGCCTATGGACGTTTGCAACACCAGGGGTGACACTCACGCGTTGCCGACCCTGCAGAAATCTCTTCAGACCCTTTTTGAAGAACCCCATGCTGTACTCCATTGGGAAAACCACGGCAGGCAAACTATTTAATTAGTAGCCTAACGATATCATTTTAATGTAAAAACGTGTGGGATGATAACATATATCGTAAGAGGAAATACAGTACATGATATTATTAACTTACCGACAGCTTATCGTAATAAATAACAATTACAAAAATACAAAGCAATTTAACACTGCAAAGAGATAAGTTAATTTCGAAGATTAATATGGTCAATAATAACCCTCAGAAATTCCTTGCTTTATATTTAAATTGGGTGCATAACTAAAGGCATCTGAACCCGTACTTTGGCAATAAACATCGGGATGTGAGGGCAATATTTGATCTGATAACGCGATAAATAAATACCGAGGCGCCTCGAATTTCAATAAAAATATCAAGAGCCGAGTCGCCAAAAATAAACGAGTCCCATCGAGGAGAGAGGAGCGGAAGGATCGTAAAGTCATGCGTGTTAGGGCACTGGCAAGAAATTTGGCGAAATTGTTTTGGCTCAGGCTTGTGGAGGCTTTTATGGAGGAAGGGGACGTTGACCGAGAGCTCTGCCAAGTAGCCGGCGCCGCTCTGGCCGACGCAGTGCGATCGCGGATGCTGCACTGCGCACGGCCTTATCTCCGCTCTTCTTAAGCAAAATAATTTACAACCATAACGACACGCAACATTGCCAAAAATATATCCGTTCCATTTGCGTCCCTCCTGACATAACGAAAGCTCAGATTCGGGCAAATTTTATAAAGCAACAACAAGTTCAATGACCATCCGAATATTTCCAACGAAGGACGTCCCAAGGCAAGCATAAATTCCGAAACGACAATGTGTTTGGTAATTATTACCAGAATGTAAGGCACGGCGATATCTGTATGCAAATCGGGGTACGATTAGTGCGTCGTGTACGTTGAGACGTATACAGCTACTTCGTTACGCGATCTCCGAATATTATTCACTTGATCGTATCTATAAATTTAATTTGAGAGTAAAATTACATGAAAATGATGTGCTAATTAGTCATAACGATCATGTTTACAACCAGATTCAATTAAATTCTGTACGTTGCGGTTTTGTTAAAAAACGTTGATTGTTAATTTGATTGTGATATACAGTCGCTGTCCGTTATGCTCATGTAACTATAAATCACAATATCTCCCTTTATTGATTTGATAATTTGGACATCAATAAGCTCCCTGTGGCTTGGATTATTAAGGCTTAGGAATTGATATATATATCTGTTTATATGTAAACATAATCATAAAACTGGAATCAAAAATATATTTTAGTCTGCGCGAAGCAAAAGCGTGGTCACAAATATATTGCTAAATATTTCCGAGGTGGACAGTATTTTTGGGAACTTCAATCTTAATTTCTTAAGTAGTCATATTTCAAAAGGCTACTTTAGTATTTAACCTGAAATCCTAGAAGAATACGAATGAAAAAATGGCACATTGTCCTCTACTTTGAAAGTACCTATGCTGAGGTTAACATAGGTACATTCAAAGTAGAGGAGTTTCGGAGTAGAGACAATGGACAATGGAGTAGAGATAATGGATACTGATAAAACACCTGTTTCATCAGTATCAGATAATTACCTCGTAATAAAGAAATGTTATGGCTAAAAGTGGGAGTTAGTCCATTGTGTTTCAATACTCCTAGATAAAATAATTAAAATAAACATAGCTAAACAAGTGAACATCAGACGCAACATTCAATGTGCTTGAACAGTTGCGATCTTTAATTTGGGACAAATACCTTAACAGCTACTATTTTATAACGCGTTATGTAGGTACTAACATTACAAGGGGCAACAGCTATCAGATATCCCATATTACTATTGATTTGGAGCTTTCGACCATATTCAATTATGATGTTCTTATAACATATCTAATAGATCCCAAATTAAAGTTCGACACTTTACAATTTTCTTCTTCAGCCTTACGTCACGCATCGTAAAGACATAAATTTAGTCGAAGAGACATTTTTATTAAAAATTTCTATCACCTAAATGTATATGCACGTACTAAAATTCGTTTTTACCCACTCTAACGAACCTACAATTTTCCTCGCTGCTATAGTCACATATAATAAATATTGGAAAGCAACGATTTGCCGGTCGTGGACTACCGGAAGAAGGGCGGGCAGCGCCTGCTGGTTTAATTGGCCCCCGACCAACTTTCCAAAAAGACACCTCCTGCGGGTACGTGATGTGGCTAAACGAAAAAGGATAGAGAGCGAAACTACATAATATTCTTTTACGTTACTGTTTTAGGATCACGTAGCACCGAGGTAAAAACTTCAATAACAAATTGAATGAAGTCTGGTAACGTTATAATTTTTTTGTTTGGATATTATTAGTTGGTATTCTATATTATTAAAAGTAAACCCCTTTTTAGAGGTCTATCGATTATCCATGTTTTTAATCTGATAGTAGCTATAAAATCTTCCATGTCAAGATACTGAAGTATCTTCCTTTTATATTTGTCTAGACAACTCACTCTACAAAATATTATACTTCGCAATGATACATCTTAATTAGAAGATAAACTCGACTACACGTAGGATTAGGTACGGAATCATGATAGCATAAACGAAGTTCGTATGAATTTTTTCAGTACTTTGTTCACTGTGGTTTTACGGAATGGAAGCTTTTTAGGCGATATTTTTCTTCCATTTCATTTTCGATACGGTTCTATACCTATTTTAGTATCGATAGGAACCGTTACCAGTTACGTACATTCTTAAATAAATATCTCATGTTTCATTTATTAGCCAAATGAGTACAGATAAAAAAAGTATCAATTAAACATCTTTGCACCTTTTTGTACCTGTACTGTGAAAGTGATAGGAGGTTGTTTTGATCACAACAATGAAGCCAAAGGTGGTAAGCATACAATGTCTAGAACTGAACTGGCTCTCATTTGCAGCTATCGGAATACATCAGTGTCCAGCAACAGACTTTCCTCTTGAAATCCACGACCGTGCTGTACCTAATTGATGATGGCTTTGTTTTTCACTAAAAGCTGAAGCTCTTTATCGGATTCTATCTGAGCTGACTGACTGAGCTATCATCGCCATAAATACTTAGAATTTTAATATATTAAGACACGTACACTGAAAAAAATGGACTACCAGTGACTACAAAATTTTATTTAACAGTAACACAAAATTTGACGACCAATAACCTAAACAGATTGACTTGCGAACTAAACTTACCAGTAACAAAACTAATTTTTGTTCGTTACTAAATTATTTGATTAACTTACTTTCATTAACATAACTAGTTTTGTAGATCATTTTTTTTCAGTGTAGTTATTACCCTGCCTTATTAGGTAATTGGAGCAACATTAAGCCATAACTTCTTTGGATTCATTCCAACGCTAGCTTTTTTAATAACAATGTAATGTTCTATCGGATTGCAAATGCAATTCTTTCAGTTTAACCACATTGAAATAACATAAAAGTTTGTCGGGTGAGCCTGGACCGTTTCCAAATAAGGTGACTGTCGGCGACATCCGCCTGAGGCAACAGTAAACTCCTACAAACTTTATTGTGTAGTTCCGTTGAACTCTATATCAGGTGCATAAAGTTGAAAATGTATTGTTAGCAGTAACATTGTGTTTCGTTTTTAGCCAACTGCTCGCTTCCGGAGTCAGTGGCTACTCGTTGAGTTTTATTGGGAATGGATTGAATTTGTTGGTGATTATTACAAGCTTATATAGTTTCTATATTATGATTTGTTTTTGATTTAATATTATAAGTTCACAATCTCGCTGAACTCTTAAGACAGTATATCTACTACGAAAAACGATACAAATGATATAATTATTATCCAATATAATTACAGCAAGACTGTCAAGACGTAAATCTTGTGTAGTAATTTGACAACGATGATCGAACTATCATGTATCATCTTTGGGAGTATAGACCCTCTGAATCGAGTTTGTGTCAGCCGTCAGAATGTATAAGAAAATGTGACATTTGACTGAAAAACAATTAAATTAAAGTTGAATCGTTATAAAAGTTGATAATATGCCCCCAGATACGTCGGACAACGTGCAACGGACAACGTTACGTCGGAAATAATCATATTGAGTAATTAAGCTATTATTACGTATAGACATGGACGAATAGATAAGGACGAGCAAGCCCATACAAAAAAGCGTAGCACCGTTGCTTAGTTCTCGTAGGCTATGTAGATGTCACTACGGGTATTGAATCCACGATTTTTAAACGATTTAAAAGTGAAAACGCATTCTGAAGAAAACCTTATCATTGAATCTCATTTGCGATCTTAATAACGCAAAGACAACCGTTAGATGGCGTTGTAATATTAGACAGTACGTACATAGTAGATAGTAGTAATTAGAAAATGAATAATAATAATGCTAATAATCAAAAACTAGATATGTGTTAACATTAAAAAAAAATACTATTATTTTAGTTAGACTTTCAATTGGTCCTAGCTTTTAAACGCTCAACGACTTGATGCGGTAGGCCATTGAGATATATTATTATTATGTCGATGGCGGTAGGCGAATTTGTAAGCTTGCGCAAGAGCCGGCAAGAGCTAACAGCGCGAACACGAAATAATCTAGGTAGGTAGGTATGTCTTCGAACGCAAAAATGATTTAAGAGGACTCAATTCGTCATACTTTTCATACAAAACCTCTGTACTTATTATGGCGTTGTTAAACATTTTTCGTTCGATGTTTTGAACAAATTAGTATCTTGTGCGCTATATCTAGCCGTGTATCTAGGCGTAATTTAAAAAAAGTCTTAAACAAATTCAGTCAAAGCCTCCGAAAAACAGCGTTTTTGCTTGAACTTTGGCCATATCTAATGTACCTATAAATTGTAAAAGTAAAGAAAACATATACAGGTCGTTGTTTTGGTCAGCGACGAGCGACTCAGGGTCGATAATACACATGATACTGGTGCTAAAAAAAATATAAAAAAAATACTTTATTTTTTTTAATAATAAAAATTAAAAAAAAAATTGAAAATCATGTAATAAGCTAAAATGTAGACATAATACTCAACGGGAGTACGAGGGAGTAAAGGGGTGGGGCGATGGCGGCTTGTGCCTAGCTCTAGTCTGTGCATGTGTCTAGTAACCATACTTTGCGGTAATTTTATTTCAAATTGAATAAGGTATTTCTCAACATATTTACAGTATTTAATGGAATTAAGTCCATTTTTGGGGAATATATATTTTGTACTACCGCTCCTGGGTCGCTTGTCGCCGACCAAAACAACACCCTGTAGATACCAGGCTTGCAAATGTATTTGAGATTCTAAATAACTAACTTTTTTTTCACAAACTTGTAAGATTTTTTCACAAGAAGTATACTCCTGGAACAAGTTTTATGAATGCGAAATCATGAATGACGACCTAGCGAAGCGGCCGCGAGTGATCAGCGGAATTTACCGACTGATAACCGACGGCCCTGATACTGTCTCTATTTTTTCGCAGTCAAACATTACGTTGGATGAAACAACAAGCTTTTAGACTATGCTTGCGTTGAAGTTGCGCCGGCCACAGAGGGCCACCTTAATGTCAAAACTATTTTCAAATACCGTTATTGAACGAATTTCAAAAGAATATTGTTAATTTTAAAAAGATTGTGTCTAAATCGTTTTTCTTTTATTAAGTATATCCATTATACATGAAAAAAAACGATAAAAACGAATACCTACACGGAGGATCGAACCTCGGATCTTTAAGTTTTTAAACTAAAAAGCAGTATTACAGATACCTATACATCTAAATAGATGATGCGAGCACAGACGCGAGTTAGGTAGGTACTTCGCGTGACAAAATCTGTGCAGAAATGGGCACAATGTTTTTCTTTTGAAACTGTTTCGCGCGGACAGAGAACTCGCATAAGGCTGCATGTCCACCAGAGATGAGGACCGGCGGCGCGTGGAGTCGCCAATGATCTGGGGTGTGACCTTGCTTCCCGCTCCGCCATCCAAACCCCTACCCTCGCACTAAAACATCGCACGCGCTTGCGTTGCTGTGGTTATTATAGCACGATAATGTAAGTAGGGTAAACAGGATAGTTATCGGCACTTAATCATCATACCTATCATTATATTATTTTTAAGTTATAAGAATGGAATAAAAGCTGCTACTTGTAGTCTAATTCAATTGCTAAATTTTGGAGGCCGTATAATTCTAATCAATATGATTTATTTATTTATTTATTTTATTATCATGGAAACAACAGCACTTAAAATTAAAGGTACAGTTTGAAACATACTTTTAAAACATTGCCAATTACAGTTTCCTTCTTTTTAAACTATACAAATCATCGTTTTGATATAATAACGAAAAGCAAAAGTGAAAATAAACCAAACCTACACGCATATATGATAGGAGCACCTACACGCTACATAAGGACACATAAGACCCGGTGGATTGAGGGAGTAAAAAAAATTACAGGATAATTTCCGACTCATCAATATCGACCATGGTGGCAACAGAATTATAAATTATTTCTACACCTTTCTTTCTTTCTTTTATCAACATTTCTTTGATAGCAGCGGCTTTGTCGGTTTTGGGAGTCCAAATGGCTCTCTCGCATAACCACTCCATGGTTTATGTTTAATATTTTTAACATCAGAATAAATTGTATCTCTAAGTTCCGCATAACTCATCTGGTATTTGAATCAGCCCATCTATTTGTGGAAAGTTTCCGTTTCAGATTCGAAAAAGAATATCTGAAAATTTATCGGCAGAAACATACATGCATTCATTGTTCGATCAGCCGTTAGGGGTCTATGTATGTGGAGGTAAATTATTTTTTTATTTCCCGAACTGTTGAAAAAGCGGTGTAGTATCGTTTTTTGTGTGGTGTCGTGGTCGGGATTATTTGTCTTAAATTACGCTATGAGATCTATCCACAAGTTCCTCAACCATTTCCTGACCACTGAGATATTTGCTCGTGGCAGACAGATAGACAGACCGAAATACGGGCGGAGATCTTTCCATAAATTTCTCAATAATTTCCAGACAGCTAAGATATTTCTTAAGACCTGTCAGTCTGAGGAGAGACTTTAGCTCCTTATGTGTGTTCTACCGCTTGTACAAAGTACAGTTAATAATTTACTGAAAATTCTTATAGGTGATGTAACTGCCTTTCAAATGAATCCTTTTCAGTATCTTTACGGCATTTAGAGGCAAAGCAATCGCATTTTTTCTGCACAGCTATCTAAATAAAAATAAGAAAATTAAAATTGCGGCCATTCCAACAGGAGAGGGTATGGACATTATTTGAAGATGGTTTTGTCGATACATTTTGTTGTATTACACTACACGCCATTAAAATATCGTTATTCCGAGACCAAACACAGTATATACATTTGTCCAACATGTATAGTTGGACCGCGGTACCCAGGCACGACGACCCAGCCTGGCGGAAGATTTTCCCTTTTTAATGAAGATGTCATTTTTAACCTTGCACATCCATATTG
Organism: Polyploca ridens; assembly: GCA_951394255.1. Classification (NCBI taxonomy): domain Eukaryota; kingdom Metazoa; phylum Arthropoda; class Insecta; order Lepidoptera; family Drepanidae; genus Polyploca; species Polyploca ridens. Next base: position 14,078,820 of record OX596245.1, read on the forward strand.
GTGATCCCGACGTATTGGATGGGAAAATTCACAACCCTCCAATCACAGAACATGCAGTAGCACTTCTGAGCAGCTACCAAGCTCATCACTCCCCACCGACAAGCAGTCACACAGCAATCCAGCTTCGCCTTAACCAGTTCCAACGCAGCCGATTCACTGTGCTTCCTGGTCCTGCAAGGCACACATCTGCGACAGCACTCATCGCCCGCACTGTCCACCGCAGCATACGTCTGCATCTCTTCGACTGGCTCACCCTCGCCGGAGTGGCAGTCTCGGCACTACGTGGACTCCCTTGGCTCAACCCGTCACAGCACCGACGCAACAGAATACTGCTCAGCCTCGACATGCTACAGACTTCCTAGAAGCACAGGCACTTGCAAGCTATACACAATGACGCAACAATAGACCGACCTCTGGTCTAGGAAGGGAGTAATGTAGCAACCACCTACATAATGGAGTTCACACGCCGATAGATAGATGCAGCTCCAACATCCTGCATCGCGCTTACGAAGTTTTCTCGGCGATATGCATATATAATCATATCAACCTAGGGATGTCCACTGCTGAACATAGGCCTCCCTTCCATTAACTTCCACTTCGAACGGTTTTGGGCCACTTGCATCCAGCGGTGCCCAGCGATTTTGACCAGATCGTCGGTCCACCTGGTGGGAGGTCGTCCCGCTCGGCGCATTCCAGTACGTGGTCGCCATTCGAGAACCTTCATTCCCCATCGGCTATCGGTTCTTCGAGCCGTGGCCGGCCCATTGCCGCTTCAGCTTACTAACTCTACGAGCTATATCGGTAGTTTTCGTTCTCCCCTTATTCGGACCCTGTCACGTAGAGAGATTCTGAGCATAGCTCGTTCCATAGCGCGCTGAGTGACTCTGAGCTTATTTATTCGGCCAGCAGTAAAAGACCACGTCTCTGTTCCATATGTCATCACTGGTAACACGCACTTGAAGACCTTTGTCTTCAGACTCTGAGGTATTTTAGACGTGAAGATGTGCCGGAGCTTCCCGAACGCTGTCCAGCCAAGTTGGATTCTTCGATTGACCTCTTTGTCGAAGTTGGACCTACCTAGTTGGACAATTTATCTTAGGTAAACATACTCGTCTACAACTTCGAGAACAGTGCTCCCAACAATCATCGGCATTGGCGGAATATGAACATTAGACATAATTTTTGTCTTGTCCATATTTATTTTGAGGCCTACGTGTTGGGAACTCTGTTGAGATCATTGAGCATGATGTTCAAAGCTTCCAGCGATTCCGCCATTATGACTATAGCATTGGCAAATCGAAGGTGAGTGATGTGTTCGCCATTGAAGTTGATGCCATATCCCTTCCAGTCCAAGAGCTTGAATACATCCTCCATTACAGTGGTGAAGAGTTTCGGGTTTTTTTTTTTTTTATACCACTAAGGTGGCAAACAAGCATACGGCCCGCCTGATGGTAAGCAGTTACCGTAGCCTATTGATGCTTGCAACACCAGGGGCATCACTCGCGCGTTGCCGACCCTGAAGAAATCTCTTCACACCCTTTTTTAAGAACCCCATGCTGTACTCCAATGGGAAAAACACGGCGGGGAGTCTTAAACCCTTCTGCAACTGGATTGGTACCGTACTCACCTCCTGGACTCAGATCGACATGGTGGCTTTGCTGTACAAACACTTCAACACTTCGATATAGCGATAGTCGATTTGGCATCGCTGTAGACTCTGTAACACCGCCCATGTCTCGACTGAATCGAAGGCTTTCTCATAGTCCACATACGCCAGGCATAATGGCCGATTATACTCCTCAGTCTTCTGTATAATCTGGCGGAGTGTATGTATGTGGTCTATGGTACTAAAGCCTTTACGGAAACCGGCTTGTTCGGCCGGCTGGAAGTCGTCAAACCTACGAGCGAGACGATTCGTAATGACTCTCAAAAACAGATTATAAACGTGGATTAGGAGGGATATCGGGCGGTAGTTCTTCAATAGAGCCTTATCGCCTTTCTTAAAGAAGAGCACCACCATGCTTCCACTCCATACCTTTGGCGTTGTACCTTCGTGTATGACGGAATAAAATAGCTTCTGAAGGACTACAACTACCGGTTTACCACCCGCTTTCTAAAGCTCTGTTGTAATTCCGTCTTCACCCGCCGCCTTGTTGTTTTTAAGCTGTTTCAGAGCCATTCTAATCTCGTACAGGCTGACGTCCGGGATATCTTCGGTGTAATATCGGGTCAACTTGGCTCTTGCGTCACTGACCGGTAATGTATCTGGTTTCGGTGACGAGGTGTACAGATGTCCATAGAACTTCTCGATCTCTGGCTTTGACGTAATGATGTTGCCGGTATCGGTCTTCAGCTTGGTCAGTTAGCTTTGACCAATAGTCCTGTTTTATTTCCTCTTCAATAAATGACTTATTAAAGAGGCGTATATCGTGTCACATTGCGTTTGAGATCTGTCTATTTAGCTGCCGATATTCGGCTGTATCAGCTGAAGACTGCAAACTCATTTCACGTCGTCGCTTCATGAATTTGAAAGTTTCATCTGAGAGTTTTTGGGTTCTATTCGTACGGCGGGTTATATGTTTTTAAATAATTGTGTATATGGATTTTATATCTGAAATAAATGTATTATTATTATTAAAGAATTTCCTACCGCATGGACAGTTTCCACGAGCCTGTTGTTTGTATCGTCCGCTGTCAGGCAATCATCCAGGCATTGAAAGCGATTCTGAAGTTCGAGCTGAAAGCTTTCAGGGTCCTGGATATAGGCAGTTTGGAGTTGGAGCGTAGACTTTACCAGACATCTCCACCTGGATGTTCAGGTTCAGTGTGCCTCTTACTAATTGGTAGTCGCTGCCGGTCTTAACCCTGTTGATCACAGAAACAACACTGAAGATTTGCCACTTTGTCGTCAAGATAAAGTATATCTCGTTTTTGGTGGATCCATCGGGGCAGGTTCATTTCCTGTGTGACCGCTTTTTGAAAAAGGAGTTCATCATAAAGAGTCCCTCCAACTCTATGAAGTCAGCCAACCGTTGGCTCCTAGGATTCCTCTGCCCAATTCCAAACTGCCCTCAGCTCATCGTCATTTCTTATGCCTAGCTTCGCGTTAAAGTCCCCCATCAATACCATATAGTGAGTTTTAGAAGCATGTATGGCTCGTGAGATATCATTGTATGACAATGTCTCTATCTCGTCATCTGGGTGTGATGAGGTCGAAGCATATACCTGGATGACCTTCAGCGAATACCGTTTGGTAATACTGAGTATCAGGTATGCGACTCTCGGTGAGACACTCTCTATCCTCACTATATTTTTGATGAGGGGCTTGCGGACATTAAACCCGATACAACCCTGGGACAGACAGGTGATCACCCTCCCGGTAGAAGAACAGGTTGCCGGATTTAAGGATTATCGTGTGCTCCCCCTCTTCGGACTTCTGATAAACCCATTATATCCTATCGCAACCTGTCCACTTCTTCCTCCAGCTCAATTAGCTTCTCGTCGGTCCTCAGAGTCCGTACATTGTATGTTACCAGGTCAAGTCGTCGTTGCTGGTAGTCGGATCTCTGCCGAAGACTCTTAGCACCCTCTGCCCCGCCGTTACCGTGATCGCTACCGTAGCCCGGGGACTAGGGGCCGTGACTGTGTGTTGTGTACCATATTAAGGGGTTTTGCCGTAATTACCACGCTTGGCAGGCGGGTTGGTGATCGCAGTGGTGATGACGTTACTCAGGTAGACGCTGCTTTCCGTCCCCTGGTGTATTCCCTTAGTCGCCTTTTACGACACTCAGGATTGGAAGGGTTGGCCCTATTCTATGCCGGGAGCCACACGGCCACATGTATATATAGAACTGTCCAACATGTACAGTTGAACCGCGATGCTTAAAGAAAGAGTCCCGTGTATCCAGACTCTTCTGGCTCATTGAGTTCATGGTTAACAGTAGGCCCCTGACTTATGTACCGCTTGACCATGTAAACAATTTACCCCTAATACCGACTTTCTTCTGACTAAGTCACTTGGACAGTTTTCTGAGCACAACTTCTATGACGAGGCTAGCAAGATACAGGTGCTGGCTGACTTAATGTGGTGGAGATGGGTTAACCTGCCGACACTAACACGACATGACAAGTGGTTTAGAGTAAAAGAACCCCTTGCTGAAGGGGATCTGGTGATAATTGCTGAATACCAGATGCCACGTAACATGTGGTTTGGTTACGTGGTATTGTTTGCAAAACGTACCCTGGTAGTGTTGGTCAGGTGCGGGTTGTGGATGTTATGACAGGACCTGATGTGACTGGACAGCGACGACTCTACAGATGACTTGCGACAAAGCTGTGCAAGTCAGACGTCTGCCGCTCCTCATCTTAAGTATTTATTTATTTTATTTTTACGATTTGAACACCATGATAGGGTTTGATAGGACGACGTTTTATATCGACATTTTTTTTCCAAAAATATTAATTGTTTACTTTCAAGACAAGCAGGTTTGATTTCACCGCAATTTCGATTATAATACATTTAAACTTGCAATTGTGATTCACTAAAAAGAACACAAGAAAATATACTATTTTTCATTTTATTTTTACCACTCCGAATTCTGGGTTGGAACTCAGTCGTGACCTAATCTTCACATTTTTTTTTTCAAGTTTTGGGAATATGGTAGAAATGTAGCAGCACACCAGCCGGGCTATTGCGTATCTTTGGTGGTAACCATAACGAACACCATTTATTGATTTTATCCAATGACGTGCGTGGCATGACGATGACCATTCGTGAGCCCTGATTGGATGAAATTCATAAATGGTGTTTGTTACAATTACCACCAAAGTTACGCGGTAGAACCCCAGGATCCTCCGAAACCAGTCAATTTTGAAAGATTAGGTATAGTTTAGAGTAGTGTTTATTATTATTATTATTTTACTATACTTATTTAGTATACTTAATTTAGTTGTTTACAGGTGAAAATAATTTGGCGGTTAGATCATTTTTGATCCAAATAAAGTTCAACTTTTTCAATAAAAAAAAACAGCAAACATTTTAAAGTTAGTTAGTAAACCATCCAAATGAATGACTGCTAGGGCTAAGTTCGATTTCGTCGGTAGGTTTGGTGAGAGGCTGACTGGCCTTCCCTCTGGAAGTCACGCTTTCTGGTCTCTTGCCAAAGCTGCTGAAGGAAACTTTTGCCAGTCGTCCTTGCCACCACTCCGTAAGCCGGACGGAAACTTGGCCCATAGTGCAAAGGAGAAAGCTGACCTTTTGGGCTCTCTCTTTGCCTCGAACTCGACTTTGGATGACAGGGGCGCCACACCGCCTACCATCGCGTAGTGTGCTAGCTCCATGCCGGAGATAAGCATTACCCAACGGGAGGTCCGGCGGGAACTGCTTTCTCTGGACATCCATAAGTCAAGTGGGCCAGACGGCATACCGGCAGTGGTTCTGTTGTATGGAGGATTTGCCTCAATTGTATTTATAATCCTGGCTGACAACTTTAGTTCTATGTTGTAATATGATTTGAAATTCTGTCACTCGGTCAATAAAAATCTAAAAGGTTATGGCGCAGCATGCAAAATAATTTTTTAAAAATTTATTATTTTAAATAATTCAACGTGACGAAATGTCAGAAAAACTGCAGAGCTGTTATAATTCACTGGAAAAATTGAAAGGACGGCAAAATTTTATAGAATGGAGATTTATAATGAAAAATATACTTATCCACGATAATTTGTGGAGTTCCATTAATGGTTATGAACCAAATGACTGCACTAAGCCCGATGTAAAAAAGAGAAACGATGAAAATCATTGTCGAAAATTTGCTTAAGTGTCGAAAAACCTTGTTTTTCACATCTGATGGGGGCTGAATCTGCAAAACAAGCGTGGGATGCGCTGGAACGTGCATATGATGACAAGGGGCTAAGTTCTAGGGTGCGGGTTCTCCAAAACCTGTGTGCCATCAGGCTTGAGACCTTTGTCAGTATGGAGGCATACGTCAATGAAGTTTTATCATTAGCACAACAATTAGCAAATATGAATAAACCTATTGATGATGAGTTTCTTGGAGCAGTGATGCTAAAAGGATTACCATCGGAGTATGAACCCATGATCATGGCACTAGAACATTCGGGAGCTGTTATATCCGCTGATTTGGTGAAGACTAAACTTCTGCAGGACAAACGTTGGACGACTCGTGGAGTTTCGAGTGAGGGCTTGTATTCGAATAGAAAGAGCACTGTTACTTCGAGGGACTCCGGGACGAGTAAGGCGCAACATAACAAAGGAGAGTCACATACGAAAGATACCTTTGGTCGTAAAAAGGAACCGTGGTGCTGGAAGTGTCGACAAAAAGGACACCTGAAGAAAGATTGTTCGAATAATAGAGATCTTTCAGGGAACTTTGTATTGTCAGCATATACTTCTAGAGCGGATACAGAATCTTTGTGGTATATTGACTCTGGAGCAACGAACCACATGACTGGCAAACGTGATTTGATGACTGATTTTAAATCACATGATGGTTCAGTGACCATTGCTAGTGGAAATAAATTGAAATGTACAGGAATAGGTAGCGTTAAGTTGTCGAATAATGCGATTTTAACTAACGTTTTGTATATACCTAAATTAACTGTAAATTTGATATCTGTTTCTCAATTGATTAAGAATGGTTGTATTGTAAATTTTGATACTAATGGTTGTACTATTTCTAATTTAAGCGATGTATTGATTACGGCGAACGACTTAGGTGGTGCGTATAAACTTCAGACATACAGTCTAAGGGCGAATCTTACTATTAGCACATCAACTTGGCACCAGAGACTTGGCCATTTAAGTGGCAATAATTTAAAGCTTCTGAGGCAGGGCCTTGCTAATGATATTAGTTTTCAGGACGACCCTTGTAAAGACGTTGCATGTGAAGTTTGTTTGAAGGGAAAGCAAGCACGTTTACCTTTTCCTACTAATCCTGGGAAGTCTGTGGCTGATAAGCGGTTGGACCTTATCCACACTGACTTATGCGGACCCATGCCGGTTAATTCGCTTGGTGGTAAGAGGTATATACTGACATTCTTGGATGATCATACGAGAAAAGTATTCGTGTACTTCCTGAAGCATAAAAGTGAGGTGAGTGAATCCACAAAACAATTTATTAGACTTGTTGAAACTCAAATAGGGGATAAAGTTAAGGCTTTGAGGTCTGATAATGGTACTGAGTATGTAAATAAGGACCTTAGTAACATTCTAAAAAGTAAGGGGATTGTGCATCAGGTAACCGTACCATATAGCCCTCAGCAAAATGGTGCAGCTGAGAGACTCAATCGGACTCTTATTGAGAAAGTTCGGTGCTTGTTGTATACAGCGAACCTTGATCACAAGTTTTGGGCAGAAGCTACTTACACAGCAGCTTATTTAATTAACATTTCACCGTCTAAAAGAATTCCTGGAAAAACACCAGAAGAAATTTGGACTGGTAAAAAGGTTAGCTTAAAGCATTTACGTGTGTTTGGTTGTGAAGCATTTGTTCATATTGAAAAATGCAAAAAGAAATAAACTTGATCCAAAAAGTAAACGTTGTATATTTCTAGGATATGAAAGTAATGCTTATAGGCTATATGATTTAGGTAAGAATGAAGTCATTAGGAGTCGTGATGTTGTTTTTAATGAAACAATCTTTCCAGGTATCGTTAGCAGAAAGAACTCGGTGGAGATATTTTTTCCTGTAATTAATGACGGAGTTGCTGATGGTGAGGACCTGATAGATGGTGAGCCTGAGGTTGAGGTTGAGGCGGAGATGCCACCCATACCGGTAACTGAGACGGAGGTGGAAATACCGATCAGGTCTGAAGTATGGTTTGAGGCGGAGTCGGAGATGCCAAGTTCTTCTACTGACACAGGTGTCATATCACGAGAGCAGCAAAATGACGGACCAGCTTATAATTTACGATCTAGATTTCCGAAGACGATGGCTGCACTCGAGAACGAATTGAGTGAGCCTACGACTGTTAAGGAAGCTATTCGATCGAGTGATAGTAAGCTGTGGCAGCAAGCTATGCAAGATGAAATTGACTCGTTCAATAAGCATGAGGCATGGGAACTTATTGATAGACCTGTTAATAAAAATATCGTTAAAAATCGTTGGCTTTTTAAGATAAAACGTGATACGAATGGTAAAATAGCATGTTATAGAGCTCGATTAGTAGCAAAAGGATTTACACAACAATTCGGCGTTGACTACAATGAAACATTTTCTCCAGTCGTGCGTCATAGCTCACTAAGGATGTTATTATCTCTTGCGGTTGAGTTAGATTTGAAGATAGACCATCTGGATGTTAAGACTGCATTTCTAAATGGCAATTTAGATGAGGAGATTTACATGACACAGCCTGAAGGTTTTATTAAACAGGGCGATGAGCATAAAGTGTATAAACTCAAGAAAGCTGTATATGGATTGAAACAAGCTTCACGTTCGTGGTACGAGAAGGTAAAGCAAGTTTTATTATTGGAGCAATTTGTGCAGAGTAAGCATGAAAGCTGTATTTTCAGTCGTCGTATGGGTAAGAAAACCATTATTATTGCTCTTTATGTTGATGATTTTTTCGTGTTTTATAATTGTGATGAGCTTGCTAAAAAGCTAAAAGTGTCACTGAAGTCACATTTTACGATTAAGGATTTAGGAGAAGTACGAAATATGTTAGGCATAAATGTAGACCGTAGCAAAGATGAGCTGAAGCTTAGTCAACGTAATTATATTGAAAAGTTACTCGAACGTTTCGATATGCAAGACTGTAAAATAGCTAAGACGCCCTTAGCTGTAGGTTTGAAGTTTTCAGAGAGTGTTTCTCCTGATGATAGTCTGCCGTATCAGGCGCTAGTTGGTAGCCTTATGTATTTGTCTGTAACAACTAGACCTGACATTTCATTTGTTTGTAGTTTCCTAAGTCAGTATAATACTCGTTACACAGTGGAACATTGGACTGCGGCGAAACGAGTGAAAGGCACAATAAATTTGGGCCTTGTGTACAGAAAAAGTAATATCGGTAATAAATTTCGGTTGCTTGGGTACACTGATGCAGATTGGGCTAATGGAGAAGATCGCAAGTCATACACGGGATATGTTTATATGCTAGGTAAAAACATAATTTCATGGGGTTGCTATAAACAATCGTGTATCGCACTGTCATCCACCGAGGCGGAGTATATTGCTTTGTCTGAAGCCACTAAAGAAGCGGTGTACGTTCGTGCAATACTTGCGGAGTTCACAGGTCAGCTTGATAGTGTTATTTTGTTTAGTGACAATCAATCAGCTGCCAAACTTGCTACCAACCCAGTGTTTCACAAACGAACAAAGCATGTGGATATACGATATCATTATGTACGCGAAGCCGTCGATTGTAAGATAATAGAATTAAGATACATGCCAACGGATTGTATGATAGCTGATATTTTCACTAAGGCTTTGTTATATATTAAGCATAGATCTTTCACTGGAAAAATGCTGGAAGTCATTCAGGATTAAGAGGGCGTGTTGTATGGAGGATTTGCCTCAATTGTATTTATAATCCTGGCTGACAACTTTAGTTCTATGTTGTAATATGATTTGAAATTCTGTCACTCGGTCAATAAAAATCTAAAAGGTTCTGAAGCGGTGTGCTCCTGAATTGTGTCTAGTATTGATGCGTCTTTTCGCACTTTCCTACACCAAAAAGGAAGTCCCGTCTTCGTGGAAGACTGCCCACGTGCACCCAAAAAGGGCGACAGATCAGACCCGACGAACTGGAACAGGCCTATCGCCATCACCTCCCTTCTCTCAAAAGTCATGGAGCGTGTGATCAACACGCAGCTTTTGAGATACCTGGAGGATCACGAGTTGTTGAGCGACCGACAATATGGCTTCCGCCACAGTCGCTCAACTGGTGACCTACTTGTGTATCTCACGCACCGTTGGCCCCTTCGTCTGAGGAGAGACTTTGCCTCCTTATGTGTGTTCTACCGCTTGTATAACGGAGAGTGTTCTAAAGAATTGTTCGACTTGATGCCCACAGCTACTTTCCACCATCGCAACTCTCGCCATCGACGGGGAGTTCATCCTCACATATTGAAACCAGAATTGTTTCGAATTGCGCGGGCTCAGATTGTGGAATGAGCTCCCCGCCGTGGTTTTCCCATTGGAGTACATCATGGGGTTCTTCAAAAAGAGTGTGAAGAGATTTCTTTAGGGTCGGCAACGCGCGAGTGATGCCCCTGGTGTTGCAAGCGTCCATAGGCTACGGTAACTGCTTACCATCAGGCGGGCCGTATGCTTGTTTGCCACCTTAGTGGTATAAAAAAAAAACCAAATCGCATAAGCCGTTACCGAGTAATCGGTGAACGTACATAAATAAAAATTACATACGCATCGACTATATACAGGGTGTAAGGGACATCGCCGCACAAACGGATACCATGGGTCCAGGACATGATTCTGGACTCCCCCATGTTGGAATTTTTCGTCGGTTTTACCCAAATTTAAAAAAAATAATAAGTTTTTTTTACTTTAGACTGTTCATAATCGTTATTCTTACCTAACCCAAAGAGATTTAAAATAAATAAGTTATTAATTCATTACTTTCACTAAAAGTAGCAATGTAAATAAAACTAGAAACGGTGTCTTATGGCGATATTCGCCTGCAGTCAGCGACATACTACGTAGGCACAACGTTATCGCGCGTTTAAATCGCGGTGTTCACAATACATTGCGCGCTCGAAAATGTCAATTTCTATAACCGATCATTAGCGAGGTGAATGCCTTTCACAATTTGATTAGTGGCATTAGGTGTAGCCTTTTCGCGAAGTTTGCGTTACCATGCAAAATACACCCTGTATATATATGAAAAAAGGAGGAGGTTCTCCTCCTTTTTTTAAATCGGTTAGTAAAACTACATTTCCAAGAGTAATGTTACTACCTAGGTATAAAAATTGTAAGTCCACTAAGTGGTCGTGAACTGGTATAATCACCCTACGTAAGATGATTAAATAAAACCAAATTATGGATAAAAATCTCTAATAAATTATAATATATTTTTTTTAATATACAAATGACCAAAACAATTTTTTTTCTTAATGATTAGTACCTATTCATTGGGTACATAATGTGGGCTGCGTTTCTAAGACGAATAAAAATTCACGGTGTATTTAGTAGTTGTGTTTACGGTTGGGTTTGTTCCCGGGAATAAACCCAACTTCGAGTAAATCCAATTTGGTGGGAAAAACCCGGGAATTTTCCCATTGGCTGGGAAAATACTCAAATGGTCACAGTTACTAGATTTTGCGTAGGTATAGCGAGAGACACCTTAACAAAATCGTTTGAATAACATTTAACAAGATTTCTATTAGGGTTATACCACGGTCATACACATATATCATACAATAAAAAATATATTTTTTTTGTGATGAAGGAGTGCATTGTTTTTAAAAAAGTGACGTGTTGTAGTGGACAGGCGGCGGTCCCACACAATTACCACGCCATGGTAGTACATAGGTACTCGTCCGACTCGAAGTCGGGAAGTGTGATACTCGGTTCAGTCCGCGCAAGGTCCGCGTGGGTCCGCGCGTAGGTAATGTAGGTACATACAACAGCGAGTATGATTAAAATAACAATCAAAAGCATCTAAAAATATTTTTTTGGGTACAACTAGCCACTTGAGTATTTTCCCGCCGTTCGGGAATTTACCCGTATTTTTCCATTCTTTCCCGTATTTTCCCGTATTTTTTTTTAGTTGTGTTGTTCATTTTCTCGTTCAAAAAGAAAGTCCGTAAGTAAATGATGCATCGTCAGTTAGAGGACTATGGAAAGTTGGTTCAAAATTTGATTTAGGCCCGGTTTCAATAAACAAAAACGAATCGTTTTGCTTACCAATGGTTTTTTTATTGCCAAACTGGGCATATAGATCATTTCATAAGCTAATTTTACCTGTGATAGCTACTTCCATATGGGAGGGTCTGATATGCAAAGCTTTGAGGTCTTTGCTTCATTTTTAGTAAAGATATAAGAGTCTTAATTTTAACAAATTAGGGTTGTCCTGAACCTACCCAGAACCTAACAACTAACAAATGAAAGTAAATAAAAGAAAAAAGAATCCCTTCAACTGTGATTTTAAAATTAATTAAATTGACTAACATTTTAATCAAAATTTATCCTTAAAATAATACCATTATAATCTAAAATAGTGTACCTACCCAACCTACTTATAGTAAGCTGTGCTAATGCGTTCTGTACCTACCTACTTGTGTGGCGACAAGCACAGCTACAAGTCTCGCTCGATCAAGTAAAATACAAATTGTGAGCGCGGTCATCCAATCTATACAATTCTACTTATATCTACACATATTCCGTATCTGTCGTCAACAAATCCATCTATCGTATTACTAAACAACGCCATCTATTTATAGTGTTATCATGTAATGCATGGATTTTACAGTAAGACGATATTAGCGCTCCCGTGTCTTTTTTTGGCGACTTATATCATACTCAAAATTAAGCGCCATCTAGGTTTAATACGAAATTTCGGCAAAGTTCCGAGACACGCTCAAATGTATGGAGCTTGTCACTCTAGACACTTTACTCTATGGTATGGATAAGCTATCATAAGCAAAGGTTATGTCCCATTTTCACATTAGAGTCAACTAAAGTTCTCTTTAGCGCTGAAACAATAATTAGTCGTCTAAGCAGACAGTAGAAACACGTAGCACTATCAGAATTCTTGTAGGAGTATTTTTCACGCAAACACCGTGATCTTCACGGCGCTTACGCGTTTTGTTCATCATTCTACAACAATAAGTTTGGTCGGACAGCCACACTTGTACAGAACATACTTAGTTGTGATGTGTGGTGTTTTCTCTATAGGTACGTAGTAATAATAGCTCAATGTATTGAGTTGGTTTTCCAAACGTTTTATTTGATAATTTTTGGAGCATTTTTGATGTGAGTTCCTAAATTACTATTTTTATTTTTATACTTTAGTAAAAATGCCGTTATTTTTTTGTTGGCAAACAATAATAATAATAATAATAAAAGTTTATTGATTTTCTCATTGAACAAACACTTAAGTACAAAGTTAATTATCTTATAGCTACAGTGAAATAGCACAGTGCGAGAATAATAATAAAAGTGTTGATTGAGCTCTGGAACCCACGGTAAGATTTAACTTGTGTTGTGAGTTCCAGCTCTCACTCTCTTTGAAAACAAATTTTATGACCATTGGATGGTTTATAAAATGTACAAGTGTACGGAAATGCGCAAATCTTAATTAAACAAAAGAAATAAAAATGGAATGTGAAGTGTAACAATGTGTGAGTGTGTTAATGTGTATGTGTTGGTGGATGTGTATGTTAATATTCATGTGTTAAAGAAACTGGTATGTTATTAAGGACTATGTAATGAGTAAGAGTTCCGTGTCTTCGTAGGTTAGAGTTCGTAGCCAGTCAGAGACTTTTTTCCTGCAGTCATGTCTAGATAGGGGATATATATTGCAGTGTTTATTTGTCATATTATATAAATGGTTCCCAATGATTTGATAGTGCCGCTTAGCAAGTGTGGTCCTGAAGGTTGGAACAGGGCAAATTTTAAAAGATTGCCTTTTATTAGTGAGACTGGGATCAAAATGCAACGTGGAGTGTTTCCGAACAATAGTATGTAGAATAAAGAGTTGGCGTATGGATAATACTTTGCATTCCTTAAAAAGCAATGATGTCGGATGTCGATAGTGTTTTAAAAACATAACCTTTAATACAGCCCTTTGAGCTCGCTCTAGTTGAAGAATGTTAGTCTTTGACGCCCCACCCCAAATCGATATGCAATATGTGATTACAGATCGACAAAGTGCATAATAAATATTTTTCAAGATTTCTTGGTCAACAGAGTAACGAAGTTTCTTAAAAATAAAAATCATCTTGCGAACACTCGTGGTGAGTTTTTCGAGGTGCGATTTCCAACTTAGCAAGTGATCAATTTGAACTCCGAGATATTTGATGCTATATGATCTGCTAAGTTGTGGACAAGAGCAAGGAGGATGAGATTCAAAATTTAGATCAAAGTTTGAACAGTTATGGGCTTTGACTATGAGGGTATCAGAAGAAGGAAGAGTTGTGGATTTGAGAGAAAAAGTTTGAAAAGTAGTTTTATTTAAATTTAATGTAAGGAGGTTGTTTGATAACCAATTACTTACAGAAAGAAACGCTTGTTCAGCTAATGAAATTGTATTTTTCCAGTCCTCACCATGCACGAGTAGGGCGGTGTCATCAGCATATGTGAAAATTGAACAATTTACAAGGGGGAGCTTACATAAAGTGTTAATATATATGAGGACTAGAGTGGGACCTAATATGGAGCCCTGCGGGACTCCATAATTTAGAGCGAGTTCATTGCTAACATATGAATCTATTTTGACACGCTGGGAGCGATTAGAGAGGTAATCTTTGAACATTTTATGAGCGTTGCCACGAATTCCAATTCTTTCTAATTTTGATAAGAGATGGGGAACTGAAACTGTATCAAAAGCCTTTGATATATCTAGGAAAATTCCTAGGCATTTCTTTCCTTGATCTAGCTTGTTTACGATGTGGTCAATAAGGGAGCCGATGGCATCTTCAGTTGATTTTCCGCGTCTAAAGCCAAATTGGTTGCTTGCAAGAAAAACACAACAAGCACACGGCCTGCCTGATGGTAAGCAGTTACCGTAGCCTATGGACGCTTGCAACACCAGGGGTATCACTCGCGCGTTGCCGACCCTGAAGAAACCTCTTCACACCCTTTTTGAAGAACCCCATGCTGTACTCCATTGGGAAAACCACGGCAGGGAGTTCATTCCACAGTCCGAGCGTCCGCGGAAGAAAACTCCTTTTAGCCCGCACAGTTCGAAACAATTCTGGTTTCAATGTGTGTGGATGGACTCCCTGTCGATGGCGAGAATTGCGATGGTGAAAGGTAGCCGTGGGCATCATGTCGAATAATTCCTTAGAACACTCTCCGTTGTACAAGCGGTAGAACACACATAACGAGGCATAGTCTCTCCTCAGACTGAGTGGCTCTAAACCGCTTGTGAGCTCGGGATCGTCAACAATTCTGATGGCACGTCGCTGAACCGAGTCTAAAGGCCCAAGCTGGTACTCAGGAGCTCCCGCCCATAGATGACAGCAGTACTCCATATGAGGCCGGACCTGCGACTTATAAAGTTGCAGCCT
Organism: Polyploca ridens; assembly: GCA_951394255.1. Classification (NCBI taxonomy): domain Eukaryota; kingdom Metazoa; phylum Arthropoda; class Insecta; order Lepidoptera; family Drepanidae; genus Polyploca; species Polyploca ridens. The sequence continues at coordinate 14,094,028 of OX596245.1, forward strand.
TTGCCCCGATGTGAAGTACTGCCTCGCTCTGTTGAGCACTCCAAGCTTTTTGGATGCCAGCTTAACCTTTTCCTCCAAATGACTTCGGAACATAACGTCGCTGGAGATGTCGACGCCAAGGATCCCGATGCTTTGACTGATGTTCAAGGAAGTGTTCTGTAATTTTGGAGCCACAGACCATGGGGTTTTCTTAGCGGTGTCCGTGTATAATAAACGATCCTTTTAATTTTGGAAAATCAGCTTGCTGAAAAATCGAGAGAATATTCTTTTATAATGATATATCCTCTTTTTCTAAGACATAAACTATATCTAAATAATCTACACTTTACTCTCTTTTGATCTACGCTAAAATATTAGTTTTCGAAATATGCTGGGCCTTAAAAATATGAAAAATGAGCATATTTTTTTTTTACCTTTACCTGTATTTTTATATAAATCGACGTTATTAAAGCCAAACGCTACATGTATTTTCTTTCTGGGTTTTTTCACAATAATACAAAACTATTATATTTTACTACGCAACAAACTGCGTTAAACATAGATTCTAGAAAGTTATCGCAAATATTATTTCGTATCGAGAGCAGACATGGTATTTGAATTCCCATTAAAAACCGTGCTAGTTATTCAAACCCATTCAATATTTAAATGGATTAAATAGCTTTACCCAGCATCGAGGTTAAAACTGTCCATTAAAATATTTTGAATAATAGAGGTCCTCTCCTCAAAGAGAGTGCTGTATTTTTAAAAGCTATCAACGCGTTTGGTCGAACATTTTCAGCTTTCATTTTGATATATGTCGATAATTCGCAAATAAAACGATAGTGGTATGCAATCTATCAACAAAATACACATCAAAAATTAGATTTTGTTTGACAGAGTTCAGATGAAAATTCAATGGAGGCATAGAGGGATATGATTTTAAACAAAATTAACTTTAATTAAGCAAGAATAGAAAATGACAATCATCTAGTATAGCATTTTTTGCTCAAAGAGCAGCTCGACTAGGGATGTACTTCCACCTTACAGAATACCGCAGCAAATAACAATTTGGTGTTCCTGCGTGTGAGTAAGGTTGCCACCGCTCATTGGGGAGGGGCTAACGCGCGAGTGACGCCCCGGGTGTTACAAGCATCCCTTTTGATACAACACTAGTGGAATCACCAGCGTCATAGGGCTACAGTAACCGCTTACCATCTGGGGGACGTATGATTTATTTTACCGACTTAGTCTTATAAAAAAACAATAATTTGAGAAATACTACCTTATATCGAAATAGTAAAATAAAATAATTATAAAAGATATTTAGATAAGTAAAACAAAACAATATGATTCAGATGAACCGCAAAAAATATCTAGGCTTTTGGTAATTGATAGACTGAACATTAATCAAGCATTGTTCTCTCACATAGCGGTAAAATATTGAGTAATTTCGGCTTTAGGCAGTGACTTATTGTTATTATTATTGATATTTAGAATCTAGTAACAGATACCAACATAATGGGAATTATTATAATAGAATATCGGGCCAGACAAATGATCAGAATTAAAAGCGGATTTTTTAAATAACTGTGAATAAAAACACGGTCCGCGTTTGACCGCAATCTCACAATGTTTGTGATAATGAATATGATTCTGTGTGATAACGATTTCTCACGATATAAACATTGCACTCAAGCATATTGTGGAATTAGAACCTAGAACCATAACAATGGCTTCTGACGTCACTATCACTAAGCTATCACCACTTTGATCTAGCATATTATAACAAACTATTAACTATTTATAAAAGTTATCATATATTATGAATACTATACTCTCGAGAATACACTATGCGTCCAAGAGAAAAGCAATGAATTTTATAGTAATGGAAAAACTCTTAACTTACACATCTAGTCTAGGGTCATCACAATAAACATTAAATTCGACAAACTCCCCAGCTGTAGTGTATCACTCAAGAAAACCGCTTCTCCTAAAACTACAATCGTAAAACTCGTTCGTTGAAGCACCCATCTTGGGAGTAACGTATGCTAAAAAATGCAAACAGGAAAATTTAATGGTTCGTGAAGTAAACCAGATACGCAGAGCACCCCGGAATTGCCCTCTGTATTCCACTTGTAGGTTCACTACCACTGGATATTATTACGAATGTTTCTCGAATGAATAAGTCGAAAGCAAATAACTTACGGAAATGTCACATGTGAAATACCTTAGCTTAATGGCAAAATTAATTAGCTAATTATCAATAAGTTCTTAATTAAATGTGATTTTTCACACGTCAACACGTAGAAATTTCCAGTCTGCCAAAATGATAAAGATTATGAATATTAGGTACTTTATTACCTACATATTTTTTGCGATATTGGATGTAAAGTATATTTTTTCATAAATAAATAAGTAGTATCTAGATTATACTGTGTGGAGATTTCGAGATGGCATATTTTCGAAACCTATGTTGGGTTAGTCATGCTGAACAACTTTTACTATGGGACCAACACTAAATTCTCAAAAAAAAAATTTTACTTTTCATACATTATGATCGAACAAGGTTGACATTTGCTATGGAAAGTTAAGATTTTTATTTGAGAATTCACCATTGGTCCCATAGTAAAAATTGATCAGCATGACTATCCCAACATAGGTTTTCAAAATATGCCATCTCGAAATCTCCACCTATTATAAATATTGTTACATAGTAGGGTATAGGTAGTAAGGACTACTACTCTTATAATATGCAATATGCTATCATATAAACACGATGTTAGTAGTGTTAACGAATCATTAAAAAAAGTTTTTTTTTTATTTATTTTTTTATTTTATATGGGCTTGCGTTTGACCTTCGCCTGACCCCATGAGGAGTTATGACGAGGCCGAGGATGTAGGATGTCGCTTACCCAGAAAAAGCCGATTCACTCTGGCCTTTATGCAATGCTTTATGCAATACAAACTAAGCGTTTATTACATGAATGTTCTTTCAATTTAATTGCATTAGTGAGAATAAAACGCGAACCAACAGTAACGTCCGCAAAATAAAGGGGGCCCTCATGTGGATTTCCTCAATATTACTTACTATCACTTATTATTCTAAGCTATTGACTTGAACATGAAAATTGCGTCTCGTTGTGTTTATGCAAGGGAGAATATGTGCTCCTCGCAAGAGATAAGGCGAACATAGCCCAATAAGGTAAAATCTTCCGTGCACTTCGTAAATCTCGTATTATCATAAATCTCGGCAATGTCGAGGGTGAATTTTAATACCTCGTTGTAATTTTTTTATGGTTTATTACTTCGATAAAAAATCATTTAAGTTAATGTTTTGTGAGAAAACCTCAGTAATATTGCAACAGGTCCCATTAACAATGTTAAGAAGTGTCTATCACTGATTTGATTAAACTTAAGTGTTTTCAAACCACACTAGTTTAAAGAATTCAATAATATTGAAACAACTGAGACAATGTATGGAAATTGTTTGTCGTATATGATAATATAATAATAAAATATATTTGTTAAACCACTTTCTATTATCACATCATTTATATAATTTGTTATTATCACTACAAACGGTAAAAATCTAACCTGAAACGGTTTTTTCAAAGGATCTGATTATATTCCCGTTTTCACCAATGGATCGTGTCTCTTTAAGAATATTTAATCCACCTATATATTGCTGAGTTGTTATAGCTCATTATTATAAGTCATATATTACATAAGTGGTATATACCTACAGAGATAATCCGTACGAAATGAAGCAGGTAAGCTGATATTTATACCTAACCTCGCACAACAATTACGAAAAGTATTCTTGTATAAATATGATAGGCATTCACTTAAGAATATCTTTATATACCTGAATTTTGTGAATTTTGGCAATAGGCAGGCCACATTGCTCGAACAATCGATAGCCGATGGGGAAGGAAGGTTCTCGAGTGGCGATCACGTTCTGGAAAGCGCCGAGCGAACGACCTCCCACCAGGTTGACCGACGATCTGGTCAAAATTGCTGGGCGCCGCTGGATGCAAGCGGCCCAAAACCGTTCGAAGTGGCATTTTATGGGGGAGGCCTATGTTCAGTAGTGGAAAACCCTAGGCTGATATGATGAAGATGACGTGAATTTTGCAACTCCTAAAGTATGGGAAATAGCTAAATGCTCAAACTGTACTTATACTTGAATTTAAAATAAACCCTAACCAGGAATAGAACGCGTACATCCTACATCCTACAGGATGTATTTTCTTCATAAATCTACGCGATGCAATAGTACACTATTGCATCGTCCCATAGCGTCGCTTCTATGGATCAAATCTTATCTGGGAAAAAAGTTTGATGGAAAACTAAAGATCATCCGCTAAAAGCCGCCACTAGTCTGTCTATTTCTAGGTGAACTAAGGATGGCGAAAAGAATTACCATGTATTTATTAACAGTACAAAACAGAGTGCCTTAAAACAGAGCTTCACTCGGACATAGCGTTCACGAAGTGTCACTCCAGTATTTAATTAAACGAAAGCAAAAAGTAGAAACTGAGAAGGTAGGGTAATTTGTCAAAATTAATTAAAAAGAAAACGAACGAACTGAAGAATTACGGTGACTCTAACAAGATGACGTTCCGCTAAAGTATTCACAGAGTTACTGCCGTTTGTTTTCTTACTAATTACACTTTTAATGAGCAAAAAGACATTTATTTGATGGCACCGAGAGGATCAATCAACCATGAATGGATAATAATTCAAAATTGAGTGGTTCTGAGACATGATGGCGAAGTTATGTAATGACACAATGATAGATAGATAGATAGATAGATAGATAACTCTTTATTGTACAAAAGTATTTAAACAGAGTATAAAAATAAATGCTTAAAATTAAAGAAATTACTGTAAATACAATAGGCGGTCTTATCGCTAAAAAGCCATCTCTTCCAGACAACCTTAGTATGGAAATGACACAAACACAAAAAAGTTTGTTTAAATCAGCACAATTCAAATATATGATTCGTAGAATCTTGATCCAATAATTATTACGATGATAGAATGTGGCTAACCTGTAAGCGGTAGGCTTTTGGTTCGATAACTTTTACCAGAACACCTAAGTATGACGGGTGTCCAACATCTTCAACAGCGGAATAAAAGTGACATATATAAACAGCCGAAAAAGTACTTAGAATTACCAAAATTACACTGCCAAATGCATTTTCAAATTTCATGAAGCATACGTTAAATCCATACAATTAAACCAACACCAATTCAAAACGTCAATTTAAAAACACAATATAACAGTTCAAACATAACTCGCGTAACATTTGATTACTTTACATTTCCTTTGAACATGCTTCAACAATGTAAATAGAGTTCGCATAAAGAGTTGGAGCAATCTAAAGACTTGTGGCTCGGGTGTGGAGCCCTCTATCCGGATGCGGTCTTTACATACAAAAGACCGAATTGCCTGCTCTGATTGAATTATGTCCCGTTTTCCCCGCCTTCGATGGGTCATGGCTTTTGTGAGATATTTATGTAAAGCCAGCTTGATATAATGTTTTTATTTACCGTACATTTACGTTTGCTAATGAAGTTACTAAGAGTTAATTCGACTAGGTTGTATTAATTTTGTAGAGCTGGTCTTTGACGTAAATGAAGTACATTTTAATTGTACAGTAACTTGTTTATGATTTTATATGCTTAGTAAAACTTGTACGTAGTATTTATATACTCTGAGGTAAAACTAGGTAAGTAAAATAAGCATTTGTAAAGGAGTTTCAAGGGTATGAATAGGCGCTGATTATAATTATATTGCATTTACCATGAGTAAGCATTTTAAAGTTACATTTTATTTCTATAGGTCTGCAATAAAAGTTTAAATATTGAAATTCTATTCAAAGATAGTAAGTCTCAGATAAAAGTATCTCATTTGTAAAATAATCAACATTTTATTAAATAAGTTGAAGCTGTGTTAACTAGGATTTATTGACTCGCGGCACTCATGTGGCTTTAAACTTTTATGATATTGAATACCAAACACATCCGGAGAAAGTAAGATAATAAATATTTGACACATCGTATTTCTATAAAGCCGAGGATTTGGGTTTTATGTTTCCTTGTAAACAACGATTCAAAGGATAGACAAAAAATACTTAGTAAAAAAAGAAACGAACTCGTCAGCAATGTGTCGACCCCGAACCAATTGAATTTCAAAGCCGACAAGCGTCTACCACAAAATTTATTCAAAGAATAAATCTGAAAATTTGTAGATCTAAAGGCATAAAGGCAAAGTGGCGCCGACGCGCCAACACAAAGGAATTTCTAAATTTCACGGCTTCCGCCTCGAATGTTGTTGTATTTATATGAGGGCGGGGTAAGAAATGACAAACGAGTGTAGGGAAATAACGAAAACTGTGCAGTGTAGTAGAGTGGCCAATGTTATGCGATAAGGGTCTTGCACACTATACGAGGCAACAGAACACGTAGCGTAGAGACAACACGCAGCCTTTGTCAACTAGCGTTTTGTCTCCAGTGAGACACCACACCGCACCGGGGCGGGCGGGCGGCGGCGGCAGAGAGTCAAGTTTGTTCTCGAGCCATTCACTTGTCACAGTGACATTGCTAACTAGCCCAGCTTTAATAACGTTGCCGTGCTTACTAAGGTATAGTCCTACAAACTTATCTGACCCGGTGGTCAAAGTAGGAACTAACGACGCTATTTTGAAATGTCAATCGCCATTGGTCAAAGAGAATATAAACACTACGTTTATTGGTTGTTTGCTTCACTAAATGCGATAACAGCGACTCTCTCACCGGGCCAGATAAGTTAGTGGGACTATATCTGACAGACTTGCTATTTATTTATTTAGTTTCATCCTTTTTTTGTTTTGTTGGACATTTCAGTATCTACCTAAGTGGGTTGGTATATATTTAGTTATGTATAAAAAATACAATGGCAAAGGTTTTATTTTTCAAATCAATTGTTTACATTTAAATAAATAATAAATATTAGAACAAAACTATAACAAGTAATTACACTAACATACATTTTAAGCTTATATTACCCAATATTACTCATTTCAACTCAAAATTTTATGAGTCTTGTATGTAGACCATAAACAACAGTTGCGAGTAGTAAAGCACTTAGAGTCGGCGGTGAAACTGCGCCGCATTGGAGTAAAGTGTTTGCCGCACATCTGTAGTTTGCCTCGCTGTGTGTATAGGCGCTTTTATACTTTTAGCTTGCCACTCACCAATGGCCACAACAAGGTTCTATTTTAAAGTAAACGATATTAATTAATAATAGAGAAGTTAGTACAGCGATTGAAATGTCTGTTATACATTCATAAAAAAAGTTAAATATATACTTAATAGCTTAGTTATTAGCGTTAGAAGATATCAGACAATTACGTAGACATAGTCAAATTAAGTGATTCAAAGAAATGCCAATTAAATGACAATTTTATTAGAAGTCATGTACCGTGGAATAAACTGCGGAAGAATCATAAGGTAATTGATCTAAAAATAAACGAAAACGTTATTTTCGGTCTGAAACTACTGTTTGAGCAATCCGTTCCACATGGCCACATTTCTGTTGTACGAGTAACAGCGAGCGCCTTAAATTCCGCTAAGAGCAACATATTTCAATGACCATAACGTTTATTTCAATTTGTAGGATTGTTTTATAAAAAGCTTTTATTTAAGTTAATGTAAAAAGGAAGAAATAAATGATAATAAAAATAGTAGGACTTCTAATTTATTTCCTCAAAGCTGTAGAAGAAAAATAGGTAGATTTATATTATGAATATAAAATATAACGTACAAATATATTATTACCACCTGTTTTTTAACATATTATTATCTTATTGTAATATCAAACAGTAAATAATTTATTTGAGTGCTTTTATATCTAATGCCGTTTACTTAAAAGTGTATAAACAGGATCATCCGCTATTATACTCTGTAATCCCATGGTAATATAATATAATACGAATATATTTTCGGGTTTATTGAATATCCTTTGTTCAATATCTACTTTAGAAATATTACCAACTATAGTGCTTCATTTAACAGAATATAAATGGATATGTAGGTAGGTACTTCTATTTCCACAAAATTTTAAACTCCGCAAAAATATATGGTTCAATTCAGTGAATTGTTCACCAGTTTTCCAGTCGGCTTAACTTTTTAATTATTCTAATTTTAACAAGCATGTGTTGTTATATACATTCATTAAACTTTAAATAACAAAATCCACCGCAAAATACAAACCGATACAACATTTTAATAAAAACAAGAGAAAATAATTGAATAACACGACTAATTTAAAGTGTACGTGGATCGCGAAACATTGTAATGAAACGTACGTGTTTTAAAGCTCTCCGGTAACTGGTTTACGTAGGTAAAGCAAAAACTGCGGGGTTCCGTGGAAATGGCAACATGGTTATGGCGACCACAAGCTGTCAACTGCTGTAGGTAAGGTAGTTACGGGCAGTTACGTTATACAGCACTTACTCTGTTATGATACGAACTTCACTTCTGTTCAATGTTGTTGAACTTTAAACATTGATTTTGTTTTAGATGTTTGTTGATTACCTACGATACGCATATCTATGATTTTATGCTGTTTTGTTCCATCAAAGACATTTTGAAATCGGTAGTATTATGGAAATCGTATTAAAAGTTCAAACCGTTAAAATGATAGAGTAATAAAAACTTTTGTTAATTGACGGGTCGGTATAAATAGAATCTAAGTAGATTCAACATGATTGTAGACTATACGCAAAGCACAGACTAATTAAAATATTATGTCCCTGATTTTAAATCAGCTCTAAATTTTGTAGACCTTATAATAAATGTGTCATGATCACAAGGGACATAATCTCACAATTGCAGCTGCTATAATACTCCAGAAGGTACTCGTTGATAGTTGTCTTAACGTTGGTTAGTTAGTTAATAGTGGTATTCACCTTAAAGCTGGAAAAAAGCCTCTTGAATTTCGGCCCTGTTACCTTCAACTCATAGGTGAGCTAGTTTATGTCCGTTAGCAAAACCATGTTGCAGTGGTGCAGGTAACTCTCAGTGAACTTGAGCTTTGAGGTTCGAATCCTATAATAAGGTTGAGCTTTCGGTGAAGGAAAACATACTGAGGAAACTATAGCATGGTGGTAGGGTACTTTTCAGTACCCACCTGGCTGGCTACCACCCTCAAGTTGAAAAACTTTCGCCTGGTACATATCGGTGTGTTACGCTGCTGCATTTGAGAACCAGTTCCTTCTAGGCTTTTGTTCCTTTTTACCTTCGGCCACATCATCACTTACCATGGTGAGCTTGCGGTCAAACACAAGCCTAAACACAGTTAATAAAGCTTACGTTTCAGTTACCTTCTAGGCTTTGTGTGCTCACCACCTTCGACCACATCATTACCTACTATGGTGAGATTTTGATCAAATATATTACTGTCTAAAGACAAAATAAAATGAGACTACAAAATAATTAATGATGTACCTAACGAACTGAGGTGAAACAAACCTATGCATATCTTTACCTATGCTATGAGTTATATTTCAATAAATAACTTATTCTTAGTAAAATGTATGCACACGCGGTACCAATAAAAACACTTGGTACTGTATCGTTAAAGATTTTAATAGATTGTAAATCTAAAATTATATTTACTACATGATTTACAAAATGGTCGACGTTTAGAAATATATTGTAAGAGCTTAAGCTTCAGACTGCACAAGTAAGCCCATTTCGATCTTAGCAAACACTTTTATTGTTGTGTAAGAAATAAAACAAACGGTTGACAACCCTATTTGCTGCCCTAGACGCCAATAAAACAACATCAAATTGTTTCTTTTCCCAACAGCGGTCCGAAGCGGAAAATAGAACTGTCGATTTTTCTTAATTAAATGTGGATATAAAATCATTGAAAGACAATTTTTTCCTATTATTATCTAATCTTATCTAACTAATATTATAAAGACGAAAGATTTGATTGTTTGTTTGTTTGTTTGTTTGCATTGAATAGGCTCCGAATCTACTGAACCGATTTGAAAAATTCTTTCACTGTTGAGAAGCCACACTATCCCCGGGTGACATAGGCTACTTTTTATCATGGGAACGCGGGTGAAACCGCGCGAGACAGCTAGTACAAAAATATAAAGCAAACATACAACCAAACAACATACACCCAAATAACATAAAATTTGAATAAATTATTGGATTATCTGAAAAGAGAAAAATAGATCATGAAGCAATAAAATAGGTCAATCAAAAAGTGTTTCGTTTTAGTGTTGTTACACTGACATTCAAATTATGAACGTAATGCACCTTTAATTTTTAATGCACCCTTAATTTGGGATTAAGTTAAATTACTGTTAATAATCTAGTACTAGGTATATACAGGGAAAAATAAATGTTTCTAATTTGCTTTACCCAATGTAAATAGAACTAGTTCACCAATATTTCAAGGGATTACTTTACACTTGCTTCACATAGTGCCCCCAAATCATCTCTTGCGGGGAAGCTCATGTTCGAAAAAAAAAAAACGGTTTTACATGTAGGTTCTGCTCAATTAGATTTTTAACTGTTTTTGTAGTATTATGGCATATAACCTATGGCATTTTAATTTAGAACACAAATGTGGATATTAAAATAATTTACAAAAAAGAGCGGCCCGTCGCGTTTTTTCTTATTATATTTATTTAGTTTGTATTTTTGTATATTATTTTACTATTATCCACTAGGAAAAAAACTTGATACCTTTGCTTATGAACGTAAAAATATTAGGTTTATTTTAAGTATTAAATACCTACACGCTTCAATGAATCTAAGAATATCATATTTAGGCCTATTTTAATTAAAAAAAAAACATTCCTACAATTAAATCCTACGAGACAGTGCGTAAACAAGTCGGCACACACTACATCCAATATTCTCATTTAAACAACCAAACTCGTAACTCACAACTCATTTACATTTCAAATATATGTAAATAGAGAAACTTTTAAGTAAATCAAACAAACCTAAAATATTTGATGACTTGTTATTTATGTATTGATAATTACTTTTTCCATTTTGGTGTTTGTAATCATATACAAAAGAGAACCGTCGTGATCCAATCCGGTCGCGTGAGAAAACTCAGTTCGAGGCATTGATTTGAAATTAATTTAAAATGGTGTTAATATCAACTCTACACTCCGGGATAATAAAAGTGGAACACTCTGTTGAGCAAGACATTCTCTTAATACTCTTTTAACCTATAAGTTATTTCGTTTTAGTATCAGAACTAGTGTTAGATAGGTAGTATTCCTTATGCGCTTTTTAAATACGTTCCATTTTTTTTATAAAATTTGAATGTTAGATAGATTTGTATAGCCCAGTAACAGGCATGGGTGGCCAATAATTGAAAATATGCAAAAATGACAATTAATTACAAGCCACCCGCCTAATCTAAGTTTACAATAGATGCTGACAAAATAGCTGACATTACAAAATGATCACTTACCATCAGTACAACATATCAAACACAATCGATTTACACGCAACAAACACGCTACCTCCCACAATTTTTATTTTTATTTCAAGCTTTACCTTAAGATTTTTGTAAAGATGTAACGTTCATGTCAGAATAAGCACGCTGATTGTCACAAATTAGTCGATATTCTTGTAGTTAGTGTTCATAGTGGAGAAAAAAAATACTCTAATGAAAGCTACTTGAGTAGGTAATACCGAAAAGAAATAGTGGATGGCGTACTGTTAGGATAACTCTTAATTTATACAGTTGAAGTAGGTAGTGGCCAATTATTGAAAGCGGCCGGTTACGCATTGGTTTACCCTACTTTAAGTTACTTATAATTATGAATAGTTACTTTCTCACATAAATATCACTTCTTATAATTATGTTTGGATGTCTTTATTTGGAAACCAGTACCCCGAGTGTAAAGAATTGATGTTAATAAACGCTTACTAATGCGTTTGCGTTAACTATAAATGTGTATGGGAAAATTAGTACCATGAGTATTCCGCTAGAGGCGCTGCTGTGCCAATTCCTATAGAGAAGTGTCGTAAACGCAAACGCATTAGTAAGAGTTTACTAATGTCAATTCTTTACACTCGGGGTACAGGAAAATGGTTTTATCTGTTACTATAACATGTATATTTTTTCATTCCAGATAGTGTATGAGCAGGACATGCCGACGGCTCTTTGCGTTTCAATAAATCAGAAGAAATGACGGCGAGCGCGTTAAGCAGTCAACGTCTCGCTGGGTGGTCGTCGGGCAGACGCCTTCACGCTTATTTCACGCCGCAATGTACTACAAATAAAACCGAAGTACTGACACGGAAATAGTTTCCCTGAAAGTGAGTAACTGGCAACTGTTGTGCAAACGACTGTAGGGACAGCTAATGTCTCCTACCTAGGAAACAGTAAATAGTTTTACGATGATACTAATTGTGAGCCATACCTTGTACAGTTTAAAATAATCACTAAGTTAAGTAAGTTGACACTAAGCGTATTGGTTATATGCTCTTTTGTAAATAAATATTCAATAAACTCTTTTAGTTCAGCAATTTGATACAGTATTTAGAATTTACGTTACCTGATGCCTGTTTCTTTCATTCTGCAAAATAATAAAAAAACATTAAACACTCTTACAAGCAAAAACACATGAAACCTAACAACAATTTAACGAAAAGTGATCATACCTCTTTACAGACACTAGAAAATTGTTTAATAATACCTCAGAAATATAATTTTATCTGTTAGACCACCGTACCTGAAGGCGACAGAATAGACAACAGTTTTAATAAACGGTCGAGGCCAAAGACCACACCAACGCAGTCTAAACCCAGCAATTTCGTCATTACGTCCCATCTCTTCCAATAAATAAATATAGATTAATAACCAATCATTGTACTTGATAGAAAATGTTAGTAATAGGGCTGACTCTTCCAGAAATGTTTTAATACTTCGGAAGATATCAGTACAAAAGTATGTTGGATCCAAATCCAGTCAGGGCGGGCATTCAGCGGACAAATCGATTTTAGATTTTGTCGGCCACATGCTAATACGTTATTTATAGTGAGATTTGTACAGCTTTTCAATTTGTAGTGATCTCTACTGGTATTTTGTTTAGGATTAAGATATTATAGTCGGGTAGATTGATTGAGCACGGACAAGTTTGATAATTTAAGGTAACTTAATCAAGGCAACGTAAGAGCCAGTTTTTCTTTAATTTAAAATATAATAATAGAGAAACCAATATTTAAGTACTCTTACTATTATACCTTCTCCTGTATCCTGCACCCCTACCATTCTCTATACATACAATTCTTCTAGACTGTTAGTAAAGGTATCTCTAATTGCTTTAATAAACCTATCTACTGGCTTCCTTCTGCAAAGAGATTCAATGCAAAACTTTCCGGAACGAACAAAAAATTCTGTTAAATTAAAAGATATGTATTGCAAGTAAAATTTTAATTCCACATCTAAAATTCTTGTTACCGTCTGGTTGGTACTCATCTACTGTAAGCGAGATCCTTAGTAGCTCATTCTGCAGTCGCTAGTTTTTAATTTCTTTCTCTTCTTCGCCGCTTTCGGTGAACACGTAACATGGAACTCTTGAGGCGTGATTTTATGTTGAAAATTATTTTTTATATCTGTTTTAATTTCAGACTTCAGTAATAGGGGAAATGTGCTTAGCAATATAAAAGAAAAGTTAAGGATTTATATGAAATATTCATTATCTTCAAAATAATCAATCCTAGTGCTCAGTAAATCAATTGCTAAGCTTCACATGAAAAGTTTAATTGTAAATGAAATAAAAATAATCTGGAGACAAACGAAGCGTAAAATGGACAAGAATAAGTCGGAAGCAAAAAGCAAATTACATTTTTTCAGGTGAGCAACAAACAGGAACACAACAACTTAAAACAATTTGCAGAGACGCCACTCGAAAGTGTTAAGTGAATTTGAAAATGTAAGGTAAAACGGAGCACTAGGGCAGGCAGGCGTTCAAATTGAGTCAAACAAACGAAACTCATCGACAAGATTCTATCGTGCTGAGTTTAAGAGCAATTTTTCTCTTAAAGCCAAACAAATGAGGCGCCATTAGATGGAGTGAGAGCGCTTAATCTATTTCTGACGAGTTCAGTGACGCCGACAAAGACAAATCGACATTAGCCTACCCACACGGCGCGCAAAGGCGTTCCACTTCTGTTTCAATTCCACTTTTATTTGCGGATTAACTTCTTATTAGTCATTGTGCTGCGTTGAGACCCGAGCCTCTATCACGAGCTTTATGAATGGCTCAATTATTTTGCAGGCTCAGTGAGAATTCATCTGGTGAAGTTAAACAGTATCACTTATTTCAATACGTTCAATACCGTTTCTACTGTCTTTAATAAATCTCTTGTCTCTTTATAAATTATGAACATCTTAATCCTTGTAAAAAGTGTTTTGTTAAACATGTGCTAGTCTTTAAAATAACACAAGTATTAATAAACTGACAACGTATTTATGATACCTCTACGTCGAGTATAATGGTCATAATAAATTTTATGTGATTAAATATTTACTTAGTTGACAATGAAATATTGTTTCACGAGTATGTCTCCTTCAAATCCGATTGATAATAGTTTGAATAATTAAATAATGTTGTAAACTCGTCTCGTGCTAATTGGTCGGTTAACCCGAATCGACCACATTATCCCGGACAAGAATTCGATTTCAACTGACTTTTTGTCTCTTCTCATTAAATTGGGACGTGTTATGTAGAAAATAGCCATTAAAACTTCGCTCGTTGTAAATGAAACTCTAGCGTTTAGAAACTAAGACATTATTTAAATTTTTGAAACAAATGATTAAAACAGTGAAAAGTAAAAATAAATATAAAAGGGAGTGGCGTGAGTACGTATTTCAGAACCGACAAGTTGAAGAATGTCGAAATGTGTCATCTGTCACTCGGTATTTAAAACGATATGTTATTCTGAAAGTGTCGCCCGAAGTGGCCGCGTTTGTCGTGTATCTAAATAGTCAAGACAGCTGTCTCTCTGTAAAGATTAGGCGTTTTTCAGAGAAGGGAATGAAAATTCCAATGCCTCGAAGGCGTTTTTCGTCTGAAGTGATGCATAAATTGCTTAAAAAATATAGTCAAACATATCAAGTCACGGTTAAAGTGAGTTTTGAACGTTTTACGAGTTTTTCGTAAATTATTAGTAAAACACAGTCTGAGTAGCGTAAACAAAGCTAAGAATGTAATATAATCCAAATATAATCTATTTTATTAAGGGTCAAACATATTGAGGATTATCCTTTGGAGAATAGGTACCTATTAGTTTAATTTAATATATTGGACAGGAAATCATATCAGGAATCATGCATATTTTTAAATGGCCTCAAACTACAAAATCTCTATATACCTATAAAAATTAATCCCTTTTTCCCTTGGTCACGCCATAACTTGAGAACGGCTTTACTTATTTCATTATGACGGAAAAAAATAAGAAAATTGCGTAGAAAATTTAAGAAAACTTAACGGTAGCGTAGGATAGGACATCCCTCGGGTACGCGGGTGAAACCGCGGGGCGCAACTAGTCAATTATATATTTTTTTGCTTATACCTTTAGGTATCTTTATAATGTATTTTGGTGGTATTTGTGGAATGGGGTTTAAATGTAATAAATCATCTATATATTGCAC
Source organism: Polyploca ridens (assembly GCA_951394255.1). Lineage (NCBI taxonomy): Eukaryota > Metazoa > Arthropoda > Insecta > Lepidoptera > Drepanidae > Polyploca > Polyploca ridens. The sequence goes on from OX596245.1 coordinate 14,109,701, forward strand.
TGGTGGGCACTTACTGCCTACACTAGTCTAGATGGAGTATCTATATATTCTACTTTCTATAATATATGGACATGAAAATGATTCATGAAGTAGGAAATAAATCAGTGCAAATTAATAAAATCAAAATAAATTAAAAAAAAAATGTATTTATGCAAATTAGGTCCTAATAAAGCACTAATGAACGTTACTGACTACAAAAATGGCTACACAAATACACAAAAGACCTAACGTTATATAGAGGGTGGACATTTGAGAAGAGCAGTAGCCTTAGCACGAACCACTTTCGTATCGCCTTCGTAGCGTCATCGTATCGAGTAGATGTCACTTTTGACAGAAGTTCTATCGTCTACTCGAAACCCAGCTTGCGAGCTACGTTAATTTCGTCCAGAAATTTGAATCATATATTTTTGATTTTATTGGTACACAATAGTAATTTCTAATAACATAAACTAAATAAAAAAATCGGCTTATCTTATATTATTAGGTAACAAAATAAGGTATTAATCATGATTCCCACGTGAACATTTTCTTATATGAAAATATTTTTGAACAAACTGTCAAACCAAAAAACCGCGTGTAGGTAATTTTTTTTTATTTCAGCAAAGAGTCATTAAATTTAGAACAATACTACAAGAGGATGAGTCTTGTGACTCCAATAGAAATAAATTCGTCGATTTTCTATTCTAGATTTGTTTTTTAACAGTTTACGGGTTTCATTTAAAGAGTGGCTGAACTTGAACTATCGACATTCCATTTAAACGCTTATTATAATTAAGTATATATAGGTGTTTCAAAATCAATTAAATTATGTTTTTGCAACACAAGATTATTAATTCCGATTAGAATATTTTCGAAAGATCTTTTAGTCATTAATTTCAATAGGTATAGGCACGTACTTTTGAGAATGTAGAATGTATAATTCTTGACACGTCAAGTCTAGTAGTTTAATATTGTAAACAATTGGTATAGGTAATTTCGAATAATTTGCATATCAAAGTTTAACAAATGTAAACAAAATAAAATGGGTTTTCTTAAATATTTGACCTTCTCTTTCGTTTACCATTTAACATTACTTCCCAGAATTTGATACTTTTAAGGGACACTATGGATGGCGATGATAATACAGGGTGTGTTTTTTTGGAATGAATGGGTTCGATTCTCGGCAAGGAAATTATACATTTTCGGATAGTACTTAGTCAAACAAAACATGAGGCACCCCAATTGAATGTTTTAGTTTTGAATAACCTAAATACCAAAAAACATTAATGATTAACCATGTTTAGTTATGAGATTATAAATAAAGAAACAAAAACAAAAAATCTTCATGCTTAAAACCACAACATATTAGAAAAAAATACAAATATCACGTTACGTGGGCTCTCACTGAAGAAAATACGGTGAGAAGGTTTACGTTAGCTGGCTTGCGAGTAGACGATACTATACGTCAGAATAAGTTCCAATTTCAAAATATATACCAAACCACGTTTACGTAGCGTGACGTGAGAAAAACGTAGGTGTTCGTGCTACCGATTTGAACGTTTGTCATCATTCGTTTTTCAAATTCCCATACAAATTTGAGTTAACGTACTCGATACGAATACGTTACGATTGCGATAGAATTTCGTGCTAAGGCCTCAGCTACCATTTTGTCTTAGGAGACTATCCTTACTTGTTGTGACGTTCCTAGCATTATTATTGTAGTGTTATTGCTCTCGGCTTTTACAGGTTTCGAAAAAAAATTACAGTCAGTGAGAAAAAGGTAATTTCAGAAAAAATATATTATTAGCTTAATCGAGGATCGATCTCCGACAAGGATCAAAAAGCAAGGCGTCTCAAGGGGGCGAGGTTCTTTTAATGCTCTATGTTCGACTAACTTTTAAACCGTGGTTTTATCCATAATCCTGATCGAGGGAACAGGTGTCATATATCTTATGTACACACGGCAACACATCAAGCTATACATTTCCAGTATAAGCTGATCTCGCATTGTATAGGATTTCCGTACAATGAGAGGTCAGCTTATATTGGAAATGTATAGCTTGATCTGTAGCCGTGTGTACCATTATAATCAGTATTTGTTTAGACTTATTTCAATTTGTTCAGTTACATTCATTCAAAATTCTAATATTCTTAAGATGCAGCATTAAGATAGAATCAAATAAAAAAAAGTAGGTTCGCTAGACTAAAACGATATCGTATGTTTTTTAAACGCAATTTATTTTTACAAGCGTAGATACTATCCCAATATTTCTCCTCTCAGACTTTGTTTTTGCAAAGCACAGGACTGCTTTAACTGACCACTTCCACCTTCAATGGAAAGTATTATGTTGCGTGCTCAGCGCTTGTGCACTTGAAATGTTTAGGTCTTTATCATATTAACAAGCGGAGCGGGAAGGAAATAGGACTACACTACCTACTATTGAGAGCTACGTATGAGTAGGTGGTTAAATGAACGGGTCAAATAGCCGCCTCGAATTTGGCACATGACTAATACAAGGAAACCTATTAAAAAATCTTGAGCTGAATGAAACTAACTTTTAATAAAATATAAGATAAAATACCTATTATTTTAATTCTCACATAAAACAGTACCCATAAAATAATAAATACAACGTCATGTTAGTAAAGGATTGAAAGTTTTATTTAAAATTATTGAGTCTTGGTAGTACAGGTCGGTTAACTAAATCTGGCACGTTCACAGTATTCACACATTTGCATTTTCACGATACATTATGTTTTATTACATTATGGCTTCTATCGGTCAATTCTAATGGACGAATGCAAAAAAGACTAATCTATATTTATGAGGTAGCAAAAGCAAAACAATAACTATCTCCTTTATACTCATAAGCTTGTTTGCGCGCGAGAGAGACGGGACGGACGGACTTTTCACAGACGCTACACAAGCGCAACGTGTAAATGTGTTGAACGTGCCAGCTTTAGTTAGCGCCCTGAAAAGACTATAGATCGGATGAATAATCTATAGTAATAAAAAAAAACAATATTTCTTTTCATAATAATAATAATCCCTTAAGGGGGTGGCCTACGCACATTTGCAAAATGTGTGAAAAACCAAGTTTCAAATTTCGCGCGACAAGCCTAAAGGTTAAATCAGTGTTACCTATATTATAATTTTGTGAAGAGTGATAATATTTTTGGCAACAATAACCTTTATAGTTTTTTTAATGTAACTTTCCTATATACGACCAAGTCGGCAAACAAGCATACAGCCCGCCTGATGGTAAGCGGTTACCGTAGCCATATAGAATAGTTACTCTTCAAATGTGGATTCAAATTGGCAATTAAATGTTAGAGTCACTGTATCCCCACAGTGCACGCAACCTACTGCAGTGAGCAATAACAATTTTCCGCAAACTCCGTCAGGTAATAGCTGTAGCGATGTTATAGAGTGCATCGTGATTTTTGCTTGTTATTTGCCGTATGACGTCACTTTGACTTTTTTATATTTAAACGTTAAGGATAAGACTAGCTTAGATGACATTATTAATAACTTCGTTTGCGACTCATTAGGAGTATTTAATTGTCGTTATTGTTTAGCTGGAGAAGAGACAGCTACTGTGATGTATAGTGTGTATGTAGGCATAACATATGTAACCTTTAAATATTAAAACGGGACACTCGCTGTATTACTCACTATATACCCGTACATGGCACGAGTTACACCAAAAACTACGCGAAGAGTTGATCTATAGTAACGTAACGTTTGTCAACACACTTGCGAGGAAAAAACAGACTTGTATTTTTGAAGTAGATTTTTTGATAATCGTCAACTACACAATGAGAACGTTAATAAATTAAATATGGCGCGCAGGTATTTTTTACCAGCGCAGTAATCTATTTTACCCGTTTAAATTAAGAATGCTTCGCCTTCACACATATCAGTTGCATTGAGGTACACACCACACTTAACATAATCGGGATTATACCTAAATAAAACTGTGCGGTAATGTAAAGTAAAAAGCACTAGTGCGTAATAAGCTGCATTACGATACTAAAAACGGTGCAATAAATGTCACTTTACGAGCAAGTGTGTTGAAAAATACATTACAGTACCTACTACAGCTTTATAAAATGAAGAAAATATTTTGGACAGTAGTCGGGTATGATATGATCATTACCTACCTAATACTTCTTAAAATGCGCTACTTTTTGGAATCCTTATTCAGGATACCATGAGCCATCAATTCTACTTTAAAAAAATGGAATTACGTGGTGTATTCCAATTACTGTATAATATTGTCTATGTAATTGAGCAGTGGTAAAGATTTTGATAAATGATGCGTAGCAATTTGATTTAAAAATAATAAAGACAATAACATCGCCCCTTTTAAATGTCTATCAAAGAGTGTATTTTCCATAAAAAGGAACTCTATTTTATATAGGTAAGAAAGAAATAACAAGCGTTACAATATTTTTCGAGGTAGTTAAGTAACACTTTGGATGCGCGGCAAAGTTTGAAATTTTGTATTGAATGTTTAATTGAATCAATATATTATTTTATTGAATCTTATGAGGTAGGCATTGCTTAATTGCCTATATGGAATGCACGCCACTGCTGTCAGTAGGCTGAATCTCATAAACGGTAATAGCTAGACAGCTGAAATTTTCAAAGAATATGTATATCTATTGCCGCTATGACAACAATAAATAAAAATTATATAATATTAAAAATTAAAGGCGGCGCCAAACAAACAAACTTATTTTGGTATTTTGTTTTCATAGCACAATGAGTTATTTAATTTTGTATGGAACCCTACGTTTGCGAGTCCGACTCGCAGTTTTTTTAATATACTGAGCCAAAGGTGTGCAGCAAGATTAATTAATCTATTTCGGAAAGTATGAAAGAACTATTCCAATAGCTGTCCCCCGCTATTTCACACGCAAACTTTTGCTTGAAATTAAGCGAGTTAGCTTGATCTTACTTAATTCATAATTTATTACGAGATCCACGAGTCTCGTTTTGTTGTGTTATTATGAGGAAATAAATAGATATACATAAATTAGATTTTATGAGTAGAAGCGAGCGGCGCTCTCAGTCGGAATGACAGATGTCGGCACAATAGGTCAAGTCAGTTGACAACCTTTTTTAATGTTGTATCCATGTCAAACAAGTTTCATATGAGCTCAAAAATATGACAGGAATGTTTGTGACTCTTTTGATCTCTTTGTTACCTAATGTGAGATATAAAAAGAACGATAAAATTAAAGCTTTTTTATTACATAATTAAATAATAAATATCAATTGTATGGATTAATCATCATACCTACGTAGTATTAACATGTTTTTACAAGCATTTTATTAACTTGCAATGTATGTATGGGTCAAATCTTGCAAGTCGAATTTCACCCACTTCCAGTGGTCGGATTGACTGGATATTTGGAATACATTAGTATATTGGAAGACAATGCAAATACATTCAACAAAAAGTACAGTCACTAAAAAAAGTTTGTTATAAATTGAGATGGTACTACCTCAGAGTATACAGGGTGTTGTTTTGGTCGGCGACAAGCGACCCAGGAGCGGTAGTACAAAATATATATACCCCAAAAATGGACTTAATTCCAATAAATACTGTAAATATGTTGAGAAATACCTTATTCAATTTGAAATAAAATTAACGCAAAGTATGGTTACTAGGCACGTGCACAGACTAGAGTTAGGCACAAGCCGCCATCGCCCCACCCCTTTACTCCCTCGTACTCCCGTTGAGTATTATGTCTACACTTTAGCTTATTACATGATTTTAAAAAAAAATATTTTTTTATTTTTATAATTTAAAAAAAATAAAGTATTTTTTTTATATTTTTTTTAGCATCAGTATCATTTGTATTATCGACCCTGAGTCGCTCGTCGCTGACCAAAACAACAACCTGTATAAATACTACGTGTACTACCTACTTATTTAAAATAAATAATGAGTTTGAATAAACGGAAGCGAACAAGTAAAAAACTTTCAAAGTTCTGTTATCAACAGATGTCTGAAAAGGGTTGAACAGTGCAAGATTGCCTGTAAATTTATAGAACAATGTTACTTACTATACTGAAGATACAGGTGAGAATTTTGCAAGTACTTGTAGGTACTTCTGCAGTTTTTGTATAGGAACTACATGGGTACTACTTAAATTAAAAAGGAAAGCCTTATTTTAGAGAAAATACTTTGCCTCATTTACATATTCATTAGTTAAGTAGCAAGTACTTATATTCGTATGGTAAATAACTAAATCCAAACCTAAAGAAATAATAAAACTTTAATATAATTTAGAACGATATTAATAGCCTTGGGATTTTGTCACGAGATCATATAAAATCATTGAAACCATTTTAAACCTTTTTGAACAATCGATAAGCATCTGGTCTCCAAGGCCCTAGATTCAACTCAACAACTGAAGTATATTCCGTTGGGCCTCTGTAGACCAGCATGTTGTTGTGCAACAGCAGCTCTGACAGCTATACAAACGTATCTAGTAGGTGAAGGCGCGAGGGATAAAAATGAGGACCTTAGAAGACATGACGTTACTTGGTACTTGATGCTAAATTTATGTCTCGGTAATACGAAATGAAAACATGGATAGCCTTGCTTTTGATCACCAACAGTGCTGATGCAGGTAGTCGGAGCATACAACGTCTGAAATTAAATTGAGCAGGGGCTTTTGCTCGTACGTTATAGAAGATACGATACAATAGAGAGTACGATACGTTTACAATGGGGAAAAAAAAGAAAGAAGTTGATATAAATTTTATTTTTCCTTAATTCTTAGTTCTTGTGAATTTAGATTTTTAGTTTTATTTGTTGAAATGCCCTTTTTTTTACCTACTCTTAGCAAGATCTTCATTATTCAAAATTTATCTGTCTATTAGAAGAAACTTTTAATTGGCTTATGTTAAACTATGTGTATTATTATTGTAAAAATAGCTGTAAGTTTCTCTTAAAATTTTTAAAATAAAATAATAAAATAAAATAAAAAAAAATAACAACATTATTACGTAACTAGATTGGCTAACAAAGACAAAGGTTTTCTTAAAACTAAAGCGAACTTTTCGTTAAATAAGCCAGTGTGCGAGTCTGAGTCTGACTCGCACACCGAGGGTTCCGCGTATATTTACTGATTTGATCCATCACGAGCTAGTTAGAAACATCTTTCTATTTTTCCTGTAGTATTTACAGCAATATTATATCAACTGTTATTAATTGTTAGATATTTCGTAATTTCGAAATTCGCAGATAAGGGGTAATGGTCCATTTTGTAAGATTTCATCATAAGTCAAAAACAACAATATAAGTGGTTACTGAAATATACCGCTGTGTTAGATGGATATATACGGACGGAGTCGCACCATAACTGTCTTATTACATGAGATGATTTAAGCCAAGTCTAGTAAAACCCAAGTTTCAGGATACTCTCGGCTCTTTTTGTTTTATGACTAGACGTGCTTTAAACCATCTCACGTAATAAGGGGGTAAGTATTTTTTTACCTTTTTGGTTGGGAACCCTAAAAAGGAAAAGTGGAAGCCGCGTGTAAGTCCTATCAGGCTTGTCCGTGTCAGTGGTCGAAGTTCAGGATTTCAGCTATTTATTGCGATCCCGGATTCAACAATTTACGCGCCGAACGATAAAAGTACCCGCAGTTTTATAGGGATATTCCGCTAGTTGCTATCGTGGTAGACGGCAACTAATATCTACTTTGGAAAGCCTACTTAACGTAGTTTTCTGTGAGGTTTTTAGAGAATAGTGGATTTCAGACCTTTATAGAAACGAGAATCGAGGAATTAAATTGTGATCAATTGATAACTAATCAATTATTCTATAACCATTTAAATAAATAATGTACCTAATAGATAGCTAATAGCAAAATAAAGCAGTTGATTTATTGACCGCGAGCGAGCGAAGCGTCTCCGTTTCAGCTTGGACAAAAATGCTTTCGTAGTGTGTTGTGAGCAGGTTCGGTAATAAATGGATATTTTTTGTAGATTAAATTCGGTTTTTAGGAAATTTCAAAAAAACTTAATCGAAAAGGAAATACCGTATATTTATCGAGACTCGCGAGGTCTTCAGTTTTACTATTTCAGAATTGATCGGTAGTAGAGTTGCTAGGAAAAAAGTGTCTTAAACAACAAAACTTGCTTTTAATAAAAAACAATATAATTTATTTTAAATATCACTAACAAACTAGCGAGTGTGAATATAGGCTAGCTAGTTTTAACGTTTTTGAAGTCTGAGGCAATAAAACTACGAACAAACGGCCCACCCGTTTGTTTTTACAACAATAATAGAGTTTTCGTACTCACGTACCCTCTGTATAATAGAACCCTAAATAACGAAGGTAACGAACCCAATATTACAATAGAATATAGGAAAACCAAATTAAATTTAGCAATAATAAAGGCTAAATAATGAAATCATAACTCGCATTGTTCGATTTTCCGATGAGCACACAAAGGTTGGACAAACAGTAACTGCAGCCAATAAATCGTGCGTCACGCCACGCACGCGTCGAGGCACGCGTGTCTCGCCATCGGCCGCTCGCCGCAACAATGGGTAGAGCAAAGCTATTTTAGTATCGTCATCGTTTTGTACTAAACTCATCGATGAAATAATAAAAAGATTCCCCCTTATTCATAATAAAGTTATCAAAGGTTGATTAGCTAAAATTCCGAAGTATTTATCTGACAGGTGACATTTGGTGATCGTAAGAGTGAGACGGGGCACACTATTACAATGATTTAGTTAAAAAGCGATTATGAATAACGGGGTTATATTGTAAACAATATTGTAAAAAAAAACAACACAAATTACTTTATTCTTTACAAAATTGATTGGCTTGAAAGGAATGGTTAAATATGGATCTAAATTATAATAAAAATCGCTGTAATCACTGAAGATTTTCCTAAATACTGAATGTGACATTGCAAAAAAGTGGTTAAGTACCGGCAATCATATTGACAGTGGTGGTCACTAGTTTACAGAGAGAAAAGCGCACAGTAAGGCTGAAATGGCGTTTGATATCTAAGCGTATTGAAAATAATAAGTAAGATGCTTTGACCGAAATGTACTCAATTATTTATAGATAATAGAAAATAAATGTGTAAGCAAACAGTACCTAAATAAACTAGACAAGTCATACCCTAGCTAGGTAAACAAAAATATTTGTAGGTAAGTCTAATATAAATAAGAACTCTATCTGACCTCACGATATTAGTGCAGACCCTACTAATGGACGGGAGTTAGCTATATTTGTTTGTTAACTAATCAAATAGAAACCCACGATTATTTTAGCAACATTAGCTAAACTAATGTTAGGTTGTAAAAGTAAGTTAGCCTTATCAAGGGAAGTAAGTACATTACGAACTTAATAATTAGGAATTTCTACTTGGACATGCTTTTTATCAGTGTATCAGTTTCAAACTAGCCTAGAACTTAAGTGGGTAATAAATCTGGCAAAGAAATATCATTTAGAGCGCGCATAATTTCTTATCTAATAGAAAGTATACAAGGTAATAACCATCGAGATAAAATTATTAATAGAGCAATTACCGTGAGCACGGGGCACGGGTATGCCAAGCTACCTTAAAACGAACTGAGCGTTCATAGTCCACTATCGATACTTTTGTCTCACAGTATCTAATCAGTTTGCTTTTAACGTATCAGTCTGTTAATATCACATCAAAATATAACCGTATAAAATGTATAATAATGAGCATTTTAAATCCTAATTATAAAACTGTAGGTGGTACCATGGACGAGACACTTTACTCTATGGTGGTACCTACTGAATTATATTATTCAAATGCTCATTCGAATAAAAGTATTTTGAACTTTAAGGTTTAATCCTTGCAAACAAATTTAAATAAAAATATATTTGAGTACTGAAATAAAACAACATTAACCCCTAGCTAGAGCTGCTCCTAATTTTAGTACTAATGAATTTGATAAATTACATGAGCACTTAAAATAATTTTAGAACTTTCTACAAAAAAAAACACGATGTAATGTTTAAACTTTGGTTTAAACGTATTTGCATTCTGAATATTAAACAGATTTTCATTTTAGATAAGTCTGATTAAAACGTGCAAATATCTTTTAATTTAAATAAACAATGTACATTATCATTAATAAGCTTGAAATAACTATGTTTCAGATAGGTACTCGTACAAGTGTATTTCTTTATTGAAGAAGGTATAATTAACTGTAACAAAATTAAGATGGTGTGTCCGCTGATAAACTTCCTCAACGTCCGAAGTCAACTGCCGTCATTTAATAACACATTATGCTAGGTTCGTGACAGATCTTTAGAGGAATGGAAAACACAAAAATCCAGTGGTGATACATTATTTTATTGCGGACATTGGACCAGCACCAGCATAGCATCCAGCTCCCATTATCAAAACTAAGGTTATTTTTATACTAGCCTTTCAACTTTTAACATCATCATCATCATGAAGGTGAAAGGGAATGTGCAATACTCCACCACGCGTGCCCACTGCGGATCGGTGGAGGTAGGCTAGTGGTCAACCTACTGTTGGAATTTTTCAAGCCGCCTAGGAGGCATCCAACTAGCTTAACGACTATCACAATTAAGTGATAACCGGGACCAACGGCTTTACGTGCCTTCCGAAGCACGGAAACGCTCGATTTGAAATACCACTAGGCGGTCACCCATCCAGGTACCGACCACGACAGGCGTAGCTTAACTTTGCCGATCGATTAAGAATGGCTAATCATGCTACACCACGAGCGATAGAGCGATTTTAACATAATGATATTCAAGCAATAAAAGTCGATAGAAGAACTATTATAGGGTCTGTTCGTTACTCACCCGTTCCGGTTCTCACCCGTTCGGTTTACACCCGATTCGATTAAATTTTATATCAATATTTTTTGTCACTTTTGAGTTCATTGGAATTAAGTTGTCGGCAACAGAATTGTTTAAATAATTCGATAATTTTGTTACACGTATTATGTATGAAACAACTTTAAGTGAATTTATAGATTGTTTAGTAACTTGTACTGGTAAAATAATAAAAATACGTCACTATTTTGTTTAATAACATGTTGTCCAAACATGTTGTTTAAACAACAGGCTTCTCCAACAGGTTTCTAAAACGAATGATCATTTCAGTTCTCCAACATAATTTAATATGTAAAAAAAAAAACAAAAATATTTTCATTCTATTATAGACACATTTTATTTGGAGCTATAATTAAATTGAAAACTTGTACGTAGAATTCCTTTAGACATGTTAAAAACTAAAAGACTGGAGACGACAAGAAGACAGTCCTTATTTGTTTCAGTAAATTCTACAGAGAATACGAGATACTAAATTTTAAATCGATGTCTTTTAAAACAGTCTTACTTACGAAACTTATTGTCTTATTTATACATTCTCTTTGATGAACTTTTGTCTTTATTTTTAATCGCAAATTGCTAAGACAGAGGGATTACCCTTGTAAGTGACACACGAAACCAAAAAGGGGGACTCTTGTTGTAGCATCTCATGTATCACAGTAAGTATTTAAACTAAATCAGTAAACCAACTGATAGGTTTGCCCAGTAATAGTAGGTATATCGAATTAGGTAAGAGTGTAACATACAAAACTATCTATTTTGAAAATAAATTGGTAAGTACCAATCATTATTATTACATCTTGTGACGTTCCTCACACACGACCATGTATCTGGTCATAGAGGAAGGAAGTGGTATCAGATTATCCCAATCTAAGCACATTTTTCACTATGGAAATCAAATAATTGATATAGTAAATAATCGTATTATACTATTTGTAATAATATATAGGTTTTTATTTTTATCTAGTATAAAAGGTCCTCGGTGGGAATCGAACCCATGACCATTTACCATGGTGAGATTGCGGTCAAACACAGGCCTATAAACAGTAAAAAAAAAACCTGTATTGGATCGTCAGGTCTACACCAATTAAATCTTTCATAATTCATAGCTTAACTCAAATTTCTCCCTTTACCTCATCTCTATAATATCAATATCATAATGATTGTCTACATCTGTGTGCGTGAATCATATCATAGTGTTTGTGTGAAGATGAGTTATTACATCAATAATATGCTATGGTGGTGGGTAGTGACTGAGACAAATAAAGTATAGGAGAACAATGCTCGGCTACTCAGTGAATAATTTTAGCTCGACGTGCCATCGCTGGCGCGTTGGGTACGCTCTTACAATGATTTAAAGCTACATAAATGCTGGAAGTTCTATCAATATACTGGGTGGAGATTTCGAGATGGCATAATTCTAAAGCTATGTTAGGTTATTCAACAAAACAGAATTCTCATAAAAGATACTTTTCATACAAAATGTCAACCATGCTCGATCATAACATAATGTATGAATAAGTTTTTTTTTTTTCGAGATTTCAGTGTTTGTCCCGTAGCTAAAGTTGTTCATCATGATTAATCCAACCCAACATAGGTTTCGAAAATATACCATCCTAACTAAATGCGAAAGTGAGTTTGTTTGTTTGTTTCGCCTTCACGCCTCAACTACTCAACGGATCATCATAAAATTTGGCATGCAGATAGCCCATGGTATGGAGAAGGACGTATTCTACTTTTTATTTCGGGAACGCAGGTGAAACCGCGGGTAACAACTAGTCTATTATAATGTTGATATTTAGTAATAATTAAGGTGTAGTAATAATTAATAGCGTTTTTTGTTCTAATGTCAGCCAATCTATATTTACTTATTTTACATACACAATAATTCCAATAGAACTTTTTGTTAGGTAAAATCGTAATAAATAATATATATCGGGACATTCTTTACATAGGGCCAAATATGCAGTTTTCAAAAATATTTATGTTCCTAAGAACTGTGCCTAAACACTAGCATACAATAGCAACAGTTCCAGGAGTCTACATAAACTAAATGATAAAAGCAATATCATACTCCTTTTACCATTTCTAGCAAAATATAATCATCGTATCCCGCGCTATCTTTACCGCCCTCCGGGGAAATAACGTACTGTCACGCAGAATATACTAGCCCGCACCACAATTAGAGATCGCCAGAAATTGCGTAATTAGGGACCATTAATCGATCTTGCATACGACTCTCGGTTACTTCCCTCTTTGTTCGTAGCTTCACATATTCTAAATCTAAATCGGTTTATATTGTGCTCGGTTGATGTTGCTTGTACAGTAAATTAGTGTGAAATATTGTTATTCTGTTGGGTTCTCATGTTGCGTGTATTAGTGCTTATTTATAAACTAGAGGAATATATTGACATTAAGGTTTAGTCTATTTGCTTTGGTTATAAACTGAACATTGCAGTATGCTGCGTCGTGGTCTTGTTTTGTAAAACTTTATCACAGGCCTATTATTTAATACTGACTCTATCACAATTCTACTTACTTCTTTCAGTTACTGAAAGCCACCCTAATTTACACAAGTGCTACCTCAATTTTGCGCAATAAGCCATACAATTCACGTTCCGCTTATCACGTCATTTTCCTCTAAGAAAAGTACAGGAAGTAGTTCCACCCTTTATATATGAATTTCGACTAGTATGGTCCAGTTTTTGTTCGCGGTAAGTCCGCAGCGTTTACCCTCATCGCATTAGGTGATCACGGGGAAGAGTAATGATCGCAAATGGCAGGAAATTACTGAGGCACCTTATCGTCCGATTCAATAAGCCCAATGGTCCATGGGGAGGGAATAATGAAACTGCAGCTACAGCGGCCATTGGAATGATGTTCTTTTGAGCTCGTCAATAGAGTAATTGCCGCTTATTTGTGTCTTTCTATGAGGCGTCAATGTGGCGACGTATTGACATCCTATTCATCTTTAATGCTGTGTGAAAGTAACACGTGATCATAATGCGATAATATTTATTGAGGCCATTTACAAACTTACACCTCTATGAATAGTGAACCGAAGCATCTGATTTTTATAATGAAGAAGACCACTCTTAAGTAAACTTATTTCCCCTTATTACAAAAATGGCCCATCCTTTTTGTTATATGACGTTAGAAAATGACTGAGTGACTGGTTTTAATAAACTTGCTTTAAATCATCTTTTGTAATAAGGGGGATTATCCTTAGACAGACAATGCATATCCCACCAAAAACATTTTTATGTAAAATGTTGCCGCCAAGACATATGGCTAGTACTTTAAAAAGTTATCAGATCTCATGTAGAGCCAAGCTTATAACTCTACATCCACTTACTCTACAAGCTCTAACTTCACAAACTCTACACACCGTAGTCAAAATATGTGGCTTGGCCGTTTCTCTACCGTCACATGGGAGTAAGATGAAAAATGTATTCACTGTTCATTATTTTTTTGTTATTCAATAGTTCTTGTAGTATTGAAACGGCCATTTTTTTTGTTTGAAATTTCCAAGTTTTATAATTTTTTTGTTGTTTGTGTACTAATACAAGCTTACATACCAAATTTCAGCTTTCTAGGACTTCAGGAAGTACCCTATGAGTTTTGATGATCATCAGTGAGTCAGTGACGAAATCGGGGTTTTTTAGATATCAATAAAATCTAAAGTATAAGGGCTATGTTATTGAAACTTAATATGTTTAATAAGTTTACTATTGACATCATGTTCTGAGAATTTTGTTTATCTGGTGTAATCCAAACCCAAGTTATGAGGGTTCAAAAAAACGACGAAGCGCTTCGAGAAAAGGTAGGTAGTGCCCTTTCGCTTCGCTTGACTGTCTTGGCGGGGGGCACTTCCGTGCCCCCAGATATACACCGTGACTTTTTATTCATCTTAGAAACGCAGCCCACATAACCTACACAATAAATAGGTACTAATCATTAAGAAAAAATTTTTTTTGTTCATTAGTATATCAAAAAAAAATAAAATTAATTATAATTATGACAAATCGAGTTAATAAATTAAAATTTACGTATAAAATGGTAGAAAATGCCAACCCAGAGCACGAGTCGAGTACACTGCGCTCGTAACAGGGTGTTTAAAACTACGTCATGCGTTATAATGAATAATATTTGACTTTTTTTCATTATACAAAAGTTTAATTGTTTTTTTTTATAATTAGTACCTATTCATTGGGTACATTATGTGGCCTGCGTTTCTAAAACGAATTAAATGTCACGGTGTATAATATTCCTAGTCATGCTAAGAATGAGATTGAAGACGTTGAGAATGTGTCATTATAGTGCGGCCGCCGAGAGCACTATTCTCGGAAACGGCAACTCCTTTTGCGATGGGACTTTCACGAGAAGGACTTTCATATTTTATTATGTATAATCCATCGAAATAGACAGAAGATAATATATCGATGGTATAATAAGATTAGCCGTTACCGTGATTTGGCCAATATTAACAGAAACGTATTCTTTCTGCGGCCGCACTGCAGGTAACATAATTTCCAGTGTATAATTCATAAATAGATATAGGTAAGTCTGTATTCAGACTTGTAGGTACTTTCAAAATAAACAGCTCCTCCCTTAATCTATAAATATAAAATTCAAAGTCCTGACTGACTGACTGACTGACTGACTGATTGACTGATATATCAACGCACAGCCTAAACCGCTGGTCCTAGAGACATGAAATTTGGAGAGTATATTCTTTGTGAAGAGTAGGTATCCACTAAGAAAGGATTTTCCGAAATTCCACCCCTAAGGGGGTAAAATAGGGGATGAAAGTTTGTATGAAAGTCCGTCAGTTTCCATGTTAGGATCTTCAAATTTTGAATTAATTGATACGTGTCTCAGCGTTTTTAATAATTCCACCCTCGAAGGGATGAAAAGCAGGATGAAGTTGTGTATGGGAACTCACTGATTGATATATCAATGCACATATTATTATTATTATTATATTATTAAACCGTTGGTCTTAGAGACATGAAATTTGGAGGGTGTGTTCTTTGTGAAGTGTACGTATCAAATATGAAAGGGTTTTTCGAAATTCCACCCCTAAGAGGGTGAAACGGGGGCTGAATTTTCTGAGAAACATATTATTGCACACGTGAGTTTTTGGTTTTTTCATACGTTTTTATGATTGCATATTATACTTTATTTTGTAAATAAAAAAAAAGTATGAAAAAAAAGCCAATATATTATAGTAATCATCAGTCAGAATATAAAATTCCAAGTCCTGACTGACTGACTGATATATCAAAGCACAGCCTAAACCGCTGGTCCTAGAGACATGAAATTTGGAGGATGTATTCTTTGTAAAGAGTAGGAATCCACTAAGAAAGAGTTTTTTGAAATTCCACCCTTAAAATAGGGGATGAAAGTTTGTATGAAAGTCCGTCAGTTTTTAAGTTAGGATTATCAAATTTTGTGTTTAGGCTGAAGATTGCGGTCAAACACAGGCCTATAAACAGTAAAAAAGATTGAGAATTATTTTTTAAGTGTCACAGCGCTTTTGATAATTCACCCTCGAAGGGATGAAATGCAGGATTAAGTTGTGTATGAGAACTAACTGACTGATATATCAACGAACAGCCTAAAGTGCTGGTCCTAGAGACATGAAATTTACAGCGTGTGTTCTTTATGAAGTGTAAGTATCCACTAAGAAAGGTCACGTGTATCACAGATTTTCCGAAATGGGATTGCCTAACAGAGTCAATAGGGCTCACACAAGAAAAAAAAAACAAATGAGAGGGAGAGAGGGTACTTATATGTTTGTTTTTGAAGAAAATATGTCATCTGTTTCCTATAGGCCACGCGGGCGAAGCCGCGGGCAGAAGCTAGTGTTCTATAAGCTAACCAAGTAATACTCATTTTCCATCACCTCAAATACCTCCATGTTTACAATGTACACAAGCCATTAACGCTATACACCTGAGAGAATCATATAAAACTCGCTATATTGTAGCCGAGCGAATTTAACCTTCAATAAAACGTGTGCCGAATAAGTTAAGCCGAATCTTAAGGGAACATTTGTTCAGTAAAACGCGCGACGAAATTGCGGGCAGGAGCAGCATTACCGACGTTTTTCGATCACTCTCCCACCCTTAACACTTAGCCTTCCCTTTTTACCAATTTCAAGAGCTTTTTTCACACATCAATCTCGTTCTATACGAGAGTAATATGATGTAAAAGCGTCATACTGAACGCGAGGCGGTCGACTTGATGTTGAAAACATTTTGTAGTTAAATATTATGTGATTTATTTTGATGAACGAGGATGTTTCAACTTATACTATAACCTACATAATATACGAGTAACTATATTTTTCAGTTAGGTCCAAGGCAATAATAATAATAATATAATAATAAATAATAATAAATTTATTTTCTTTCTCCTTACAAACTAGAATAACTAGTTTGAGATATTAATAAACTTAATAATCTTTTTATTAATAAATAAATATCCAGTGACATTTCTACATAATTATTATCTATTTTTTGGCAGTACTTCACATCGGGGCAAAGGCTGCAACTTTACAAGTCGCAGGTGCGGCCTCGTATGGAGTACTGCTGTCACCTATGGGCTGGAGCACCTGGATACCAGCTTGGGCCTTTAGACGCGGTTCAGCGACGTGCCATCAGAATTGTCAAAGATTCCGAGCTAACAAGCGGTTTAGAGCCCCTCAGTCTGAGGAGAGACAATGCGGCGACCAAGCTCTCAACCGGTTATTATGCTTTAAGTAACTCTGCCTGAGGGCGCCCCAGGTGGGGCACGAACTTCGGCTCAGGACATTACCGAGGTGTGAGGGGACAGACTTTTACGAGTTACAACTAATTGGGCACGGTCGGATTACTCATCATGGCAGCTCGGGCCGCTTGAACGGGACGAGCCTGGGTGGGACGTCTCGACGCGTGTCCTCGCCAACCAGGACGATGTCGTGGTGATCGGTTGTGTATTGTGTTCGTGTTGTAAGCTTAGTCAGCTGCAATTTGAGCTAAGATTAGAGATTTAGTGTCGTCTGGTTCGCTGAGGGCAAGTCGAGGTCTGCGGATTTTGGATATAAGGGTTGCGCGCTTACGGTTGGTTCTATAGAATAGTACCGCCTACTTTTTTTAGTCTCCTTGGGGGTCGAAATTTATAGAGCTCGACAAATGTCACACACATTCTTGAATAATTTCGGAGAAAAAAACTGTATTCAATTCGTACTCAGGCTATGATTTCTGGCATAGTAGGTGAAGAGTTGTTTTTTTTATAATTTAAATATTAGAATATTTTGGCATACAACATTAAAACATTACAAGTATTAGATTTTCTAAAGCTAAAAAAAAGTCACTTCTCCATCTAACCTCCTAGATAACAAAAATACTTAAGTTGTAAAGTAATACCTGACATACAAAACCTAATACCTTTTACAAACATGAAAAAAGTAAGTTACAGCGTGTAGAAAATGTTACAACTAGCAGAGGAGGCTCGCTTGATTAGGTCGGGCTCGGAATGGCCCTGTTTGCTATAAACATTTTTGGGTAAACGTAATATTGTGTCGTTAGGGTAATAGAACGGACCACAAACGCCCTCACTGGATGCTGTTAGAAGGGAAAATCTCCCGATTTACTTCATGTAAAGTGACAGAAAAAGAAACATTTTCACTGAGCGTAGGCTTTGAGCTTTCCAAGAGAAAATCTAGGCTTTGGGACATTACGAATGTATGAGAAATGAGGGTGTTTATTTATTATGACATATGTTTATGCGTATTTTATTTTTGAATGTGTAATTAATTCATTCAACTAAGTTGTTGTGACTGTAAAAATAACTGAAATATGGTGGCCTTTTAATTATCACCTTTCTAAATATATAACCACAATAATAGTTAGGTACAGGTCGATTAACTAAATCTGGCACGTTCACAGTATTTACACTTATGCAATTTCACGATATAGTGTGTTTTATTACATTATTGCTTCTAATCTAATTAAAATCTATAATTTAAATTTACCGTCACTAAAGTTTAAGAAACGTATAAAGGCCGCTTTAGTACAGAAGGCTTACTACAATATTAAAGAATATTTAAATGATAAAAATGCGTGGTTGTAGCGCTCGCTCTCGCAGGAAACATCTGATGTAATAAATTTAATTTTGTTTTTGAAAAGAGTAATTGCTGAGTTTATTGCCGGCTCTTCTCAGCAAAATCAACCTTCCGAACCGTGCATTAGTGCATTAGAGTATTAGAGTTTGACTATTCATAATTGCCAGTGAAGGCCTATTTGAATGAATAAATTATTATTTCATTATTATTATTTCATTAATCAGTCAGTCAATTCTAACGGACGAATATAAAAAAGATCACTCTGTGTTTATGAGCAGTAGCAAAAGCAAAATAATAACTGTCTCCTTCACATTCATGACTTTTCATGATACGCATGCTGTGCGACGTCATGCTAAGCGCTTATGCACAGACACTACACAAGCGCAACGAGTTAATGTGTTGAACGTGCCAGCTTTAGTTAGTTAATCGACCTTTTTCTTTACACTTACTGTGTACTACGATTATTACTTAATTCCTCCTGACTGACTGATAACATAATTGTTTTAATAAATAAGCAGGTAATTAAAAAGCTAATAATATAAAAGAGATATATATCACAGATAAGAGGTAGAGCGTAGCGTTTATTCGCTCAAAGAGCAGCTCGACTGGGGAAGTACCTACACCTCACAGAATACCGCAGCCAAATGACGTTCCTGCTCGTGAGTAAGGTCACCAGTGGTCATAGGGAGGGGGGAAGGGTCGGTAACGTGTGAGTGATGCTCCGTGTGTTGCAAGCATGCATATGGTAATGGCAAGCGCTTACCATCAAGCGTATAAAAAAAATGAGTGGATGATAGCTGTTACATATAATCTTCAAATAGTAGCTGTGCAAACAATGTTCGTTTCATTTATTATGTAGTCTAACTAGCTTTCACGTTGAATGAGGTAAATCCGCCGTGAAGAGGGTATCTTGAACTCCAGAGACTTGTTAACATCGCTGTTATAGAATAATACTTTTTTCCTGAATTATTATAGGTTTTAACATGATCTATCTTATTAAGTATGACAATAATTTAATGTTGAAAATGTTTTGTTCTTGAAAATTTATAAAAAACTTCTTGTGGTTACATAATTTGAGTTTGTCCATTGATAAACAAAATATAGAAGGATCAAACAACCGAATACAATCTTATAAACTTATCAACACTTGATTGGACATTCCACAACCAGTACAAATGTTTGAAAATTCCTGTTTGAAGTTAGTAGTTCTAGAGTCTATTACTAGATTACTTAAACGTAAGCGCCCTCCATTGCTTCCTACACTTTATCTTATTGGTGAATCTAAATTGAATCTTGGTACAGGGTGCTCGGTCTATAAACTACCCTCGTGCCAACGTATCAGAATGTACTCAATCTTAGAACGGAGATCTGAGATTACAGCGTTTAGTGCTATGGACGATTCTGTCTTTCGGAGACAGCGGTTTCTCAAATATACCGGGCATTACTTTTATTTATTTTCAGCAGTGATTTGTTATTTTTATGGCTTAAGCTTACTATAAATCAATTTAAAAAAAAGGCTAAATGCGAGTCGATTCTCGCTCTATTAAGATTCCGTACATAGCTTACAAACTGGATTATAAATCAACAGAAATTTGTGAGACAGAAACCCCTACCAAAAATGCTCTAAACCTGTAAATTATAACTTTCATATTTTTATATTTGAAGATAAAAAAATTAAATATAAATTTGTACTCTACAAAATAAATTTTAGATTGTCAACCCACATGCCAGGGTAAGAAAATAAAATATTATCTGTTTTATGAGAGCCACTGAAAAACAATTTCATTGAGTTTTTTTATTACAATCTAGTTATTTATTTATTCAAGTTTATAAATATTTATTTAGTACTTAGTTATATAAATAAGATTATGTTTCTTATTTAATATTCGGTTTTGGGTCAACATCCTACACAAATATCCAAATTTCATAAATGTAGCCCATTCTTTCTACGAGCTCAAGACACGGACGTGACATACGGACAGAAAGACAGACAGCAGAGTGACAGCAATAGGGCTCCGTTTTACCCTTCAGGTACGGAACCCTAAAAAAAGATAAATAAAATAACCCCCATTCTACTTGCACATTATTTTTAATGTGATATTTGGCACGATAGGATGAAACAATGCAGTAGAAGAATCAATCCCAATGGTCGATTTTCAGGCAGATATATTCCGGAACTCGATTTTTAAAATAATCATATCAAAAAGATCCAAACACACGAAAGAAACAAACACAAACCTATTGCACAGAATTACTAAAATTAAGTCGAATAAGAATGTGGCGTCAGCATTGAGCCACCCTATCATTTGTTACAGTCACCGCGTAAGATAAAAGCCTGATACAAAACGATTCGCTTCACGTCTCACTAGCCATTGGTCCGACACTATGCAAGTCTTGTGCACACCGATTTCATTTTATTAGAACCGATGTTTATCTTCCTGTTGGTTACCCTTTGTATCTGTACATCACTGACACATTCAGCAATATTATAAATTGATTATTAATGATATTTTGTGGGTTATTCTAATTCTGGAGATATTATTTTCAATGAAAATAAATATGATAAAAGTTTAATTACTTCTCACATTCTGTGGACCTTTCTAATATACCTAGAGCAAACATGCGACAGTGATTATATAAAGTAATACAAACATATTTTTTAAACATAACTTTTCGTTAATTTAGATCATCACATTTAATATCACAAGATCCATGACTTGATTTCTTAATTATATAATGTCTAACTTTAACTAAATATTTGAAGTGTATCCCGGATATTGAAGACATTCGTTTGTCCCCGCTGCTTTACCGGGATATCTTCCCGATATCCGTTCCATTATTGTTCAGATAAAACTTTGATTTGATTCCTTAGAACTTGTGAGGTAGCAAAAGACTTCAGTTATTTGTAACTTCACCGAGTCATATTTTTGTTCAAACTTTAGTAATAGCTTTTCTTTAAAAAAATCATATTATTTTATCAAATTCTCGCCGTCTTTATATCATATCAAATCACAAGCAGATGCCCGTAATCTAGAACTGAAGAGTAATAGACTAGAATGAAGAGATGTTGATAGCTGATGTAACTGATGCAGAGACATCGGCTAGGTACTACATTGCTTGATATCGCTGCGTATAGCTTTGATTTTTACTCTACCATGTAAACACAGAGTTTTATTAGAAAATAAAAGAAAGAAAATGATTACAGAGACACAGCATTATGGAGATAAACAAATATATAATGGTGCGTCCATGCTACGCGAAGCGAGCACGAGCCGAGCCTCGAACGAGCATTCGTCTAGCGCTCGACTGCGCTCCGCCCGATTGTCTGTTTTTTCACGAACACAGGGATTCGCATCGCGCTCGTTGTAGGCTCGTTGTAACGTCCACAGTTGACATCGCGAGCAACCAACGAATTCCGTTCGTTCATGGCTCGGCTCGTGCCCGATTCGTGAAGCATGGACGCACCATAAGAATACAACAGACACAACAGACTCGTGAATAGCTCAGAATTGATTTTCAGTAAAACTCGACTACTACAGTTGAAACCGTAGGGCGGAACGCTTGGTTATTAAGGTGGGTCTAGGCTATGCGAACCGAGCATGGGCCGAGCCGCTCTTCGCGTCATTGCTCGCGTGACAAGTGTGGACTTACAACGAGCCTAGCCTTACAAACGCCGAGATCCACGACGGCGACGCGCAGAGCAGCTCGGCTCGTGCTCGGCTCCTCTAGCGTAAACCCACCTTTATACAAAAATAAACATTTGGGATACAAAAACAAACACTCATTATATAAAAAAAGATTGCTTCGTACTTCTTAATATGAATATATATGTTTTCCCACAAACTTACATTGAAAAAAATTATCTACAAAACTAGTTATGTAAGTTGACATTTTGTTGTCGGGAAACTAACTTTAGTTACATTTAATGAAACAATTTAATAACGAACAAAAACTAGTTTTGTTACTGGTAAGTTTAGTTCGCAAGTCACTCTGTTTAGGTTATTGGTCGACAAATTTTGTGTTACTGTTAAATAAAATTTTGTAGTCACTTGTGGTAAATTTTTTTCAGTGTATGCGACCTTAAAAGTAGATTTTTGAAAATGTCTTTTTTAAACAGACAAAAATATTTAAAATGTTCTCTTTGAATTCTATACTCTTACTACACCACCCTTCTTGTAGACACGCTGGTTCTACAGTTTTATTAATAATACTATAGAATAAAAGTACTATCTGGCGCCTTGTCTGTTTAAATTATGTTTACAGATGGTACTTGCATTCGAAAGAAATACTTTCCCAGAGAAGCGGGTAATTAAGAAGGATAGCTACTAAAATCATTTCCATATTGTACTATATCTATTTTTGTAATAATGCGCTGCTTATGGTCTTAATTAAGTCAATTAGACATAGCGTCACCTCTTTTACTGGGAGAGAATAGATAAAACCACAGAGTTAGAATATTATAGAGCGACTGTACCAGAATACGGTCTGTGAGCACGGGTACGGTCTAAATACCTTGAAACGAAGTGCGCGTACTTAGTTTTGAACGACTAAAATACATATTAATGAATGGCAATTTCTCGTTTTTTATCGATACTTTTACCGAAAAAAAATTACAAAGAATCCATATCGACATTTTGTCTGACTGTAAATCAACTAGTGTAAGATATAACTGTGCATGCATCTATGTATATGGAAACTGCTTCGCACAAGGTAACGTTGTTAACCTTATCACTCTATAATATTCTAACTCTATGATAAAAACTATGCTTACAATATACCTAGTTGTCGTATAATGCATAGCTTTATTAAGATTCTTACATAAATGTAATATGGTTTGTATGTACCTAAATATAAAGGGCATATCATATTTCTGGCATAAAATGTAATTTATAGTTTTTCTTTTTGAATAATTTTAATAATTAATCGAGGTATCATACATTCAGTAATCACACACATACATCTTAAGTTACGTATTGTCATTCCTTACTGTAATACAAATATAATAAAAACTGTTTTACAAATAACATAAACCGACTTCAAAGTACTTACACTAAAAAGTAATCAAATCTTGATCAATGACAATGGGACCAAACGGGGAGTGTACCCGTTCAAACAAAAAAGAATATTCCAAATCAGTAAATAATATAAATGACGGAGTTATGAGGTAACAAACTTGAAAAAAAAACATACAACCGAATTGAGAACATTCTCCTTTTTTGAAGTCGGTTAAAAATATAACCATCATCGATTCGCAAATTATTTACAGTGACATTTTGAGTACCTACATCAAGATGAACTTTTATTTCGGCAAATTTCACGAATAATAGTTTTATTAAAAATGTCACGCAAAAAATAAGCTTTTTTAGAAACCCAACTTTCTAATAAATTCAAACTATTCACTTATAAGTAAGAAGCTCTAAGTATTTCGTAACATTTTACAAAATACACTTCACCCGACTAACGTAAGATTGATTGATGACCTGAAACAGCTGAAAGTTTCAGCGTAAGTTAGTTCGGTGTACTTATTACGGTAGTTGATTAGCGGACGTGAGGTACCGTGTACAGTCGAGAGTAACGATGTTTGTTTAGATTATTTTGATCGTCTGTTAAAAGTACCTACCTATGTTTAATTATGTTGGCAATAAAGTAAGTAAAATACAGTATACAGTACAGTAATAAGTTTTAGTAGCTACCGTCTTGACACTGATCAAAATATTTATTTTAAAGAGAGCATCTGTGCGCGTACGCAACTTACAATACGCTGAATATGAAGATATTAATTATAATATGCGAAGGTTTGTGTGTTCTATACTTATACCTATCACTCAATTACGACTTAATCGCAGAATGGTTCATCATACCTTCGAATTTAAATATGTCATACTTTGGAATAAAGAATGGGATTTGAAAAATTGGGATTTACTTCTTAGTTGTGTAAATATACATAGTGTCCCAATACTCAACGTCAAATGTATACTGGGTGAAAGAATAGTCTATGCCAGCTCTGGTAAGCAAAAGAAAAAAAACTTGTCACGTATTTAAAAGCCATATTTTGATCTTAATGAAAATCTACACCCTTAGACCTTTAGATCTTTGGGCACTGTGATCAGAAATTTTCCAATTTTACACTGTTTTTTTATCAACATAATCCTGTACCTATATAAGATCCTTCGAAAACGCGGTGCACTATAAATAAAGAAAATATTATACACCCAGCAATGACTACTGCTGTGGAGGACTCAGAAATGTCAATTAGGTGTTACAATACGATTGATTATACATCATGATATATACCTGTCACATTTTATGCTGTACAATAAATAAAGATGGAGATACTTTAATCTGATATTAAATCTCATTGCCATCAGATAAACACACACATACACACTCACACGTACATATATCCTACATGCAAATACAATCACTATATTTTGAAATAAAATTCGCACCACAATTTTCAGTGCGATATGAGATCACCAACATTATTTCCTAGCTTTGTTAGAAACGAGTTTTATGGACACTAGGTGAAAGGGGACGGAATGGAATCTTATTTGTGAGATATAACTACAATGGTTTTTCTTTATTTAACTTCAGGTTTCTGATAGGTGCGTTCTCTATTCCATTACGTGTCCCGCAGGAAATATCGTGACATGTATACCATGAAAAGAGGGTTTAGCTGAAGTATATCTACCTTTTGATCTTATTATTTTTATACAATTTCTCCGGTAATAGCACACCGCTGCGTCATTGGGTATTAGGTTGACTTTCCACTAGCGATGCGTAGCAAGAAATAGCCAAGCGCGCCAATAGTAGAGCTTCATTTTTAGAGCTTAGTTCGTCATAGCATAGCTCCCTTGCTACGCATCTCTCAGTGGAAAACAAGCGATATTGTTGCCAATTTACATACTTACCATACTAATTGGCAATGATAAGTTGTTGGAACGTATTAGTCTTCGTAATACCTATTATAACTTATTACTTGGAAAATTGTATGAACTCCTATTTTCGATTACAGAGTAGTTTTGTATTTACTTGTTTTGCATGAGAAGAAACTATAGCTTCCAAAAGCTTATTAAAATTGACCTATATTTTTAAATTCCCTATTCAAATTAAAAATATTCCGTATATGGAATTCATTCATAACACAAAAGCAACCGCAACTTACTCACAAAGAATTTGAGGCTATTTTTCTCATTTCAAATTCTACGTGGTAGACTAGAATCGTAAAAAGAGGATTATAGTCAGGGAGCTCGCGTGCCGGATAGAATTCGTGAGAATGAGCCGAGGAGGCAATATGGACTACTTTATTTTCCCCGAGCCACTAAGCTGCATATAATGAAAACGCACTGTCGCGGGGCGTCAAACGGCGACATAAGTAAAAATGTGAAGTCATCAAAGATGGAAAGATTATGATACTTGATACTTAATTATTTAAGAATCCTTTGTATTCCTTTGACTATGCTAGATTACAAATTGCATAAAAAAAGTATTTATGTAAGCATTGATATGAAAAGCCTTTTGAACCTTCAGTGTTAATGTGGTATGTGATGAGTTGAATACAAAATCAAAGTTATATGACCATTTATGAGCTTTTAACACGTTATAACAATTTTAAACAAAATGTAATAACCATTGGACATGCACTTGCAAACCTATTTTATTTTATGATAACATAATTTGTATTTTCATAATAGGCTTAAATCCACAATAACGTGTACTGGAAATTGTTTAAGATAGTGTAATGTGTAATTAGCATGCAATGTTACACGTAGCTTAGGTATATTTATACCGAGTTTTTGCTTTAACTTTACTTTTCAAACATTTTTGCGCATAAAATAAATTAAGCAATATTACTAATCTGTTTTCAGGATTAGAAGATATCGGTGACAGTTCACATTTTCCGGTTCACTCATACTACTTGCGAGTAACTAATATAATATTTTACAAAAAATATTTTAATTTCCATTTTATATCATTGCAAAAATACAATATATATCGCTATATATAACTAAGAAACAATTTCAGCACATTAATACTATACCTTGATAATTTTAAAAATTAAGAAATAGGATGTACTTAAAATACTTGCTGTATGAAACGGAACATTGACCTATAGTGATTGACAATGCTTGATCGACAGGGAAATTCAAAAAAGTATCCATATATGTTAAATCGATTAATTTTGAATTGGTTTATCAATACCGAAATATTTATAATTACCAAAAAATTTCGATATATCGGTACGATATCAAAGAGAGAGAGAATATTCTTACATTATTAGGTAAATATCAATTAACAAACATAATTTCTCATAAATCCTGTAATAATTATCTGAAATTAAGAACAACGATAATAGTACAGTATGATACATATGTGCAAAGTTGGTAATTACACACGAGGCGGTATTAAGCAGTAAGACAGTGATAAGGAAATATAATTTGGAAAATAAAAGCACTAAAATGAAAATCGATTAGACTTTCTTTATTAACTTTCTCGATACGACAAAAAAAACGATTGGATATCGTTAAGGCGCATGACTATAATTGTCAAAAGTGAACTGTCACCGATATCTTCTAATCCTGAAAACACTTTAAATATCTCAAAATGTAATCCTTGAATAAATATTTAATTAGATAGGTATTTAAATTGATGCACCAAATCGAATCCGCGTCGCCATTTTGCTGATTTCATCATACGAGTACAACCAATATTATGTTGTATCTATCAATGATCTAAACTGCTCGGTCGGCGTATGGGGCAGACTAGCACGGTTGCTTATCCGTACACGTCGCGAGACTTGTCACTTGTCGCACGCCACGTTGACTCCCCACTATCGCGATACTGAAACCCTATAGGGGTTTTCCTGTTCTTTATTCAAAATATCCTCCTTTTATATCATACCTAATTGGAAGAAATTGATCTTCTGGAATACAGTTCAGAAATAGTTATATACCTACCTATATCGTATTCTTACATGTTTAGGTATCATACTTCTTATTTATGCGTAATCTTTGTGTTTGTTATAGAAAAGTTTTTTTTTATTTATTCACACTATGTAGGTATATCCTATTTATCCTAAAACGAAAAGAAACTCACAAACTTCAATTATAATCTAATAACGTTATTCTTTTGTTCTATTTAATGTATCCTAGTCATTTCCATAGCGAACAGACAGCACAAATAAACTGGCGTCGCAACATAATATCCATTCCGCAATACAATTTTATATACGTCTATAAATCGGTTGTTCTTATTCCGAGAGATCTGAAAGCCAACTATTTCGAAGCCTGTCTCATATCATTCCCAATAAAAATGTTTTATGTTAGTGGCTAATAAATGACATCAGCAAATTCCGTAAGACAATATGAGAGGCGCTCTATGCATCCGTTTCCTTATTTTATTTCCTCCCAGAGCAATCATTGTTTCGGCTAAGAACAGGGGCGCCGCGTTGACTCGTTGCTTTTGGCAGACACTCCCGCTAATATCAGTATTGTTTTCGTTAAGCTATGCTACTATATATACAATAAATGTACTTTTAATTGCATTCGTTTGTATTGGTTATAGGATAATAAAATTTGATGGTGTTCCCCCTGTTGTCAAATTAAAATATGATGGCGACCCCATAATACAAGCGACAATGGCACATTAAGTAAAATAAGAGTGAAAATAGTTAATTGTTCAACTTTGTCCATGGTATTAAAATGTTGGTTGACGTTTTAGAATACCAAACAAAAATTAACTGTTTTACTTTTTGATAAGGTTTATCAGAATAACGATTTATTTATGTTGATACGAATAAACTTCATTGCTATGTATACATATAGCAAAAAGGTTTAAAGGTCGAACAGATTTTTTTATATCTATTGGACAGGGTATAGTGGAAATGGGAATAAATATTAAAAATTAAATCAAATATTTTTTGTGGCAAATTAACATTGATATAAAATTTGTGCTTCATAAATATAAATCATTTAACATATACAACAAATGTGTAACAAAACCACTCTGCCACTGTTTGTCACCCTCCCTCTTAGCAAATTTCCAAATCTCTACATTGTTTGACGTTCCCTCTCGCTGCTTTTCACGAGATTGGTTTCACTCTTTTACTCCTAACTTATTGTTCTAAGGTCACACGTCATTATTCAACGTCATATATTTTACAAATGTGCACACTTTGTGAAGGGGGTGTGGACGTAAGTGTTTTCCATTAAACATCAACTTCATTTCTAATAATGGTAGTGAATTGTTTATACTTGTTTTAAATTTGCGGCCCAAAACTTTCCAAAATTAATTCCTATGTTCAGACATGATCGGGCAGAATATGATGATGTATTGATAAAATATTTGTTAACGGTTAGGAAAACTTACAAAAATCACAATAAGGTTTAAAAAGTCTATGGTCCTGTGAATAACAAAACTACTCAAAAATTTATGGTTGTTATGGATCGAAAACAAATACGACCACATTTCAGTATTTATTATAGTGTAAGTAAAGTTAGGATAAACAAACTAAAATAAATGTAGTATGTGTTGAAAAGGTGTTCTCCGGTGGGTGATAAAAATTCATTGCACATCCCGAAAAAAATCTCTTAGCAAGAAAATATCCCAGATTCCGTCCCCAATGTTTACTCTTGGTGGCTAAGCTGCATCTAATGAAATCCCCTGTCAGAATATCCTTGCACCAAATTTTACTGCGACCTTGTCATCTTGGTCCTAAATAACGTGAAGCAGTGAATCGTAAAATTATTTTATTTGAATTTTCAATAAAACGTTACGCATTCAAATTATGGTCATATTGACGAGTGTATACTTTTCCATATTCATTGAAAAATGGATATTAAATTAAGATTTATTTATGACTAGTTACCATCCGCGTTCCCAGGGTAAAAAGTAGCTTATGTTTTTCTCTATATCAGCTGCAAAACAAATTCCATAACATTTGGTGTTACAAACGTTTGTTTGTAACCTGAAATCATATTCACATTTGTAATATTAGTATCATTCAATGCTCAAATATAATAAAGATTTCGTTTAAAATATAGTAAAAATAAATGTCTGATATTGATGTTAAAATTTGACACATTAAATTACCCTAAAAGTCAAGTATCAAGACGTTACGAGTTATACTTACCAAATCTCTAACACGTGGATTTGAACAGTTCTACTATTTGGTCTCGGTTGACTTATTGCGAGGTGTTATTCCGTTCACGGACCAACTTAGACAAAGATCTTAGCTTGTCATTGATATTGTAGGTCTATAATATAATGTCTATAATATACTGTACAAATAACTTGATTGATGAATTAAGTTTGATTTGATTTAATTTGAAAATCATAGACGAGGT
Organism: Polyploca ridens; assembly: GCA_951394255.1. NCBI lineage: Eukaryota > Metazoa > Arthropoda > Insecta > Lepidoptera > Drepanidae > Polyploca > Polyploca ridens. The sequence continues at coordinate 14,140,023 of OX596245.1, forward strand.
ATTCCTTGAGAACCAGATGATGGACTATCGTGAAACTATGAGTTACAAAACAGATCCCTTGGTATAGGAGGCCAAAATCTACTTCGAATCCATGAACTAATGGAATAAGTACTACCTACTTCCTGAACTGAGAAATTGTGGTAAAACACGATGTTCTTGAAGATGGTCTTTGATTAGTTGAAAGCAGTACATAATGTTAAGAATTATGTTTTTTGGGTCAATTCTACCAATTCTTCGGGACTATAATATAATAATAATAAATTAAGTAGAATTTGTACTGTATGTATTATCATATAAAACTAAATCTGTGTTATTATATCGAGCTACAGTAATTATTATAAAAATACAAAAGTTATTGAATGGTCAAAAAGACCCTTTCACGATAAAGTGCCAGACAATATTTCTATATCCAAACAAAATGATAAGAGGGGAATAATTCAATCAAGCCAATTCAAACTTTTGTGTGGCCAAAGGGTACTTTCTAAGAAATCTTTCGACGTAGCCAACTGTACATATCTTTTGAATAAAACCCCCTCTTCAATTGAACAATGGGACGGTTCAGCCTAGTGGACATATAACGCTTGACCAATTTCCTTTTGTGCAAATGCCTACGATTGGAGAATATCAAACGGGTTCTCAGACAGAGTGCTGATTGAGCCTCTTTTTATCCAAAAACCATTGATTTTAACCAATTCAGTAGGCAATATTACATTTACTTGTCACTTGGTGGCAATTCTTCTAGTTTTACTAAGTTGCGTGTTTTGTATTTATTTTCTCTGCGAAATTAAGAATAACCACTATATGATAATAGGGAAAGAAGTGCTTCCCGTGATGTTTTTTTAAAATATCAATCAACCAATTATTTTAATTTAAGCAACATTAATTTTTATTTAGTACCTACCTAAACTCAGTTTATTTTCTATAGACTATTACCTAAAGCATGTACAAGCAATTACACAAGTGTTTAGGTGCATTTATCTGTACGAGTATAAGCTGTAATCAGCAAAGACGAAACCCACCGACATTTCCACTCGAAATTACCTCTTTATTTGGGCATGGTTAACAGACTACTTATTCTGCAGGTGACATAATTTGAATTTCGCAAAGTGCCATCGTTTTGTATGCGAACGATGAGTGGAGACGTTTTTGTGAGGTAATGATTTTACTCCTTAAAAGCTTCTCTTCCGCATTGCAAATGACGAGAGGCAAGTTACAAATAATGTTGGTTACCTTCTGTTTAGGCCAAAATACCTATAATAATATTTATAGTAGAAACCTACTCATATTGAGTATCAATGACGAGCCTCTGCTTCCCGATTCCTCTCCTTTTCCCACATCATATGTGAAAGCGAGAAAAGAGCTTCGGGAATCTTCTACATACTTCGGCGACGCATCGCCAAGCGCGTGTGTGCGAGTAAAACGAGACGCGCGCCTCGCAACATTCAGTACGAAATAAGCTACAGATAGAAACGCATGTGAAATTTGTGATTTGTGATAGTGCGCATAATCATTGGATTGCCATAGGAGTTCCTGGTAAGTCCTTACCTTTATCCTGGGAGGCTCCTCGTTTTCCATATTGATATTTTAACGCAAAAACCCACCATTTTTTCTGGTACGCCTTCGAGCGGATTCATTTTGAGTCAGCCATTACAGTAATTTAATTTCATATCAAATCACGTATAATTTCCCGCTTTCTATAGGTTTTATGCCTCTAAATAGGTATATATCTCATAATACGCAAGTCTTGTACCTCATAAATAGGTTTTAGAATATATAAATACGATATTTCGTACTCCCGCCATTTTTACCACGCCAATCGTGATAAAAAGTAGTTAGGTATTCAATACCGCCGCCGCTCCTCCATATTTTTAGGACTTAGATTTTATAGGTACCGATTCGTATCTTATTATACGAAATCATATGGTGTACTAATAACCGCAATACGTACTTACTATTTGTACTATTACTACGCATATAATTGCATTCTATGAGCCTTGTCTGTCGACTTGAAATAAACTTTCATACCTATATAGGTAGGTGCCTAAACTGTTGGATATACCTACCTACTTACCTACGTCATTTTACTTTAATTAGGTAATTTTGCAATTTATTATTACGCAATCTTTCACAATGGAAGCTATTGAAACTAAAATTAAAATATTGGAAGCTAAAAATGAAGCTATTTTTGAACAATTATCGTTCTTATATGATTCTTCTAAGAATGTTTCCACATCCGCGAGTGCAGACCTTCGTTCCTCAGAGACATTCATGGCGGACACTGAAATTATTAGTACAATTCGTCATGAATTTAGTGCCAATTTAGATACAATTAACGCGTTAAATATGCAACTTGATCCAGAATATAAGATTGATTATAAAAAAATGATTTCCTTTGATACAGTGTACACCCGAATAGAAAGGGTTCGTTCTCTTATCGTCAGTAAGACAAATACTACGTCGAATGTGTCTGCGCAGAATACTATTCCGTCCCAATATAAAGGTCGTATCAAACTACCACCAATTCAAATTCCGTCATTTGATGGAAAAATAGAAAATTGGCCTGTCTTCTTTGAATCTTTTAAATCTAATATACATTCAAATCCTGATCTTTCGAATTCTCAAAGAGTACAATATCTTGTAGGTAAATTAACAGGAAATGCTTTAAAAATCACGGCAGGTATTATACCGTCCGGTGATAATTATAATTCTATTTGGGACAGCTTAGTTCAAAAATATCAAGATAAAAGAGCATTAGGCTCACACTACATGTCCAATTTATTCAATATTAAACCCGCATTAAATAATTCCGCGTCTTTAAATACGTTCATTGAAACTTTCCACGCTTCTGTATCTGCTTTGGAACAGTTAGGTATTGAAGATATGAAAGATTTTATCTTACTTTCTTTAGCTTTAAAGAAGTTAGATCCCGCAACCGCTATTTCCTTTGAAATGTTTATGAGGAATAAAGAAATTCCTTCTTATAAGGATTTTGTTGATTTTATTAAATCGCAAGTAAAAATATTAGATCGTACTTCTACGCCAATTGCTGGCTCCGCGCGAACCGCCCCAGTCGGTAGCAACCTTAATAATCCGCCCGCTTCTCGTTCTCAACCGCGTAATTCAAACACAGTCCACCATGCTTTCCTTGCACGCGATAATAATAATAAAAGCACTTGCTTATTTTGTAATAAATCTGATCACTATCAGATTTTTAATTGTTCATCTTTTAAAGCACTTAATACTAAAGATCGTTTAGATTTTGTTAAATCTAAAAAAGGCTGTGTAAACTGCCTCAGCCTTACGCATACTGCTTCTCAGTGTAAGTCGTCGTATAGTTGTAAAACTTGTAATAAACACCATCATTCTCTTTTGCATTTGGATAGCAATTCGCAATCGCAACAAATAGTTTCTGACTCGCGTCCCTCTCACTCGGCGCGTCTTGATAATAGCGATAACCGCATCGCGCAGCTTTGCGCGCAGACGTCCGCCGCCGCCCGCGCCGCGCCGCGACCGCTCCCGTGCGCAGCCTCGCCCGCGCATCCGACCGCGTCTCCTTCTAACGCTACGGACGCTCCTCAACCGGTGTCGCTATGCACCCGAGCGCGAGTTGATAAGAATAATGATAACGAACGCGATTCTTTTAATAAATTAAATCCTTCCCATACTACTGTACTTTTATCAACCGCTCAAGTTTATGCGTCTAATAAGGACAATAAATATATTTCAGTTAGATGTTTAATAGATAACGCGTCTCAAAACAACATAATTACAACTGCCTGTTGTAAACAACTAAATTTAAATATAATACCGCTTAGCAATTCTTTTATAAAGGGTGTAGGATCCACTTCGCGTCCTATTCACGGCTACGTTCAACTTAAAATAACCGCGAAAAATAAAAAATATTTTTATAATATTACCGCTCTTGTCGTTGATTGCATTACTGACAGGTTACCGACTGAATATGTTGAGACTTCTATAGTGCAACATTTAGGTAACTTACCGCTCGCTGACCCTCTGTGGCACATCCCCGGAGAGGTCGAAGTAGTTCTCGGGGCACAATTGTTCCCATTTTTATTATTAGGTCAAAAAATTATTGCACCTCCCGCTCCTTCTGCCCTTGAAACCGTGTTCGGTTATATTCTTATGGGTGACGTTCCCGCTAACTCTAATATTAATAAAAATACATCCACTTATTTTAATACCGCGACATTTTCATTTCTGGTCCCAATGACCTTACTATTTCTTTAGATGATTCCCTACTTAAATTTTGGGAGCTCGAAGAAATTCCCGCGCAAAAATTTATGAGCTCGGCCGAAAAGGAGTGTGAACAGCTGTTCTCTCGTAACTTCTCACGGGACTCCGCAGGCAGATATTGCACCGCGTTACCTTTTCGTGAGGATCCTGACGTGTTAGGTGATTCCCGTTCCGTTGCTCACCGCCGTTTACTTGCTTTGGAGCGTGCCAAGCTACGCGATCCACAGCTACGCGCTAGTTATAATGAGACTTATAGTGCTCGAACCGCTATTGATAATATATTCGCATTCTCCGATTCTAAAATTACTCTGTCATGGATACATTCATCTCCACATAGATGGAATGTTTTCGTTAGTAACCGCATTGCTAAATATCAAGAAAATCTTGACCCAAAACATTTCTACCACGTTAGTGGTATAGAAAATCCTAGCGACTGTCTCTCTAGAGGTATTTTACCTGAGCAGCTAGTGTCACATCACTTATGGTGGCACGGCCCGAAATGGTTAAAAGATCCAGTTTCAGAATGGCCTATCACTCCATTTAGTCCCGAATGCTGTGAGGACCTACCTGAATTTAATAGTAAAACGCTTGTTACTTGTACCGCGTCCGCTTCTGTTGAGCCTAATTTAATTTACGAGCTTGCTCTGAAATACTCATCATGGAATAAAATATTACGTATAATAGTATACATACTTAGATTTTCTCGCATAATTTCTCGTGATCAAGGTCACAGCCGCATCACAGCTTCTGAGCTAAATAAAGCTGAAGTATATTTAATACGCTCTGTACAACAAGTTCATTTTCAAAATTTATTTAATAATATTCAAAAAGTTAAATTATCTTCCCCTCTTAAAAAACTTGACCTCTTTATAGATCAAGATAAAATTATTAGAATTGGAGGTAGACTTTCAAATGCAAATCTTCCGTATGAAGCTCAGCATCCCGCTCTTTTACCTAAACATGACCACGTTACTCATCTTATTATAGACTATTTTCACCGTGCTCATTGCCATACTGGTGCCAATCTTCTGAGCTCACTGTTGCGCCAGAAATATTGGATACTGTCCGCTAGAAGTGTCATTAGACACAGAGTACATTCATGTAACTTTTGTTTTAAAAATTCCCCTTCATTTCTCAGTCCAAAAATGGCTGATTTACCCTCTTGCCGCGTTCAGGAGACCAAAGCGTTTGTGCATACGGACGTTGACTATGCTGGACCCATTAAAGTAACATTATGTAGACGCAGAGGTCAAAAGAGCCAAAAGGCATATATTTGTTTGTTTATATGCTTAGTAACCAAAGCTGTACACATCGAATTGGCAACTGATGTGTCATCAGATACTTTTATTTCCGCTTTTAAGCGATTCATTTCCCGTCGAGGACCTGTTTCTTTTCTTTACTCCGATAACGGAACTAACTTTGTCGGAGCTAAAGCTCAATTACAAGAACTACTTACCGATCAGTACCGCATTGAATGGAAAATGATTCCACCCCGCGCCCCACATTTCGGAGGATTGTGGGAATCTAATATAAAATCGATTAAAACTCATTTATACCGTGTTATCGGTTCGCAGCTCCTCACATATGAAGAGCTCCTCACTGTTCTTACCCAAATTGAAACAGTCTTAAATTCTAGACCGCTTTGCATTTTATCTGAGGATCCCTACCCGGAGCCTCTTACTCCCGCTCACTTTATAATGGCTTCACCATTGACTTCATTGCCGCTTCAGAATGTGTCCGAGGAAACCATATCTTTACGTTGTCGGAAACAATTATTAGATCAGATGGTGTGTAGCTATTGGAAAAGATGGCGTATAGAATATTTACATAATCTTCAAGTTAGACAGAAATGGCTCATTGATAAAGATAACATTAAGATTGGTACTGTGGTTCTTATACATCAAGATGATAGTCCCCCTTTACGTTGGCCGTTGGGCATAATATCACAAGTATATCCTGGCAAGGATGGAAATATCCGCGTCGCTTTAGTAAAAACTTCAAATGGATCATTCAAAAGACCCATTGTCAAGTTATGTCCATTACCCTCACAATAAAAATTAATCATACCGCATCTTATATTCAGTACTTTAGTAATTATTATAATCTGTAATTAGTTCTTATAATTAATAATTTTTTCTTTCTTTTGAGAACACTACGTATTCTCAAGGCGGCGGAGGATGTTTAGGCCAAAATACCTATAATAATATTTATAGTAGAAACCTACTCATATTGAGTATCAATGACGAGCCTCTGCTTCCCGATTCCTCTCCTTTTCCCACATCATATGTGAAAGCGAGAAAAGAGCTTCGGGAATCTTCTACATACTTCGGCGACGCATCGCCAAGCGCGTGTGTGCGAGTAAAACGAGACGCGCGCCTCGCAACATTCAGTACGAAATAAGCTACAGATAGAAACGCATGTGAAATTTGTGATTTGTGATAGTGCGCATAATCATTGGATTGCCATAGGAGTTCCTGGTAAGTCCTTACCTTTATCCTGGGAGGCTCCTCGTTTTCCATATTGATATTTTAACGCAAAAACCCACCACCTTCAGTATTTTTATAGTACTTTAAAAAAAAAAAAATTTGATAATAATCTGTGCGCGAATAGACCCGATACATTAATATTACAATGTATTTTTATATCTTGTAGGTAGTTACTCATTTTATTTCGATATCTTCCGATGATAAAAAGATAATATTTTGCGTAGGATAGAAAAGCGAAAAGAACAATTTACTATGCATTTAGATTTAGCTGGCTTAAACAATTTACTATGAATTTAGATTTAGCTGGCTTAAACTAGATCTAGCCTAAATTCAATATTCAATCTATCCTTTATTTAACGATTGTGGGTGATATTTTATATATTACTAATTATGTAAGAAATTAAGGTTTATAATTACTATTTAAAAAAAATATTTAAAATCCATCCTAAATCGCAAAGTTGAGAATAGATCGAAGATAAAAACAGGCAGTAATCAACAGTCTACAACTAGGTGGGCAATCCTCGGTGACTAAAATAAGGTGTGAAATCTCTATCACGGCCAATATTAAAATCAATCAAACTTGTATTAGCCACCGACGCGGCGATATTCCATATATTGTGCTATAGATGTAATTCATGCCTTTGGTATGTTTTATTCCCATTTGAGCCCCTATTTTTAAAGCAGCATAATATAAAATATAATTGAAACTATGTTACAGTGGGTTCCTAATCCAGAATCAGAAAAAAACACGGTAAAACCTCTCGTGTTTGTTGGCATTATGCTAGGATCTCCTGTCACATGCTTGCATAAAATCATTCTAGCTGATTCCTCTAACAAGATTGCTAATGTAGCGTGGTTACATGCGATGTGAAGGACACGCAAACTTAATGTCACGCCTTTTCTGCTGGGGAGTATCGCATGCAACCATCTCTTGTGATCATCGGTGCAAATGAAACTGCGTGATATATTGGTAACTATTTAAAAAAAGCATCGAAAATGGTGTCAATAAAGGCCAATTACAACTTTTTACCCACGTTATGTAGAATCGGTAGGTATTTATTTTTTGTAACGTAAACGGAAACCCTCTATTTATCATATTTTCTAGAATAAATTTTCAATTCACCAATTGAAAATTAATTACTTGACGCGATAAAACAGTATCCAAGAATTCAATAATTTATCGCCGCGAATGGAAAATAACTGCTTCAACGGAAGCGTCTAATTTTCCAGGATTGTGGCCTCTCTGCCTAACTGTATATTTATTTCCTTGGGCTTTGTTCTTCTATCCACGAATTAAGCTGGATTCGCCGTGCGTCGAATGATTTATACAGCCACCGCTCATCCCGTTTTATTTACGACTACCGCTCTACAGAATAATTACAGGGCCGCATAAACATTTGCAAATGTAAAAAGGGATTACCCTTTAATGATTGCTGGGTAATTGTACAAAGAATTTGGGACACCGCTAAAGTAAGAGTTGAAAAAAGTGCGACAAATTCGCCTGGGAATCTTCGTCTTTTAAAATGTAGGCCTATTAGCTTTCCTGTCACTAATAAATAACTCTTTACAAAATAATAAGCACGCATACTAGCACATAATGTTATTTAAGAAAATTCAGTAAAATTATCATGTTATTTTAATAGTCACTGCGAGTTTAATTTCTTTCCGGTATAGTATTTTATATGTGTAGGGGTGCTTGTTGCTCAAATTTATAAATATCATTTTTTTTTATGAGGTCTCTTATTTTTTTTATGCGGGCAGGGAGGAGGGGATAAAAAATATAAGAATGTAAACAAAAACGCAACAAAAAATATTTTTATACATATAAGCTAACAAAAACAATAGGAAAACGAAACCTAAACATTGTGTTTATATTTTCCACAAAAAGATAGAAAAAAAGAGCTCGTAACCCATTGGGCACGTACATTTTACCATTGTTACCTCGATCAGGGTCCATTCATGCCTCCCCGGGCAAAGAGAATGCTTGGAAACATTCAAATTAGTCCATTGTGGTTTATTTTTCTTGCCAACTCATATCTGAATATAAAAAATGCCTGATATGGTTACCATGTTAACACTTGAAAGTCAATTGTAAACCTTAGTTTGACCTCAGAGTATATAAATACTAGTTTGACTTTATTGAGCAAACAATGTCGGCCAATCATTAAAAACATTTGTTTTTATAGAATCCGCATTGATTTAAAAAAAATGGCTATTCAGTACATTAGTAAAATTATTGACTTTAAAGCTTGTAGCCCTATTTACACGTTATATACAAATAGATTATTATGTGCCATGATTAAATTATCAACCAAATCCATAAAGGGCAGCGTTGAAATGCTTTCATATTTAGATATGACGGGAGAAATGCATTGCTTATATTATATATTGAAAAGAATTCAGCAGTTTGCAATTCATAGCGGGCGACGAGTGCATTAGCTCTCAACTCGACGCTGGCATAATCGTATTTGCATTATAAATTTGTTCGTACACCTAATGGCCTTCTGCAACCGTTGGCAAATAACCCTCCACAAACGCATCGGTAACACTTGTGGTGGTTACTGTGAACTTGGTGGTGATAGAACTTTCACTGCTTTAGTTGTGTTATGGACTTTGATATCCCAAAGGCATGCAAAGGGTTAATATCTATGTGCATTTAGGGGTAAATAAATGTTAGTCATAAAACGCCTTTAAAATAATATACCTACTGATTAAATGGTCACGCAAATTAGTCACATTGTATGACAATGACATCAATGTGATCGATAAATATTTTACTATTTAAACAGTGTTTTTTATGAGTTGGGGTGATAGTAAATTTTTAAGGTAAAAGTTATCAAACTTTAGTATACCACAAGAGTAAATTCCTTAGTAGAGTAAAATTTTAATGGTTTTATATAAAGTTGTAAGAAATGCTTAGTTTATTTTTGTTAGCACTTTGCTTTTGTTAATTCCAACGGAAACAATGTAACGGATTGAGATGAAGCGTTCTTGAACTTAGGCACTGCTGTGTTTTAAAAATAAGTAAGGAAATAAACCTAATCGATATAAAGACATACATTTTACTGTCAAGAATGCCATTGAAAAAAGTAATTTCAGTTTTTCCTTTGAAAAACCTTTTCAGGGAAATTGTAGTGAAAAATGGAAAATGTTCTGTCGTAATTGTTTTTTTTTAATAACTACCTACTATGTCAATTCCATAGGAAAGTAAGCCGCCGATAGTTTGGGAATCTACCATTAGCATTATCGAAATTATGTTACAAGTAAGTTTACTTCCAAATCATCATCGTAAATAACTCAATAATGTTTTTAATATAAATACTACCCCCCTAACTATGCCCACCCACATGCCTTAGATAAAATGTAGCCTGTTGTATGTTTCTCGCCATAACATATCAATCATACCATATCATATTTTAAGAGAGGTAGAGCGTAGCGTATATTCGTTCAAAGAGCAGCTCGACTGGGATACCGCAGCCAAATAATTTTATGTTGTAATCCTGTGCGTGTGTATGGTGCTCATTGGGGAGTGGGGAAGGGTCGGCAACGCGCGAGTGATAACCCTGGTGTTAAGCGGAAACTGCTTACCATCAGGCGGGCCGTACGCTTGTTTACCGACTTCCGCGAAATAGAGACAGAGAGTTACTTTCGCATTTCTAATATAACAGTTTGATAGTATTTTATGATAGTTGTTTTGTATCAGATTTTCTATGAAACAAGATCGCGCTCTAAGATGTTACGACTCTGTATAAAGTAGTTAGAGATATCATAACTCTGGTAGTTAAGTCATGCCATTCGCATAACTGAGAATGTTGGCACAGGCCGTGCTGCGGTCAGCCTACGCCGCAGCCATTTTACAAGTGGTCGTTACGGATCTACCCTCAGAATGCTGGGATATACTAGTAAGCCATGATTAATAACTTTCACGGATATAGTGTCTGTTGTAAGCGGAATAATATTTATTAAGTAATTAACCAAATTGAAATTCAAAGAACAGAATCACACATCTTGATAATTAGTAATTTTAATTACGTTAAAAGATAAGTATATAAGTGAGGTAATTTATCTATTATAGGGTGTCACCCGCATTAGCACTACACAAAATATCAATATTTTCTTCTCCATGCTTTTGGAGTTATTAGTTTTGCCGTTGAGGCGTCAAGATGTCTACCGATATGTTCCGACTGTTGCACTTGAGAGCCAGTTTAGTCTTAGGCTTTGTGTGCTTATTACCTTCGGCCACATCGATACATTCCACGGTGAAAATAAGATCAAATCTACAAAAGAAAAATAAATTAGTATAATTTAGAACTACTAAGTTTAAACTGTAATTTTTTTTATAAGGATTTTGTAGGGTGAACCATAAGTTGGTATTTAGGCTCTTTAAACCTTTGCAAAACAAAATTATTACTTTTGTTTTTGTGCATAGTTTTCTATGTAGGGTAACATTATGGATACTCGTCATGATAATATACTGGGAAAAAATAACCTTTTATCCCAAAAAATAACAAACAAAAAAGAAGCTTTCATAACAAACACATTACAAGAAAAACTTGTTAGAGCCGCCAAAAAGCAAAAAAAACACCTTTAAGTGCGTACAAGTACTTTGTACCGAGGCAAGAAAGAATTCGAGGTCATTAATGCACCCCAATGGAGCCTGCCCCTCACACTCAGACACAAAATAGATAGGTACAGATGGATATTTTCAGATGGCATCTTATCAAAACCTAAATTGGGTTCGTCATTCTGAACAACTATATAAATAAATATCCTGGGACATTCGTCACACACGGTCATAAGATCCCAAACTAAGCAGAGCTTGTACTATGGAAACCAGATAACTGATATAATAGATATACAACTTTTTGTTTGTAAATACATACTTAATATACTTATAATTACACCCAGACTCAGGACATACAAACATGTTCATACACACAAATGCATGTCCTGTGCGGGAATCGAACCTACGACCTGCGGTGCGATAGGCTAACTGCGTCAACTGACCCGTCTTGTTTTACGATGGAACGAAAAAAATGGCACCCAAGTTTAAATCGACGCCTGGAAGTATACACCCAGTATCGTGAGTACGCTCTCTGCAAATGCTCAAATTAAAACACACACATTCATAGGTTTGGGACATTGAGTCTAGCTGAAGTCGGTTATAACTTACTGGTAAGTTTGTGTGCTGTGCGTGCAATTAAAATCCACGGAAGTAGCCATCTGATTATATTTATTTTGTGCTTTAGACACATAAGTAAGTAAAACAACTTTATTTGATGTTTGCGAGTAGCGTCAGTGGACGTCGCAACGTGTCATGACACTAGGGGAATGACGACGTGATAAAATACCTCAAGAGGTGGATGAATTATGCTGATAGATCGGAGCCACCCCCACATTTGCGTGTCGCTGTGAATTTATACAAATAGCCGTATGTTTCCGAGGTATTTTTAATGCAAAATTTGTATGTCTGGCCGTCTTAACGTGCAAATCAATGCAACTGGGAATTATTGTATGCTTTTCAGTCGTGTTTTATATCCCAGTTACATGAAAACATCATGCTAGTAATTTAAAATAAGTTACATATTATTAACATTATCTACTTGAGCAGACAGAGCATTGGATTTGTTTGTATTTTGAGAAATTGACAAATCTATAACAATATTACTGTACATTGCCTACCCAAGACAGAACCTAGTTCCTGAAAAATAAGAATCTAAATAGGAATAAGCTGTGATTTAAACGATTAAACTTCTGTTCACAAATGTACAAAATAAAGCTTTACGAATGGAATTGCTTTGATTGATGCCTGAACCATTTTATGTAAATTTCTCCTATTCTAGGCTAGAGCCTAAAGAGCATGCATGAAAACAAAGCATTAACACTTATACTTAACAAGAGCATATAACAATACAAGTATTATAATGCCTAGCATACAACCTCGAACGACGTCACTCACTGCAAATGCACCGCGCGCTCGATAGCCTATTTCCATCAAAACTGGAATGGTTCAGCATAGAGACAATAGTTCTTAAAGCGGCAGTCACTTAAAACGTCCCACTTTAGCCCCACAAAGAGACTTTTACTGCACTTTGTCGATAGAAACAGTGCTTAGTAATTTAGTCAACTGTTTGAGGAAAATATAGGTGTAGCAATCTTGTTATTGCGTTTTCAACGTCAGCTTTAATATTGAATGTTAATTAAGTATTTATCAGAATTGATTTTGAATTACTTGTATGTTTTTGTTCCAGTAATCGAATCAGCTAGAAAAGTCTTTGTAACTACCTTGTAATATGGTTTAGAAAATGAATGTAGTAAAATTTAAAAAATATTTGGGAAAGTAAGCTTTCTGCGCTTGACATTGCTAAATTTGTTTCCGCGAGAATATAATTAACTGTTTATTTAGCAGAAAATACCGACTTTCATATTATTTCTGCTACTTACCTTGTCCAAGGTAACAAGTAATTTAGGTAACTGCTTAAATAATAATATTACTGGCATACTCAGTCGACATATATGTTTATGTACATAAATGTTTATCCTGTGTGGGAATCGAACACACGACCTGTGGCGTGACAGGTAGGGTTTCAACAACAACGCCAACTAGCTCGTTTAAAGCATGATTGAGCACATACGCATAGAAATAACATAATTTACGAACGTCACTATTGCCACGTTCGAATCACTTTTCAACGGGGACACCAACTGCGGCCACCAGATGGCGCTGCGAAATCCATGGTAATCCCGAATTTATTATCTGTTTGCAACCATTTGCTGTTACGCTAGCAATCCGACGAATTTCACCGTACAGAATGAATGTGCGCGAATTCACGCCGATATACCGTACTGAAAAGCGCGATGCAGCAGCACACAGATTACATAAGATTGCAAAAAATATATGAATTAAAAAACCTATTTCAATTCACGAAATATAACGGAAAAAGGAACGATTTTTTACTAAGAACGCGCGGAATACTTTTCAGGGATGAATGAAGCTTAAATAAAAAAAGTGAGTCGAATAATTATGGAAGAGGAATAACGTTAAATGGAAAAATGTCGCTGATTTGAGTTTGTTTTTAACCAGGACATGATTATTTTGGCAACGAAGTTTCTTGAGGAAATATAAGTGTCGCTCGATAAAAACGTACCAAAGCTTTATGCATGCTAAGCCTAGTCTGCCTAATTATTAGGCTTTGTTATCTGAGTCTGCAGCGTAAATCAATCGCGGATGTAATTGACGGTAAAACTAATGTAGGCCTATAATAAGTATGTCAAGTGAGATTTTAATGATCCGCATCCGCACAGCGACACAGATGCGCCGGCAAATCCGCGGTAAGCCCGGACTTAGTCCGTGTTGTTGTTACCGTAATCAGAACAGTTTTACGCTTAAATTATCGTCTGTTTTAAATACAATTGTGCCACTACAATGTTGTAATTGGACTCAAATAACAACTTATTGTTTTTATATGATTGCGTTACTGTGATTTTGTGGTTAAAAATTACCATTAGCTAATGAATCTTAATCACGATTAACTTTTGTGAAATGATATTGTAAAAAGTCATGTTATTATCAAAGAGTAATTAATATACTACGTACAATTATGATTATCTTATTTATCTATACTACTATAATAAAGCGGAAGAGTTTTTTTGTTTGTTTGTTTAAACGGGCTAATCTCTGGAACTACCAGTCGGATTCCAAAAATTCTTTCACTAATAGGAAGCTACATTATCCCCGAGTATTATAGGCTACTTTATATCCCGGGAACGCGAGTGAAACCACGCGGAACAGCTAGTATTAAATAATGCCGGCGAATGCGAGACTTGAGTCAGACTTGATCACCGAGGGTTCTGATCTTCCTTAGAAATCTATATTTCTTGGTTAGGAACATAATTGTACCCGAGTGTAAAGTTTTCAAAAAATTTACGTAACTTTCGTATATTTGCCATTTTTATTGAGCACTTGTACTAAAAAATGCAAACGCAAACATATTTTATATATTTTAAAAAACTGAAATTTTCGTTAAATTACTTTCAAACCCATGCTGGTGTAACTACATCGTTTCAATCCTATTTTACAAATATAGTATTCACCAAGCCTAAATTTAAAATAAAAGGAAATGATCATTTTCAGACGCCATGCAACTCATTGAAATTTACCCAATCCCCAGAACTACTTTCCCATCCCCAATTTAAACTCCATCGGTCTTAGAGCGGAGTATTGGAAGCATCTGTGAACTGTTCCTTATTCCGGATATTACCTAGGGAGGCACAATAATCCGACACCTGAGTCTGGCGTAGGGTTAAATCGTAAGAGGTAGTTTACCTTACCGCAAATACGCGCAGGATACAATAAAGCTGGAAGCTCTTTCTTATTAATAAATACGAGGAAATAAAGTTTGCCGGGAATTTGTTTATTATTTACCCGTCTTACCTGTAATTTAATTTTGTAGCATTGCATATTGATGGTATTAATAAAGCACACATTTGCCATGCTAACTTATTTCCTTAACCGGTCAAATATTTTTCATAAATGTCTGAATTAATATTTCCGTTTCAATAAACAATATCCAAATTTTAATCTAAAATCCATTAAATAGTTTAGATTTAGATTTAATGTGTCAGAAACATGTATGTACCTATTTGATAAACGACAACAGTAAAGATTTTCGTCTTTACATTTTACAAATTTCAAAATGATTCCCCAACAAAAAGATAAAAAGAAAAATTGAATTACTATTCAAAGTCGAAAATTCTGTGATGTTTGTTTGTGGCAATAGAAAAAAGTGAATACATTAGATACTCCACCCCAAAAAGGTGCCCTCACATGTAAGGTGAAAGAATTCTTGGACCCCACTTGCACTACTCATGAATATTTTAGTGACGTTCTTACGATACGAAAAGTGGTGAATATGCTCTCGAGATAATATCATGGCTTCCCGTCTGCAATACTATTTTGGATCAGTTTTTTCCTGATTCTAAGCATCTTTTATCCATTAGGAAGAATATTATCAATTAAAAAAGTAAATTCAAGTGTCAACCCATTATAACATAAGATTAAAACATATACCGAAACTGAAATAGTTATTTCAAATAGCTTATTGAGTGATCAAAAGAAAAAGCCTTTACATTAATTTTTACTAGCTGTCCCCCGCGGTTTCAATCGCGTTCCCCAGATAAAAAGTAGCCTTTGTCCTTCTCCACAGGCTATCTGAAGGACAAATTTCATGATGATCCATTGAGTAGTTGAGGCGTGAAGGCGGAACAAACAAACAAATGCACTTTTGTATTTTTAATATTAGTTAGGATTAGGATTTACAAGGGGATGAACCCCATAAAATGCATACTGTAAAATAAAATAGCAAATATAAAAAAACATCACCTATATTATTTTTGTAAAAATATTGATGTTCCTCAATCACGCCTGGGCACAGGATTCACCCTGTGGCCGTTGAATTGCGCTAATCTCGCGGAAATCGAAGGAAAATTGAGGACTTATAGCTCTACCACTTACCCACGATGCGGAGACGTCTTGAATTGCACTTACACCGATGTTAATATTTATTTATTTATTTATTGTAGGAAGACCAACAGCTGTACAATAACAAACTTAAAAATATGAATAGTTATTAGGAAGCCAATAACAGATCTTCACGGATATATCCCAGTATAAGATATAAATCTGTGACCATTTACGTAACACACAATATAGAAATATTAATAACATATTATTAACACATTAATAGAACATTAACATAAACAATGAAAAATTGTTCCTACTGAAATGCACTTCACACGCACTGCATTATTTGAAAAAGTCATTGCTTAGTATTCGCCTCGCCGATATCACGCTTGTGTAGAAAATGTCTAAGTCATGTTGCCTAGCGAAGGTGTTGAAGTTGTTGCTTGCTCTCCACATAAAAGAATTTTGTCTATAATAATAATAATAAAGCCGCAGGGCAGCTTGTGGCGAGCTGTTGGTGAGTAGCGACACCACGGACCCGAGATCTCCCGGGGGCGGCACCTATGCCCCCGCCTCTGGCTCGCCTTCACCGGCCGGCCTGAGTGGAGCGCGAGAGCTATATGCTCGAAAGGGTGGAAGTGCTCAATCTGCGTAATAGCGGGGAAACCCGCTCCGAGATTACTCGCGATGGTGAAACCGGTGCACACCTCTCGACACCCTTAGCTGCTGACACCAATGTTGCTCCCTTTGTCACCTTTGTTTCGGTGACTGATTTTGGGGAGCCCATTTAGTTAGCGGCGAGTCACCGTCTGCCAGGATATCAAGATTGAGACGTTTGATTTGGCAGGCGTCCCGTTGTCTCAATCAATAGCCCAGCAACCAGTCCAGCAAGCTCCTTCCATAGACCCAGTATAGTTCCCTTCTTTTCTGCAATAGTCCTTTCACTTCGCGGATGCTGTCTTTGGCCGTATCATTTCAATAGTGCGGGCAGAGATAGAACCCGCTTAGTGTACATATCCCAACACATTAAAGTATCTTAAAGGGGCCTCTACGTGTTGGATCTGTATCCCCATGCACGCCTTCCAAAAGGACCGGTCCTCGGACCGTGAAATTCCAAAAGGAAAGATACAATAATAATAATAATATGTAGTGTAATGTCGTGAATAGTGTTAATGTATGTTTATTTGTATGTAAAGAAGCAAAAGACAAACACCATAAAGAAGTTTGAAATATAAATTCGTTCCAATTAAAAATAAAATTAAACATCCAGCGCAATCTACTAAAAACTGCTCGAATGGCGCGACTATAGTCACAATGCCAAATGTCATAATAAAATTGTTCAATGCGCGAATTTGACTCGCACTCGCTTTTCCCGCGCATAAGTAGGTAATTACAAAGATTTAAATTAACTGAAATAAATATTTTAACATAATAAGTTTTTATTATTACAAGGAAATAAAATTACGCAAAACTATTTACTTTACTTATTACCTTTTATGTAACAAAGAATTTAATTTAAATGACGATTGGAGGTACGCTGGTTTTATTTTACGGTCGTGAAAAATAAACAGAGCAAACGAGAAACAAAATTAAAATATTGGATAATCCCAGTTAACTGAGATAAAATCCTGAAATATATCTGCGCTACGAGCCTTCTGTAATTAAGCATTAAAAATCCCATGTAATTAACCATTTACGGAGCGAAAATGGTCTGTGAGTAAAAGATTTTATACGAGCTTTAACAATTTTCCCATTTGATCTCACACTGTACAGCAGTATCAGGAAATGAATATGGAAGTGAAGAGATGTGAATAATTTCTTTAGAGAAAAGATAATATTAAAGAGTAAAAGATAAGTAACTGACGTGTTTGGAAAGATTTCTGTTTAATTTTTTTTTTGTAACTAAGATTGATTTCGACCAAACTAATGTCCTAAGTCTTATAATACTGAGATTAAATCACCAATTACCCTAAAGGTCTTTTTCCAAGAATAACTATCTACTCGAGAGTATTTTAATGGCGGCTGCAAAGGGCCCAAGTCTGCTATTACAATTGTGTTCCAATGATCTTTCAGTGGTGTCAAAATTGTGACATTTTACAGTTTTGGTAGTCTGCTAACACAATCGAGTCAGAATGGCGGCATAATGACGGCATAATGGTCCCATATTTGCTTTCCGATTATTTTCCACTGAAACTTCAATCTTTGTCAGTTTTGACAGTTTTTGTACATTTTTTTTTCTACTGATTTTTCGGTAAAAGTTTGGTAATCTGCTATTTCCGTAAATATCAGTGGTCTCAATTAATTAATTAGTAATTGCTCGATAGATCCGCCATCCAATAATTCTTAAGACAGATCACTTGAAAATATTTTTATCATTATGAGACGATTGTGCGGCCATTGCATTTTTGACATTTGGGGGAGAGTATAGTTTAGGAGTAGTTAGTTGAACATTGAAACAAATATGAGTTCTATACTGAGATGGCAAGTTTTGGAGATGGCTGGCCAAATTGAAGGGTTATATCATAACCCGGGGAATCTCATTGCCAAATTTCATTACGTACTTATATTGTAATTCAGTACTACATACCTACGTTCAGCCGTTTAGTCGAGAAAAAGTAACAAACAAACAAACAGAGTTGCTTTCGCATTTATAATATTAAGTATGGATAACTTAGATTTATTATTTTTTTACCACCATAACTATGATATGGTGGTATCTACGTAATTATGAGTTCAAACTATTTTAAAATAATGATATGAATAAATACTTACGGAAATGAATTGTTTTTTTATGGAACTCTACTACTATCCATCACAACACTAAGCGCTCCTGTACACTATGCCGCCGCCCCGCCCGACAACGCGCCGCCAACGCGCTTCTATGCTATGTATACGCGACGCCACCGCACCTCAGCCGCGCCGTCGCCGCACCGCCGCCGCTTGATTAAAGCATTCTATACAGTTGTCAGTAATACATTACTAGCTACGGAGGCGGCGGTGCGGCGGCATCGCGTATACATAGCATGGCATAAAAGTGCGTCAGCGGCGCGGTGAGGCGGCGCGGCGGCGGCATCGTGTACAGGAGCGCTAATAAGAGACCATTATGAGACCATTATGAGACCATTATGAAATATTAGACTGCGCACATCGGCTCAATGATAATTGAATTGCAATTGAATCGTGTCGGAATGACATTTTAGCAGACTTGGCCCCATCGCTTGAAAATCAATTGACATTGAATATTCAAATCTACTATTAAAATCCAGCTAAATAAAGTTGACGTTTTCTGTATGTATGTCAGTGAAAACCGGAAGTGTTTTAAGTTTAGCAGGTTTTCATATTCATTTAATATACAGAGATTATATGAGAATAAGTTAAAAGAGTAAAATATTCCAGATATAGTTTCTCTGGAGTTACATGCTATTTGGTTGAATCCACTCGAAGTTATTTGAGATTTTGCTGAAACCACGAATCTCCAAAATATGTTTGTCAGTTTAGAACACAAAATTAGGACTAGAGCACTTTATTTCATACATCAGGTGTATCATCTGCCTGGTTGACAAACGTTAGATATAACTAAATGTGTCTGTACTTCTAAACATATAGATAAGGACCAAGGCATTATGCATCTTATTGATCGGTATTGCTTAGTGGCGATCCTAGACGTTCATTTAGCTTCCTAATATACATGTCTGTTTAATTATTCATCTCATTAGAGAAGTTCCAGGCGTTCCTTTGTAGAGGTAGTTGGATCGAGTGCACTGCCGATAGCCTAGTTTCTCACGACAAACTTGTGCAGAGAAGTTTTGAGAATATGTGTCGTGCGCCTAACTTAATGCCTTCCAATTGGAAGTCAAAGATAATTTCTGAATACAAATTATTGCAGCTGTCAAATGCACGATATGCAAACTCTGTTTGGATTTTGGGGGATGAAATATGGTGCACAGACAAATTAATGTGTGTGGTCCTAAATTTTCGCCAACCTCAGAAAATAAACTGTGATAAGAATTAGAAATTAGTTTTATATATTATTTATACGGGGTTGATACGACAATAAATGATAAAACCACGTAAAGTACTCATAAATACGATCAACTTTTACTATGGGACCAACTACGAAATCGCAAAAAAAAATTACAGCTTTTCATACAAAAGGTACATGAATGACTCCTCGGCTAAAATGTATGAAAAGCTGTAATTTATTTTAGGGATTTCGAAGTTGTCGTATCCAGTATATTGGGGCAAACTGAAAATGAGCGCTTGTGTGTACGAAAGTGCACATTATGCTGAGTTTGCTGCCATTTGTCAGACATGGTTTTATTTTCTTATTTTGTTGTTTGTTTGTTATGTATGTGACAATAAAATAATTTTATAATCAACCTCTAATGACATGAAATGAAAATCACACCTCAAATAGGTATTTGATGGCTATGACAAAAGCCAGACTAACTCCCAAGAATATCAGAAGATAAAACTATAGAAATGGAAAAAACGAGAGCATCAGCTGTAAATTTCAATCAATCGAAGCGTACTGTCAAAGTTCAGACGGGCATAACCTATCGGACATCGGCGACAGACGGCCGGACGCAGGGCGGGCGGGGTGGAATAGGGCATGTCACTAGCACAGCTTGGAGCCTTTTCTGTTTAAATAGCACATCATTTGATTTTGATATCTTTATAATAGTTTAAAGATTTTGAGGCCGTATTACTATATATTGAAAATAATCTACAAGTAACCTGCAGTGACGGACTTAACGGTAAGCGGAATATTATAGGGCCCGAATTTCGCAGGATATATATTGTTTAAAATGGAACAATATTATTTAACGTATATGAAATTAAATTTTATATATCCATAATAAGTTTATGAGACTGTTCTTGGAACTATTTCTGACGTAGTAGAGGCCTCCACTAAGAAGGGTAGAACCTTAACAATGTCTGTTATCTTTTTATATTTGTACCGTCAAAATAAATCTTTTATTTCTTTCTTTCCTCTTTCTTCTATCTGAATTATTAGTTACTTAACTACAATGCTATGAAGATATTTATATTCCTTTATTCACATTTTTATTTTAAACAATATGTCAAATACATAGAATGAGATAATGTAAGTAATACTGGAAACACATTTTTTTTTTTTTAAAAGGCAACATTTATCAAAAAGCTAATAAATCTTAAATAACAATACAAAACAAATAAAAATTAATAAAACACTTTCATTATTGCATCCACAAAATTTACAATACATTATTATTCCGAACATCAATCTTTGCAGCGAAAGGATTCAAAGCAGAACCACTACGTTTTAAGCCCCGCGTGTAAAGCACCCTTCACATCAACGAAATCGCAAACCAATTCGGCGTGAAAGCGGGGAAGAAGCCGACTGGCACATAGATGGTACAAAAGCAAACAAGTTCAATATCGTAGAGAAAGAACAACAGGGTGTTTTGACGTGACAAATGACGTGCAGGTGTCACGCTGCGTGTTATCGGGACGCCGCAGCTTGGTGTGTGGCACGCTCGGGGCTATGAATATACCACTACTGTGATTAAAGAATTCATGACATTTTCGGGTACGGATTTTATGAAATAGTATTTATTGTTAAATATCTGAAAACTTGAATTAAATATTAAAACAGCTAAGTAAGGCTTAATCAAAATTTGTGCTTTGTAATGTTTGAGTAAAGAGTAATGAAAAGCTTTTAACATTCAGAAAACAAAATGATATCACGAGAGAAATTCAATTCTTACCAAAAACTACTGAACATAAAGTATGATAAAAGGTGAATTATGAAGCTACGCAAACAAGTTAGGTTAGTTGTGCGTGATAAGTAAATGATGTCAGCTCACATGTTTATAACATGGCTCTAATATAGCAATAAGCGTAAACTGCGGCAAAAGTGTATCAGATACGTCAGTTCTTGCGAAGATAGCGTAGTTTGTGACACCGTAGCCGGGGGCCCATGACAAATGACATGCGGGCGCCTTGCGACTTTCCGAACGTCAACTTTCTTATCTGCGGAGTGTAGATACGCCTGAAATGAAGCAAGCGCGAATTGTGCTCGAGTTGTAGCATCACGTTATAATATGGTTGCTTAGTTTAAATTAACTGACACCAACGCGCAATATTTAAAATTAGTACAGCGGACTTAATTTCCCATTAAATTGTGTTCAGTAAGGTTTTACAGCTGTTTTCAGTTATGATGAGGATTTTTATTAAAATTATTGTTTTACGTTACAGACACGTGTGAATTTGTTGATAATTTAATAAAATAAAGTTTGAAGAAACAAAACCAATTATTCCATTTGGTATTTTATTAACCGACTTCAAATAATTGGCCTGTTTTACAAAAAACTTAAACCGACTTCAAAGTACACTAAGAAGTAATCAAATCCTGATCTGATGACAATGGGACCAAACAGGAAGTGTACCCTTTCAAATACAAGAAGAATTTTCCAAATCGGTTAATAAATGACGGAGTTACAAGGTAACAAACATAAAAAAAAAAAAATACAACTCAATTGAGAACCTCCTCCTTTTTTTGAAAGGAGGAGGTTCTCAATTCGAATGTTTTTATTTAATGTTTGTTACCTGATAACTCCGTCATTTATTAACCGATTTGGAAAATTCTTTCCGTTCCCGTTTGGTCCCATTGTCATATTTGATTACTTCTTAGTGTACTTTGAACTAGTGCACTTAGTTTAAGTTTTTTGTAAAACATTCCATTTATTTTAACTCACAAATCACAAATTCTTCCTCTTTGGCCATATTATCAGTAATAAATGTTACGATAAAAATTTCTAGTGGCATTTTGCAGTTCGTGGTTCAGTCTTTGATAAATTAAATTCCCTCGCATCGGAAGGAACAGTCAAATCGAAGCTATTCAATGCGAAGTCTTACTACGCTCTTGGCTGAGTGCTTTACATTTTTGTTACAAGCCATTCCGAAAATTAAATTATTTAAAAAGCTTTTGAATTTAGGATCCTGACCAACTAACTTTAACTACCATCACAACAATATTGTTTTGTCTTTCTTTGACATCCGACGTCAAAAAAGGACAGAAGACGAGTAAGGTTATAATAGTATTGTTTCAAGAGATGGTGGTTGGCCCCTGAAGTTGACAATTTATAAGCATAGATTTTTTAAGCGAAGTATTGTGCTTTTAACTTGTTTTTTAATTGTAATGAAATTACAAAGGAAGATAAAATTAAAACAGCTTTAAACACAATAGCATGATTTACTACTAACGAGGTGTATTTTAATGAAAATGTTCTGGTATTCCCGCATAATAACGGAATATAATGCTTATTATTTCAAGTGCTGGCTGAAACCACAGTTTAGCCGATATCTACGGCGGACCACTCGTTTTGTTACCTTTTGTTTCATCATCCTGTAATAATATGCAGTGAAATCATGGGAAAATGAGGGACTTTGTATTTTATGGAAACAAAATTGTGCAGTTGCATGTTAATTAAGCGGACATTTTAATAAGTCTTTACTTAGTGAGTGAATTTAGCAAATCATTTAATGAAAAAGAAAATATAATACTAATAGAATGTATACATTAGCTTTTATAATAATTAGGTATACGTATTTAATTTCGCGAGTAAAACTTAGAAATCTCTATCTAGGAACACCAATTAAAACATCTAAGTAGTTTCCTTCAAAATAACACCTTACCTACAATTGCCTGTTGATTCAAGACAATCTAATGAAACAGCAAACAATATATCCGTTAAAAGAATACACAGCACAAAAGCTAATTCAGGCACACGTGTTATATTCAACTCACGTACTCCATAAGTAACGGCGTCTTCGCTAGGAGCATGTGACACCTAGCGTTAGGTGCCGTGAAAAATGGTCCATTCCCGACGCGCGGATAAATTTATCTTCGCGCGACTATTGCGACGCGTTATTCGTGTGTTAATATTCATTGTGAAGCAACAACGTGACTTTTTTGGTTGTAATCTTTGTTTGAACTTAAGTGAGGGAATTTAAAAATGCAGAATGTTGTTATTGGTTATACTTTGTTGATATTCGTTTAATCCTAACTAGTTTTATAAATGCGAAAGCTAATCTGTTTGTTTGTTACGCGTTCATGCCTTAACTTCTTAACCTATCATCATGAAATTTAGCATACAGATCATGAAATTTAGCCTATGGTATGGAGAAGGACATAGGCTTTTTATCCTGGGAACGCGCAGCTGAAACCGCAGGGGACAGCTTGTAATAAATAAATAGAAAATAAGTTATTCAATTGAATTAAATTGAAGTTAATTTTTGACACTGTTTTGAAGTTAGCGAAATATTTTCTATAGTCATATTTATATATCGTCATGCGATTTCGCTGACTTCAAAACAGTGTCAGATAAGAGTTATTTTATACTTTTTAGTGTACTTTGAAGGCGGTTTATTTTTTTGTTAAAAAGTTAATTTATTTTTGAATTTTTAGTTTCATTATATACTGAATACATCTGCGTAACCCTTTCGAGTGTACAGGCCTGATGTTTTGTTATGAGATTGCGTAAACAATGCATATTTATGCGATAGCAGCAATCGCGGCAGATTTGCTGGAATTTTTTTAAGAGTTCCGTTGTCTATCTCCGACCCTCATCATCAGATCTATATGAAATTTATATGGAACCATTTCGGAATATAACCCTTTCGAACAAAAAAAGAATTTCCCAAATCCGTCTATATATGAAGGAGTTATGCTCGAACATACATAAAAAAAAAAAATATAAACATCAGAATTGAGAACCTCCTCCTTTTCTTGAAGTCGGTTAAAAACAAACATAAGAGCATGAAACGATTTATCATAAAAACTTGAGTTTAATTTCCAGAAACACTGGGAGGCTTAGTTAACATGCCATCAAAATCTACATACATAGAAAAAAAGGTACTTACTTCTTTTACATGGGAATAATTGTAACCTAGACCACTCGATCACCAACCGGCAACTTAAAACTCAAAAGGAAAAGATGCTTTTACAAACAAAATACTTAAACCTGAGCACATGCAAGATACACATTTGTTTGTGGTAGAAACTTGCAGTCCATTGGGAGTACGCCTCTTCTTTGGTAAAGCAATGTGTCTGGTCAAAGCGTCTATCCAGTGTTGGAGTAGGAATAGATTCTTCAGAGAATGGGAATGACCTAAAGAAGCTTTGTCTTTGTCACACAGGTTTTTCTTGCATAACCGTAGGTTACCTTTTGCGTGCGGCGTGAAGTGAATCTAAAGTACCTACCAAGGGTTGTAAGTTGAATTAAAGGTAAAATTTTGAGAAACTATGATATTTTTATCCTACCTTACCATTTATTTAAATTTTGCCATTAAACCTGTTAGCAAACCACATTTCAAATACAAATTAAAAAGTTCCCCACTGATTTTATTTACCATTGTTATTTAATTCACAAAAACGGCATCGTGAAAATTTTAAACCGATGACAAAGGCAATGCGCCGAAAATGTCACGCGACCACAACGCCAAACCAATTAAGCGTATCTCTGGATATAATTTCACCCAACGGTACGTGGTAGGGTGGGAGGAATCAGGGCTACCTACTAGGGTTTTTTTTTATTAAAAACGGATTGCAAAGGAATTGGTTACTCATCCAAATAATTAATTTTTCAATCGTTAACTGAAAATTTATATTTCAAATCTTATTACATACAATTGTTTTTTTTATTACTAAAATTTGTGAACGATTTTCTTACTCAAAAAAGTATTTTGCATACTGGTAAGTATACAAAATATTGTTTATAATGATAATCTATATCCTGATACTCCATTGTTATCATTAATTCCATGTTCAATGATGAAGATTTCGGGTCACGGGTCCTATAGACAGCCCTATATTGCGGACACCATGCGGAAATATGACAAAAATCGCATAGAAACCAGACGACATTAATCCAATTGTCTCCGGCCAGAACGGATCAGTGTTAGACAGATCTACGTGAAATCTGATATTTGGTGGGGCCGGCCAATTTCCTTAGGCCGCTAATGGATTTTGAGGGGCGGCTCTCACAATTATTCATATTATCACTGCATATGGCGTCTCTGAACGTAGCTTTTGTGTTCTTAATTGCGATCAAAATTCGTACAAAATGTGTATAAAGTTCACATAACCTATTGAAATTCAAGCCATAGAAAAATAACAATAAATACGTAAGTAAAACATTACTCTTTTCTTTTCCGATCTTGGTTGGTATAGTCGAGGTCAAAGATATGTTTACATTTGAAGTTACAAAAATATGTATCCATTTAAATATCGAACCATATAATGCTATATGCATAAGGTTAGTTATTTAAATGGATACATATTTTTGTAACTTCAAATGTAAACATATCTTTAACCTCTACTGTACCACTGATATGCTGTTACTATCTACATCGTATATTTTTTAAGTTTGATCATATTCTACCATTAACTTAATTTCATTTTATTATGAACTCAGCTCATTACTTACGGCAAAATTATTTGATGATTTTAATTTAACTTTTCATCAAAAATATAAATTGGTTTCCAATTCATATCGTTATTTTAATGCACATAGTGCATGCAACAGTGAACAAACACATTTGAGTTTACTATTTTGTTAACTTCAAACACTCTAATATATTACTTTTTTTGAATAAAAATTAAATATTTTTTAATTTAATTTCTCTAATAATACGATATATTATTACAAACAGATAGATACATGTTTAGTTACCTACCTAAAGTGTTTTCATAGGAATAATTATTTACTTGTAAGTTAGGTACTATGCTATGCTTATATTTAAATAATTAAGCAACTAAATTATTAATATCCCGCGATATCAAAGGTATACCTTTAATCCGAAATGTAAGTAAGAATACTCAAAAAATACAAAAAATAGAATTGCAGCTCGATTTGATAAGCCGAAAAAATTGTTTTATTCTATTGGTCTATATTTTAAAACGATGACCCCATGATAGGATCTCAGTATCTTGTAAAAAGTATAATATAATATAATTTAGCCAAATCTAATAGATCAATTTAATAATAGGGGAATTGATTCCACATTTCTTTCATCCATATCGTATCCATAGTATTGGCAGCTGTCAAACTTATCCACGATTGTCGAATCGTTTCCGAGCCTCCGTTGGACGTTGAACCATGCTGGTGACATTTGGCGATACCATGTCCTGACTATCCCCTGATGCGTACAAATTGAGTTTTCTGCATGTACGCATCGTACCATCCGATTGACAAGAGAACAGTCCCTTTCACATTCAGCTTAATAGTTACTGTTTAATTATAATCAACTACCCCCTTATTCATAATACAGTTATCAAACGTTGATTAGCTAAAATTCCGAAGTCTTTATCTGACAGGTGACATTTGGTGATCGAAAGAGTGAGATGGGGCACACTATTACACTGATTTAGTTAAAAAGCGATTATGAATAAGGGGGCTAGAGATGTATACAGGGTGTTGTTTTGGTCAGCGACGAGCGACTCAGGGTCGATAATACAATAGATACTGGTGCTAAAAAAAATATAAAAAAAATACTTTATTTTTTTTTAATAATAAAAATAAAAAAAATAAAATTTTGAAAATCACGTAATAAGCTAAAGTGTAGACATAATACTCAATGGGAGTATGAGGGAGTAAAGGGGTGGGGCGATCGCGGCTTGCGCCTAGCTCTAGTCTGTGCACGTGCCTAGTAACCATACTTTGCGGTAATTTTATTTCAAATTGACTAAGGTATTTCTCAACATATTTACAGTATTTAATGGAATTAAGTCCATTTTTGGGGAATATATATTTTGTACTACCGCTCCTGGGTTGCTTGTCGCCGACCAAAACAACACCCTGTATAATATAGTAAATAATTAAGCTAGATAAAAACTTTGTTTTTTTATGCATGGTGTTTTACCCCGAAATATTTAGATAAAGGACCATGCAAATAACAGTGTGTTTGTATACGTAACAAAATCTAAACATTAATAAAGTTTAACACGTGTGTGGACCGTAGGACCTGAAATAACAAATATATGCAGACAAGAGTGAGATTTACTTGGGACATTGTTTGCGTAGGTTCATTTTAGCCGAGCTCTATTATTAACGTAAGAAGGCTTAAGATTTAACGCCTAACAAGCAAACATCATTATATTTTCAGGATTAGTATCAACAGACAATTTTCATCACTATTTATAATGTTTTCGGAAAACTAACAGTATTTACATATTTCTATAGTAAAATAATGTATCTAAAAATAGTATTTTTTCGTTTTCAAAAGTTTTTATTATACAGGTCGTTGTTTTGGTCAGCGACGAGCGACTCAGGGTCGATAATACAAATGATACTGGTGCTAAAAAAAATATAAAAAAAATACTTTATTTTTTTTAAATATTAAAAATAAAAAAAAAATTATGAAAATCATGTAATAAGCTAAAGTGTAGACATAATACTCAACGGGAGTACGAGGGAGTAAAGGGGTGGGGCGATGGCGGCTTGCGCCTAGCTCTACTCTGTGCACGTGCCTAGTAACCATACTTTGCGGTAATTTTATTTCAAATCGAATAAGGTATTTCTCAATATATTTACAGTATTTAATGGAATTAAGTCCATTTTTGGCGAATATATACCTATTTTGTACTACCGCTCCTGTAAAAGTAAAAGTAAAAGTGACGTCACGAGCTCCCACTCCCGAACTTTGACGTGATTTAACTTAGTAAATTTTCCATGATTTGGTAAAGCTAACTGATGGACTAATTAGAATTATTATTTTCTTACCTAGGAATGACTCCTATTTTGATAATAGGTACAGTAATAAAATGTGACTACGAGTTTTTATCCAAATCCATACAGCTAAACATCATAAACTTTCTATCTCTATAGTCGTTCCCTCATGTCTGAGGATCGTCGTCAGCATCGGGTTTGCTTCTAGAGCGAATGATCTGCCTCCACCGGTTTCTGTCCAACACGTCCCTTACGATCGTGTAAAATTTGGAGGACGATGAGTCTTTTACTTGATCGGACCATCTAGTTGGTGAACGACCACGTAGTCGTTTTCCTTCCGTGTTCCCAACTATGATCAGTTTTTCCAAATTTTCATCGCCTTTTTATATTAGGAATTTGAAAACAAAGTGTTCATTTATGCGGCTTTCATAGACTATATGACACTTGAATAGAGGAATTTTCAAAGACGTAAAACCTTGCAACAATTTCAAGTTGCAATTTACATAATCATATCAAACGTCTCCGTGTAAGTTTTCGCTAAGTGCGAACTTTGATGGCATTGCTCTGATCAAATTAATACTTACTTGGTGTTGCTGTTCCACTTACTCTATCAGAATTCTAGTCATTAACATGCGAAGCTTCCTGTTTACTGTTGTTGCTTTGTTTGAGACAACATTACCAAAACTTTATATCTCGCAGATTTTCAATACATGAAAGTTAGTGTTTGTTTTTATTCGCAAGATTGTTGGACAAATGCTACGTAATTGTATTATGATTAATTAGAAATACAATGTATGGAAATATTGCTAAAACCATGTTATGCTAATGAGAGAAATATTATTTGTAACATCCACAAAAAATAATGTAATATTTTTTTTTACTTCAACAAAAATATGTATTTTTTTTTATAAATTAACATTGTCGATCAACGATTTTTTTTTTTCAATTTAACTCATAGATCCCGATATGATACATGATACGAGAATAGTACATTATGATACATGTGTACAAAATTGGTAATAAACACTCGAGGCGGTTTTTTTTTTGATAGCGGTGAGCTGTCAAACTATTTTACCCGTTTAAATTAAAAATGCTAGGTCTACATACATATCACTTGCAGTGAGGTATGTACAAACTTATCATAATCGGGATTATACTTATCATAAAACTGTGCGGTAATGTAAAGTAAAAATCACTAGTGCGTATTAAAAATTAAGATACTATAAACGGTGCAATAAATATCACTTTACGAGCGAGTGTGTTGAAAAGCATATTATGAATAAATGCCGAATCCAAGTGCGTATTGATACACATGGAGTACGGTAGGGAGTGTAATATTATGAATGAGTTACTGACTTTTAAGTAAAAAAAATAAAAATAATAGCTCAATGCCCATAACCGAGTTACTGAAATAGAAATTCAATACAATTCTTTCTCAGGGGGGTTTTATGTATAAAAAAGGAGCCGACTTTTTTCTTCTTTCTCTTCTTTTTTTCTTGCACGTGGGATGTCATTTTCTATTACTCCTTACGTAAAGTACAAATACGACGGCCATAGCTCGTAGAGTTAGGAAGCTGAAGTGGCAATGGGCAGGCCACATCGCTCGAAGAGCCGGTAACCAATGGGGAAGAAAGGTTCTCGAGTGGCGACCACGTACTGGAAAGCGCCGAGCGGGACGACCTCCCACCAGGTGGACCGACGATCTGGTCAGAGTCGCTGGGCGCCACTGGATGCAAGCGGCCCAGAACCGTTCGAAGTGGAAATCAATGGGAGAGGCTTATGTTCAGCAGTGGACAAATGGGCTGATATGATTTAAGTACAAATATATTTTTTCTATTTTTACCTTCAAAATATTTAAATGGCGGACTGTCACAGCCAGTTTGAGACCATTTTAGTTACTCACAAAAATTTTACTTTGGAACCAATAACTGTATATCTTATGACCTGCCCTATAAAAGACCCGTAGCCTCGCTTTGCCTGGTTTTGTAACACGCTTCTATTAGCTTAAATTTTAAAAGTATTTCAGAAATTTCTGGGCTATAAATATGTAAAATTTCAAATTCATAAATGATAAACAGACAGACGGACATAACAAAAATATAACGTTTCTTTATTTGCCCACAAAACCGGAAATACAGCGTCAACCTAATACTAAAGAAGAAGAGATTTTAACGCTCCAAAAACTTCAGAAACGCGTTCAAATAAATCTTACCGTGGTACTGAATTTCATAGCTGTTAATAGTTTAAACAAGACTTGTACTGAACAGTAGTAGCAAGTAATCTTGTTAGCTAACAACCTGCGGGGGAAGGGCTCTCACAGCGAAGTTAAGGCAATTCCCTTTACTTAGGCAGCAAGTTTCAGGAACGAACCTCTGTATTGAAGGCGTGATGCTACCTGAGATATACAATATTGCTTTTCTAATTATGTACCTGTATACAAGTTAGGGATTATAAACTTCTTTAGCAATTAGGTGAGTTTAGATAGAAGGTTATTATCTATCATAAATTATGTTTATTTATTTAATTAATATATTTTATTTAATCACAACAGTGTGGAAATTTTTGATGTTGAAATGATGTCCTCGTCATTTCATCGTTACCTGGCAAACTCATCATGGTTAAGATTATTTACTAACACAACTTAGGTTACATCATTTTTAATTAAACAACATGTAATTTAAAATACTTTCAAATAACTTTACGTGCCATTAGATGTTAATTAAGTGTAATGCTTCGTTATCTCTAGAAGTGCCTTTCTATAGCTATTGAATAAACAAAGATAGAAATACTTTAATTTGTCATTAAATTCTATTTGACTTCTCTGAGTACGGCAGTTAGTGACAGAACTTATTTCCCATATTTTTTTTTTGATATCACTTCGATATATTGCGACGGAGAATTGAGTACGTTTTCCGAAAGCAAGTTTTCATTCCAGAATATTTTTGGTGTCCTAGACTCAAACGGTAGTGTGTGCTCCTATATTGGACAAACTATCTGTATAATTCTTTATTTACCACAGCTATGTAACAGGGTTCCCTAGTTTTATTTATCGAGTTTTACACTTCTTTTTAACTTTTGCCGTATTTGGCCACATCAATTCAATTTATTTGTAAAAATTTGCACTTATTATTACATACAGGTCTTAAATTAATGTTCGGACAAGCAAATTTTGCCACCAGGGCGTACAAATACGACATAATTATCACTAAGTAAACAAAAAAAGGACATTATATTCTAGAATTTCAACAAAAATTGCATTTATCATCTTAATGTATAAAATGATAAACTGATTGTTGATATATCAACGCACAGCCCAAACCGCTGGATCTAGAGATTTGAAATTTTGCACAAAGATACCTTGTATAGTGGAGGCATCCACTAAGGAAGGATTTTTGGAAATTCCACCCCTAAGAGGGTAAAATAGGGGATGACAGTTTGTATGCAAGTCCGTCAGTTTTGAAGTTAGGATCTTCAAATTTTGTGTTTAGGCTGACGATTAAAAATTAATGTATAGTTATTTCAGCGTTTGTAATAATCCCACCACCGAAGGGAGGTAAAGGGGGATGAAGTTGTGTATACAAGTCCTTCAATTTCAAAGTAAACTTCACTGAATGTACTATTATACGGTGTAGGCATCCACTAAGGAAGGTTTTTTGGAAATTCCACCCCTAACAGGGTAAACTAAGGGATGAAAGTTTGTATGCACGTCCGTCAGTTTTGAAGTTAGGATCTTCAAATTCTGTGTTTAGGCTGACGATTGAAAATTAATATATAGTTATCTCAGCGTTTGTAATAATTCCACCACCGAAGGGAGGAAAAGGGGGATGAAATTGTGTATTCAAGTCCTTCAATTTCAAAGTAAACTTCACTAAATGTATTATTATATGGTGTAGACATCCACTAAGGAAGGATTTTTGGACATTCCACCCCTAAGGGTGTAAAATAAGGGATGAAAGTTTGTATGCAAGTCCGTCAGTTTTGAAGTTAGGATCTTCAAATTTTGTGTTTAGGCTGACGATTGAAAATTAATATATAGTTATCTTAGCGTTTGTAATAATTCCACCACCGAAGGGAGGAAAAGGGGGATGAAGTTGTGCATGCAAGTCCTTCAATTTCAAAGTAAACTTCACTAAATGTATTATTATACGGTGTAAGCATCCACTAAGGAAGTATTTTTGGAAACTCCACCCCTAACAGGGTAAAATAAGGGATGAAAGTTTGTATGCAAGTCCGTCAGTTTTGAAGTTAGGATCTTCAAATTTTGTGTTTAGGCTGACGATTGAAAATTAATGTATAGTTATCTCAGCGTTTGTGATTATTCCACCGCCGAAGGGAGGAAAAGGGGGATGAAGTTGTGTATGCAAGTCCTTCAATTTCAAAGTAAAGTTCACTAAATTTAATATTATACAGTGGAGGCATCCACTAAGGAAGGATTTTTGGAAATTCCACCCCTAAGAGGGTAAAATAGGGGATGACAGTTTGTATGCAAGTCCGTCAGTTTTAAAGTTAGGATCTTCAAATTTTGTGTTTAGGCTGACGATTGAAAATTAATGTGTTGTTATCTCAGCTTTTTTGAAAATTCCACCCCCGACATGGTGAAAAGGTATGGGATGTATGTAAGTCATTCAGTTTCAAAGTAAACGTCACTTAATATATTATTACACAGTGTAGGCAACCACTAAGGATTTTTGGATATTCCATCCTTAAGGGGGTAAAATAGGGGATGCAAGTTTATATGAAAGTCCATCAGTTTCGAAATTAAAATTAATGTATATGTGCCTCAACGTTTTTGATAATTCCGATCCCGAAAGGGTAAAAAGGGGGATGAATTTGTGTATGGAAGTACACTAAATTTATTATTTAAGCTTATGGTTATAAACTAACGCAACGAATATCGGTGTTGTTGGAATTTGAACCCTTAAGGAGTGAAAAGGGGGATTAAATTTAGTATTTGAAGTTCTTTATTTTCGGAGTGAAAATTTCAAAATTTATTATTTCAGCTTATGGTATTGGCGTATTGAAATGACTCGCCTAAACAACACATCAGGAAAAAGAGAGGAATCGGTATTAAAACAAAGATCCGGTTAATACGAGCATTGGTATTCCTCATTTTCATGTATGGAGTGGAAGCGTGGACTATACTGGCCCGAGAAAGAAAAAGGATTGATGCATTCGAGATGTGGTGCTGGAGACGGATGTTGGAAATACCTTGGACCGCTAAACACAACAATGCATCAATCCTATCGCAGCTCCAAATTAAAACACGATTGTCCACCATATGCCACCAACGTATTTTTTCGTATTTCGGCCACATGGTGCGCAAAGGCGATGAAAGTTTGGAAATCTGATCATAGTTCTGGAACACGGAAGGAAAACGACTACGTGGTCGTTCACCAACAAGATGGTCCGATCAAGTAAAAGACTCATCGTCCATCGCCGCAATGTTATTGAGGCCAGAATATTTACTGATTCTGCCAGAGGAGAAACAGTCTTATTGCCGCGTATACCATTGATCCCAAATCACCTTCCGTTTGAATTTAAAAGATAACAGTTCCTAATTAAGGTTTGTAGTCACAGTTTAGTAGTAACTCTGAAATTTGCTAGAGTTGATTTGCGGCAGGACTGTTTCAGTTTAATGTAGCATCCTCGCATATGAGCTCTTAATCTAGGTGAACTTTTGTCAATATCACACGTAGTGGCGGACAATAGCCATGAACAAAGCTCTATATTGTTACAATGATTCATATCTAGAAAAAAGAAATAATCTACGCGGACGAAGTCGCGGGCTATAAAGCTAGTTTATATATATTAATCAATATTATAATAATCCCATTATCACACAAAATACATTATTAGTTACAACAATTTAGCATATATTAGATTAGTAATTATAAATCATAAATTAATTTGATTATTTTTTCTCACAACATGGAAATAATCATTAGTCGAATAGAAATTATTAACAAGAAGCCATTTACGGAGATCAATGCGGAATTTATTTGAGGGTACTGTTTTAATATTTACAGGCAAACTATTATGCACATCATGTAACAGCTTTTTTGGAACAAAGCTGTTGAAATATTTTGTTTTAAACATAAAGGATGTTTAAAACAAAATATCCAAGGTCAGTGGCGATGTAGTAAGTACACAAAACCTTGAAGGAAACGCAGTCTTAATCGCAGCACAGCTTAGCGAGCTATGATTTCCTCGCGATTAAAATTTCTACATTGTAAAATACCTAATCATACATACCTACATGAATCATACCGCAGACATATGAAATACCTAATTTAAAGAGGGTTTTGTTTGGAGGGTTATGGGAGTACAATAGTACATTGTTGCAATAAGTAGCGCAGACGGCGAGTCCCAGCGCCTGCAGCCACGTCGAGACGGCACTCCTCGACGAGCCCGAGGGTATGTCTGCTTCCCTTCATTTGAATATAGTATACGCTGACAGTTTCATTAATCCATGGTACTAAGCATGACTTTACAATGCCTAAAGGGCCCCGCAAATTGTTGTGCTTAATGGTAATGAAAGAAACAAAATATGACTTGGAGTAGGGTTTGATTGTGGCATGCTAGACATAGCAAAATCAAATATCAGATCTGTGTGTTACTGTGATTAGTGTAATAGAGTAGTGTGATTTGAAGCGTACCGATATCCTAAATCTAATGGCGCGTCCATGCTTAGCGAACCGAGTACGAGCGGAGCCACGAACGAACAGGATTCGTTAGTTGTTCGCGTAGCGTGGACGGACTAGCGAGCCTCGAACGAGCATTCGTCTCGCGCTCGACTGCGCTCCGCCCGATTGTCAGTTTTTTCACAACACAGAGGGATTCGCATCGCATAGCGCTCGTTTTAGGCTCGTTACGTACGTCCACACTTGATCGTGAGCAACGATCGAATTCTGTTCGTTCGTGGCTCGGCTCGTGCTCGCTTC
Organism: Polyploca ridens; assembly: GCA_951394255.1. Classification (NCBI taxonomy): domain Eukaryota; kingdom Metazoa; phylum Arthropoda; class Insecta; order Lepidoptera; family Drepanidae; genus Polyploca; species Polyploca ridens. The sequence continues at coordinate 14,175,880 of OX596245.1, forward strand.
GCGTAGCATGGACGCACCATATGATCTGAGTCATGTGTATGTAGGTAACAATTTATAATGTTTACTTACATACGTATATGAAGTTGAAATTATAATGATACCTACTAATATTATACTACTAAACATAAAATGCATTAACGTATTAGTATTCCTAGAAAAGCTTATGATGTAGTTGAAAAGTTAGGCGTGACATCATAATTAGCTAATGCACGATACAAATATATATTGCAGTCATAAAAGCGGAATTTCAATTAAAATGTATCTAAAAAGTACAGCGCGCGGACGTCACTCAACCATGTTGTAACAACGTATTCCAGTGCAGTGAAACTTTTCAATTGGCATAAAGTTGCGCGTGCCGGGCGTCTGATCAAATTATTACCATGTTGCGGCTCCGAACTACGTCAGAGTTATATGTCTGGTGCGAGACCAAAAAGGCGTATGTCGATATAAGTGATGCTCTACTCGCTACCTTCCCATCACGAATTTCAAACAAGAAAGTCTTAAGTGTAAACAAGGTACCTCCACCTCAAGGCCTTTTGAATTTCCGCACGTTATGACTTGCGTATCTTCGTCGAGTTGACAGAAATTATTACAGACTATGTGGGAACTTCTTAATAAGTCTTTACAACATTTGCATCGGTGAGGTGGATGTTGAAGAGGCTTCCTCTGCTGAAATATATACCAAGTTTCTTGAATCTTCAAGTTTGTGATTTCAGGTTTTAAGTTTTCGAAGCAACGTGAGTGTTGAAAAGATAGCGATAGATATAGACAAAGTTCTATTTTAAGTTATTTTCAGAGCTTTTTTATAGGAATTAAAAAGGCACTTAAAAATAATTTTATACAAGGACACTTACATCCTGAAAATAAAACGAATAAATTAGTTATGAAAACCAGAGGTCGAAGACCATATGAAAATAAGGTAAATATATAATCAACATGATAAAAGAATAGAAGATTGTGTACGCTTAGTTTTTCATTCCTTATTGTCCAGCTTCAAAAATCAAAAAATATGTATATGAGAAATTAACTTTTATGCGCACCATTTTACAGAATAGAACAATTTTCTCTGAGCAAAAATGGTTTTCCTTCACGCATAGGCATAATTGCTTTCTAAATTCCATGCCATAGCCATTATACAGTAAGAAAAGCCATTTTACACAATTTCTGTATTACATTACATTCATCAGCCGTTGAAAACAAAGAAGCTAGCAAAAATAAGATGAAATTAGACTTCAAAATTGCTAATGATGTTCTGAACTAAAAGACATGAAACATGAAAATAAAGTAAATCAATTCAAAAGAGAATCATAGTGTAACGAGAACGATCGAAGTATTCTCTCGGTCAGACAATCATTCATCAGTCAACTGGAGTGGCAGCCACTACAGCTAGACACAGGGGGATTGTGACCCTCAATGCACTTTTACTTTGTGAATTTATTCGCCACGTCCCGGTTTTCACCCTCGTTTGTCATACCGACACTGTCAAAACTGTACATTCGAATCGAGATAGCGGAAAAGTTAGTGTCGTATCACTTTTACTGGTTCAGCAATTAATTTTGCTGAAAATAGTTTGATATTTCTATGGTATCTGAATAAGCTGAAAGTTTAAAAGAATTTCATAATATTGCCGTTCACAATAACTACGTTAACGCAAGCACTAAGTAGGTAATTTTAGAATTGATGGTCCAATTCAGTTTATACTACTTAAGTAGAAAATGTTTTGCTTAGACCGAACCGTAATGTCACAAGTCTATTGGCGACGTTTTATTGAGTTACATTACAGTAATTATAGACATTACAGTAATTTTCAATTGTAATATTGGCTTTCGAAAATACTACACGCGTAGGTGAAATCACGTATGGATCTAGTATCGTTGGAAATGTGCACAGTTAAAATTTATGGTAGCTGTAAATAGTGCTGGTTCATATTCAGATTTTTGATGATTAAAATTCGCTAGCTCTCCGTTTTTTATTAGGTTTATGTTTTTAAATTTATTGGGCTTTATGATACAAACAATATTTATTTATTGAGAAATGATTGTTATTTATGTTGGAGTCAGTGTTCAAAATGTATTTTAAATGTAATTTCCGCAATATTTATCTCTCTAATGAAAAATAAGCAAATAAGGAATTTGATTTCGTTTAGATCGCGTCCCGTCAACTGTGAGTTGAGTATCATCTGGGACTTATTAAGTAAAACACAAGATTTCATGGCACATAATTGGCCAATGTTAAAAGTGTGAAACGTTGCAAATGTTTTAACAATCTCACACTAAACTTGTAACAGCAATTATTTCACAGAGAGTTTCAAAGAAATCACTTCATCACTTAAACAATCGTAAGCACTTGGCAAGTACGTTGAAAATAAAAACAGCGACTAATGAAAATTCATAGAAGCAATAAAGAAAGTCGTATCTCACAACAGCAGCCGAGGAAGTGCAGTGCTATGAAATGGGATACTCCTTCTCTTTCTTTTTCAGTGCCATAAGGCGAGAGCACTGCATCTGACTAATGTTCTTTGCACGCTCTGAGGAAAACGCCAGTTTCAATTTCAAGTGCACTCGCACAGTGGTCAAGTTTTCATACGTCTTACAGAGTTATGTTGTATGATTGCAAATTGAGTGAGTTACTTATAGTACATACAACTATACATTTGTTTTATAAGAGACTCGTGAGAGATTTTAGAAGTGAGAGTTCAGTTATTATAACTTATGAAATAAGACAAAAATTTTATATTTAAAATAATCAATTATTAAGTGATTGTACTACCGGTACTTTTAACCACAGTTTACATTAAGAAAAGAATATTATATGTGTTCCTTTAAATTAGGTACATTTAATTATTAAAGGTAAATGAAAAAAAACAAGATCATAAAAACAAATAAAGCAGCATTTTTTTTACACAAGATAGCGTAACATGAAAAGAATTAGTATATTTTTTCGTTCTACACTACTTTCTTTCTGAAATACAGGTATTTTGCCTAGTTTAGGCGCCAGTCTCCCACAATATATAGTTTGCCTAAATATGTATTAATAAAATTTAAAATGTATATTACTAATCAAATATTGTGGTGAGAAAAATTATTTTTATTAGTATTATTTCTTTCTAGCTGGAACGCGAGGCATCTAAACATCTCAAAAAGGTTTTTTGTTATATTACCAATACGCTTGAAATATCAATTGAGTTAAAGCATTATTGGAAGCCACAAATCGATTGATCAGTAAACGTGTTAACGTTGTACAGTACAATGCTAAAAAAATCTGATGGGCTTAGCAACAGCGTGTTTTAACTTTACGTATGTATGTATGTCATGTTATTATACAATTATTCCAAAAAAGGATCGCAAAAGAAGATTCCAGTTAAAAGGCAAGTGCTTTTATTAAAACGAGAGTGGGGCACTGTGAACCTGATTTGTATTTATTTTTGCCTTTGGTAACTTATAAAAATATTTTTAAATGATCCATCTTTCAGTTTGATCTCTCGATGCCTGGAAATCGAATAATCAACAAAATGTTTTACAGTTTGTGACAAAGAAAATGTTTACCTACAAAGATTCTAGATCACTTTCATTACAGTTGGTACCATGGCTTGTCATCATCATCAGCCTATAATGTTCCACTGCTGAGCACAGGCCTCCTTTCACAAATGAGGGTGAAAGGGAATGGGCAATACTCCACCACGCGTGCCCACTGCGGATCGATGGAGGTAAGCTAGTGGTCAACCTACTGTTGGAATTTTTCAAGCCGCCTAGGAGGCATCCAACTAGCATAACAACTTAACGACTATCACAATTAAGTGATAACCGGGACCAACGGCTTTACGTGCCTTCCGAAGCACGGAAACGCTCGATTTGAAATACCACTAGGCGGTCACCCATCCAGGTACCGACCACGACAGTGGTAGCTTAACTTTGCCGATCGATTAAGAACGGCTAATCATGCTACACCACGAGTGCTTCACCATGGTTTGTATAAGTTACATTTTATTTTTAGTTGACACAAAACAAGTTGCCTTCTCATAAAACTTTGTAGCTCTATATTCGCAGCTGCTGAATTTAATCCAACAACAACCAGCGCAAATGCAAACCACAATATCACATCGCACATACAAAATTCGCGATAATTTACATTAGAAATCACCAAACACGTAGAGTCGTAAACCGTGCGGGTCTAACACATTATTATTACGCCGATGTCATCCCATTCGCAAAGCAAATGTTCCAATTATCATAGCTAATGCGCCGGAGACGCCCTCACGCGACTCCTGCAAAACATTCGAGAATACAAGCTGGTATGCTAAATTCTCTTTGTTCTGCTACATTTTAGATGGTGTTACGAATATTCTGTTAATAATCGTGTTATTAAAAATTTTGTAAAAAGTTTAAAAAAAATTTGCTCTTACATTCATTGTTATGAAATATTCCAAGTATTTTTGAGTTTTAATATTAACAATATTATTTGTTATCTAACAAAAATCATATTCTTTTTTCGTCGAAACATGTCTCGAGGTTATTTCTTGTAGATAATAATTTAATATTGCCATGTTTTATATTTACTTTACTGCACTTCTTACCTTAAAGTGGCGCTAGTAAAATACTAAGAGCACGCGATGCAACCATAACTTTTGGTAATTCCTCATACAAGCTTGCATTTCACATTTTCAGAAGATAAGATAGCGTGACAAAATTTCATAAAAACATCGATTTTTTATATCTTGCTCAGGCCTCAAGCGAGACAGCCCGTTTATCTTACGACCAAGACGTAGAATTGAGTTTAACTGCTCGCGAATAAAGATGTCCTTCTGAGATAAAAATATCCGATGGGGAGGAAAGAATTTTCTAGTTTTCTTGGAAACGGTCGCAGTAGCAGAGGGTTCGACGGTCGTCGACGAGTGACAATAAAATTAGATAAGTACAGGATAGTCCTGCTCCGGTCTAGCGTCCGTCTTGCGGATGGAATCAATCGCAGTAAAACATGGTATAGGAGTACCACAAAACTTACTATTCAACAAATAAATACCATTCAATTTTCAACCTTACTACTTTATCATACGAACATTTGTATGATTCAATAACGATAAACCGTATAGTGGTCAATGTATATATCTGTCCGCTTTTCTGTAATGACACAAAACGAGTGGACTTTGAACAAAACGAGGATATCAGAATGGATTAAAGAAATCTCCATGTGAATCGGCGAGACGGAAAATGCAGTATATTCTTTTAACCGTGTAATTTTGCACATACGCGCTATTTACACGGGCTATATTCGAAGTATACCTACCAGAAGTTAATTTACTCAGTATCAGAAAAACCCAATAACTTGTTTGCCTTTCACACAAAGCTTATCAAAAACCGCTTGAATGCACTCTTTTTACCCGATTGACCCGGAAGGAGGTTATGTTTTTCGAGTGTATGTATTATGTATGTTTGTATTATGTCTATTTCTTTGGCACGCTCTGCAGCCTTAATGGCTTGATGGATTTAAACTTATGAGGTGTCGTTAGATTCGTCTTAACTGTGGGAGTGACATAGGTAGGGTACGCAGGGCTATATTCAAAGTATACCAGAAGTTAGTTTGCTCAGTATCAGAAAAAATCCAATAATTTTTATACCTTTCATACAAAGCTTATCAAAAACCACATAAAATGCACTCTTTTTAACCGATTGACCCAGAAGGTGTATGTATGTATGTTTGTATTATGTCTATTTCTTTGGCACGCTCTGCAGCCTTAATGGCTTGATGGATTTAAACATATGAGGTGTCGTTAGATTCGTCTGAACTGTGGGAGTGACATAGGTAGGGTATATTATTTTTATACGACATCTACGAATAAAAAAGTAGGGGGTATTAAAAATAAAAATTTCGTCATTATAACAATATGAGTATAAAATAAGCTTATAGACAGCCCATTCCATATATGTATATATTATAATACTTGTATGCTACCATTTTGACGTAAACTGCAAAAAACCATGTTTAATGCAAGGAAAGTAGGTAGGTACTGAGCATTTACAGCCTTAGGTACTTTACTGTACCTCTCATTTACTTGCGTAAAACAAAAAATAACTGAAAAGAGAAAAAACAAGATAGAATTTTGAATATAACTTGAATTTTATAAAGTCTGGTTTTTGTTTCTTTTAATAATTGAAGTTATTTTAAATTCATATTAAAACAATCGCATCTTCATAGGTATATAACGTGTAACGGAATGGACATGTCTATCCAAAATGGTGAAGACTACATCAGGCAGGTCATACAGACTCTCTATAAAAAGTTTCACGTCAAAATAAAAAACTCAAAAATTCATGCCAAAATGTTGCTTCCAAGTTTATTGAATTTAATCATAACCAACGTGTCACTGCTCAACGAGGTCATTATTTTTTCACGTCACTAGCTAATATTATCATAAAATTTTCTCTTCCGCGATCTATTCGCCTAGTACCAAAGAAGTAGTGTACTTTTATGGATATATGTACGCTTTACAAGTTTACAATGCTGTTTCATATTAATTGGCCAAGGAGATATTGACCTTTTGTATGAAAGAGCTGCTTTTTTTTTCCGAAAGATGTTCGTATTTATAAGTAATTTACGTGGTTTCATTTATTGTCGTTTACACTCTGTATAATGTATTTAGTAATTAAATTTATTAAAAATCATTTTTAGCTAATATCTTGTTGATGTATATCGGTTCTCTGGTAGGTATACTTAAAATAACGATGCATATATAAAAACATATAGGTATATTAGCTTTTATATAATTTTGACTCAATGCAGTTGTCAATGAGTTAGTTAATGTGGTTCGTAAAAACACTTCTCATATTTGTAATCGATAATGTAATAGCGATTGACGGGCCAGTTGGCGCAGTTGGTTAAGGTTCGCCTTACGCGCCGCAAGCCGTGGGTTCGATTCCCACACAGGACATGCATTTGTGTGCATGAACATGTCTGTATGTCCTGAGTCTGGGTGTAATTATGTATATTAAGTATGTATTTACAAACAAAAAGTAGTATATGTATTATATCAGTTATCTGGTTTCCATAGTACAAGCTCTGCTTAGTTTGGGATCAGATGACCGTGTGTGAGGAATGTCCCAGGATATTTATTTATTTATTTATACGTTTCTAATGAAACGAGATTATTTACGGGAAACATTATTTTTATATAAATAAATATTTTATCCATAAATTCTAATAAAAAATGAGGAAAATTGCTTACTGCAACTCAGCAATTCCACCCCGAGATAACCAGGAGCCCATAAAAACCGCATTCTATTTATCTTGATAAACTGGGCGAAGTAGCTTTAGCAAAAGTGCGGTTTCAATCGCCATAACATTAATGCACGTGTCGAAAAATGAAATTGATTTTGCCCCCGCATCCGTCTGCGTGCCGTATCACCGTGCCTCGAGTGGTTGGGGAGAGGATGCGCTAATAACTAGCGGGGAAGAGCCGCCAGAGATGTTTATTTAATGGCATTGCCCATAGACGCTCTAATGGGGCCCCGTCCTCGTAGCCCGCATATCTCCACAACGCGTGCAAAATTATTTTTCAACACGAATGTGTAAAGAGCCTTCTAGAGATACAACGGCATTAAGAAGCTGTTCACTATTATGTAAAATGGGGGAGCATGGTGAAGGTTTGTTCTGTGAAACTTGTTTGGAATATGCTGTGATAGCTTTTATTTAGAGAATTTCTTTAGTAATAAAGTGCTTTCTCATAATCCGATATGTTTACTGGAAGGATTGGCATAAAACATTTCAAAGTAGGTATACAAAGTATAAGTAAGTCTTAAAATCACCTACACAGTAATCATTCTTAACAATAAGATTTAGTCAATACCAAAGTAAAATACTCTACTACCTTACTTCTACTATATCAATGGTACTTAATCTCATGAGATTTCAAAAGATAATAATTCTGTGTAAAATTAATTTCATCCTCATTAAAGCTGAGCATTCACAGTTAAAATACGGAAGCATATATAGCATTTAAATCAAGGAGCATATTACGTTTTTAACGAGTCAGGTAGCAAATCTAAATCAAACTAATGTGACATTTCTGGCATCAGCCCGCCACTGCGACTCCACGAACATTTCGCAGAGCGTATGGCCAGATTATCATTTGAATGTGCCCACAGACGATTGTTGGATTTCGTGACAGTTATACAATGGGGAGAGGCTGGCCTGAAGCAAAATATTTTCACCGAATAAAGACCGGTGTTTTCTGTGCCTATTTGGGGGAAATTACATTTTTATCACGAGTCACATTTTACGTTTTTCCGTTATCTGCCCTCCCGCATTTATGTTTAAAGACTTTTCGTTTGTTTCCTTGGAATGTAGGTATGTGAGATTTTGTTAAAGTTCCTATCATTTTAGTAGGTCTTATATGTACAGTCGACTACAATGAAATATATCCATTTAATGTTACAAAATTATGTATTCACTTGGATGCAATAGTTATCTATCTGTTGTATGTGACAATTAATATGGTATGCATGGAACCTGACATTGTTATGTTTTCATACTAAGTGCAATAATTATGTATACCACCATATTTCCACTGAAATGTATACTATTAAGTTTAAATTAATAGTTAACTATTGTAACCAAGAGGATACATAATTTTGTAACATTAAATGGATATATTTCATTGTAGTCGACTGTACATAACTCTTAGAAACAAGAATGCATATGGGACTTCAAATATTTGAAGCATTAGTTTAAAATGTCAAGTTCAAAATATCAAAAAATGTTATGACAGCCCTTAATCTCTACGTAAGCAAATATTTTCACAAGTCACTGGCAATCATTATAATGGCTGTAATAATGGTGTCGCTTTATTTATTTCCATAAAACATTACTGGATGATAAAGCACGAAAAAGAGTAGACGTAAATTAAGTGACGAAGTACTTTTTAAAGTAAATAATCGTTAGAAATGATTAAGTAATCTATTCTCTGGCACTAATTTCTTTAAAGTTTTTTATATAATGTTTAGTTATACATGAATTATATGGATGATATACCAATAACTAAAATCTATTTATTTCTTTACCAAGGACATCTTACAACTACATATTTCAGTGCACCAGCATACTATTCGCATCATCGCAACATTCTAGGTTCAGTGCAGACCTTAAAAAATATTAAATACCTAAGCTACATAAGTAATATCTTGGTAAGACATCTATACAGGTGAATTTTTTTTTCTAGCCACTGAGGGCAACTTCTGAACTACAAGTCTTAGAGAAAAACGCTGAAGGGAACCCCGAGCTAAATTTTGAATAAAATAAAAATGCCATTAAAAAAAAAGAAAAAAAAAATGTGTTTTCAATTTTTTTCAAAAGTATTTTTTTCTTTTTCTGCTTCTACTTCACAATACGAACAAAATTATGTATGACAATCTTGGTCTGAAGTTGCTAGAAGTTATCAAAATTGACCTCAATTTTTTTGTCAGAATGCTAAGAGCCAATTCTTTATGGCTAAACATAGTGAGGTCCCTGCGAGATCTGCTACACCTCGTCAAACTTTACGCAGCATAAAACCATGGTCAAGGAAAATATAAAATAATATTTTGGATAACTTCTAGCAACTTGAGAGCAAGATTGTCTTACATAATGTTGTTTATATTGTGACGAAGAAGCAGAACATCGAAAAAAAATTTTTTTTTGAAAAAATTTAATATCTTCGAAAATACGAATTTTTTTAAATAATTTTTTATGGCATTTGAATTTTCTTCAAAATTCAGCTCGGGGTTCTATTCAGCGTTTTTCTCTAAGACCTGTAGTTCAGAAGTTGCCCACACTGGCTAGAAATAAAAATTCGCTCTGTATATATAAAATTCAAGCCTGACTGGCTGTTACTGATATATCAACGCACAACCTAAACCACTGGTCCTAGACATGAAATTAGAGAGTATATTCTTTGTGAAGAGTAGGTATCCAATAAGAAAGGGTTTTTCGAAATTCCACCTCTAAGGGGGTAAAATAGGCGATGAAAGTTTATATGAAAGTCCGTCAGTTTCGAAGTTAGGATCTTCAAATTTTGTGTTTAGGCTGGAGATTGAAAATTAATGTATACGTGTCTCAGCGTTTTTAATTATTCCAATAATTCCATTGAAGTTGTTTTGTTTTGTTTTATTGTTGTAGAAAAATATGTCATATGATTCCTGTAGGCCACGCGGGCGAAGCCGCAAGCAGAAGCTAGTCAAATATAAAAAACAATTGCTCTGAAAAAAGCAACTAAAATATTTTCGATTCTCCATGACTTAATTACGTAGATAGGACGTACCTGCCTCATTTTTACATACAGATGAGATACGTTCATATTATAATAAACAAAAGTATTTTCGATTGATGTTTTCGACGTAATTGGATATAAAACAAATAGGCTTTTTCTCTTGTGTATATTTTTCTATTTTGAATATTCATGGCCCATTACGTTACTTCCAGTCTATTTTCCAGCAATATAGGCTTCAATTACAGAGGTACTGATTCTTGTTTTCAGTTGTTTATTTTTGTAGTTGCTCTTTGAACTTTGATATAATGCTATGAAAATATTTATTTTATTGTAGATATTATTAGGTAATTTAATTTCTTCATTTGCAGAAATACTAGAATGGTTCAACCATAGAGTAAGAATATTAATAGAGTGATAACAATATTACCTTATGCGAAGCGTGAGCAGTTTGCATATAGATGCATTCATAGATATACCCACAGATTACAGAATAGTAGGCAGATGTAATGTACGGGACAAGCACTGTGAGGCTCGTATTTAGCTATGTGTGCGTGAGAGCACTGTAGGAACACGTGTGACAATGTGCGTTTAGGGATGCCAGGGTGTGTTTAGGGCTGCCAGGTTGCGTGTAGGGCTGCCAGGATAATGAAGAAATACTCCCACGTTTTTTATTGGATAGTTATTGGTGCCGATTCTGTTGGCACAAACTAAACTATTCTTTACTAAAATTTAAGTCGTGTCAAATCGACGTTTCCTATTCAGTTGGCGTACGATTAAACTAAAATTTAGTTTGACAGCACTAATATCGTTTTAGTTACTCAATTTAGTTAAGTGTGTAATTTTCCTACTCTGTTGGTCACGTTTTAGGTCAAATTATATCTAAAATTAGAAATGTCAAACTAAAATTAGTTGTCATCTAATTATATGTGGATTTTTAGATCCTATAGAAATAGTGTTGGAAAGTGGATATCTTGATCTGGATTATTCATAATACTAAATATTTGCATAGAATAAGGACAAAGCAAGATGGGGATATATGTTACATATGTCACTGGACTACAAAATTATGTGAAATATTTTTTTGTACTTTCAATGATATTTTGTTTTATACCACTAAGGTGGTAAACAAGCATACGGCCCGCCTAATGGAAAGCGGTTACCGTAGCCTATGGACACACAACACCAGGGGTATCACTCGCGCGTTGCCGAGTCTGCAAAAATCTCTTCACTCACACCCTTTTTGAAGAACCTTATGCTGTACTCCATTGGGAAAACCACGGCAGGGAGCTCATTCCACAGTCTGAGCGCCCGCGGAAGGAAGCTCCGTTAAGCCCGCACAGTTCGAAACCATTCTGGTTTCAATGTGTGATGGATGGATGTCGATGGCGAGAATTGCGATGGTGGAAGATAGCCGTGAGCATCAAGTCGAACAATTCTTTAGAACACTCTCCGTTGTACAAGTGGTAGAATACACATAAGGAGGCAAAGTCTCTCCTCAGACTGAGGAGCTCTTAACCACTTGTGAGTTCGGGATCTTCAACAATTCTGGTGGCACGACGCTGAACCGAGTCTAAAGGCCCAAACTGGTATCCAGAGCTTGTGGCACTATCGGAGTGCAACTTTATAAGTCTCAAGTGGGAGCACCTGGAATCCAGGTGCTCCCACAGATGACAGCAGTACTCCATAAGGCCGGACTTGAGACTTATAAAGTTGCACTCCGATAGTGCCACAAGCTTATCTGGCCCAGTAGGAGTCGCTGTTATCGCATTTGGTGGAGCAAACAACCAATGAAAGTAGTGTTAATATTCTCTTTGACCAATAGCGATTGACATTTCGAAATGGCGTTGTTAGTTCCTCCTTAGGATAAGATAAGTTTTTGTTTGTAAAATGGGTATTTCAAATCACAAATTCACAAAGCGAATCATCAAAAAAACATGGTTTGCATTTATTTTTCAATTTTATCATGGAAGAATAAGTAAGGTAAACAACTAAAAGGACTTTTTGGTGGGAACTTGTAGAGTGACGTTGCGTTTTCATTTTTATTTTCATAAATTCGTGTATTTTGAGTTTTATTTTGTATTTTCGGTGGTATTTCACTCAATAAAGATCATCCATGTGCACCAGTGAAGTGAAATTAAATGAATTATGTGTATCGTGACTTTTCAAGTTGTCTCAGAAAGTCCTTGAAGAGTTTTAGTACAACAACCACCATTGTAGTAAAACATTACTTTTATGGACGGTGACTGACTGAGGACTGTGAAAGTGATAATTGTTGTGACTGGAAATTATAATATAACTCGACACTGGCAGAAATAAGTCCGAATACCACAACTTCAAGGAAAATACTTTCAATGTAACCTAGCAACACCAACCGATTTTTGTTGAGGTTTTGTGTTCCTAGTCATCAGTAACAAATACACGGAAAAATAATACAAATTAGTGAAAATATCTATACTTACCTATGAAACGATATTCCGTCTCGCTTTTTTTGTTTTTGGGAACAATTTTTACAATTTTTCAAAATGCAGGACGGCATAATTTTTAAGATAAATTATGACACTTGTGACGTAGTAACAACACGAGGCCTTGTTTAGTACTGACTCGAGTTTGTATTTACTTTTGAATCCGTATTTGGTGTGTTGGCGTCACTCCCGTGTTCCGCGCGCTCGATCTGCTTACTATTCTGTAATCTGTGGATATACCATACACTAGTTGATTTACTGTCAGAAAAAATGAAGATATAAGTTCCTTGTAATATTTTCTCGGTAAAAGTATCGATAAAAACGAAAAATTGGCATTCATTATTGTGTATAAGTATACGAACTGCGTGTTCATAGTTCGTTTCACGGCAGTGTTGCACCTTGCCACGGGACATACTCTAGTACAGTCGCTCTAATAATATATCTCTATGGGCTCGACCTTTTAGATATCAAAATGCTAGAAGAATTTTACGTAGTTCAAGAGAACACGTTTGATGATAACAAGATTATGGTAAACAGGACCAAATAGGATCAATAGAATAAGTAAACCAAGAAGCATTCGTGGTTCCAAGAAAACCACTGTCTAAAATAGCCTTTTTAACGTATGCCTTACGCGTTCGGGTTTATTCAGTTTAGGTCCCTTTTGATGCCTAGATCAGTTTTGCCACAAGATTTACAACTTAAACTCGTTGGAACAAGGGTGAAGTTAGGTTGGTAAGGAAAAAATGTGATTATCCCTACCCATCACTCCTCAGCCTCAATTGTTTGATAATAGAATGCTGAATCTATATTATTGTGGGCGCTTAAAATATTCAGGTTAATTCTTTTTCAGATAAAGGTTCAGGTTTTTGATTGATACTTAGGTTTGAAGAAAGCGTATCTTAAATTATTTCTTTAAAATTACAGCAGTGGTCTAAATAAATAAATATCCTACTAACCTTATTCAAATAGCAGTATTCTTTATGAAATATGAAAATGAAGATATATAAGTCGGAATCGGATTATTGGTCCGAGATGGTTGGCTAATGTCATTAGCATGGTATAATACTGATAACAAAATGTCATTTATGTAAAAGTTTATGCGGATTGAATTTTTGGTTCAGTATAAGTTAAAAATATTTTCTTTGCAAAATCACGATCTCTTGAGTTGTGAGCTTACTTGTGAAATTATAACAACAAACCTATAGGGCTCATGAGGAGTTTCTTGCGTCGCTTCTTCTCCTCATACTGGACTTTTCCGAAACGATAATATAACGTAACGAAGATAGGGCGAAATGGCGCGCATTGGGTGAGGCCTATGTCCAGCAGTGGACTGCAGTAGGCTGATGATGATGATGATGAATATAACGTTGTTTTATTACCGGTAACGCTCAAATTCTGATACCTCCGAACCCTAATCTTGGTGTTTGTTTGCTTGGTTGACACCTGACACCTATATACCCTGTTATAGGACTTCCAATTGACCCTAATTATTGGGCCATTTATATTATAATTCGGAATTCATTCAAGTAAAAATAACAAAGCTCTCTACGAAAATGGCTTTCGAATTTGTAGGTAGATGAAAAACAACCGCCTGGCCGCAACAGTCTGCGGTAGCCGAATTCATTTTATGAAATTTATTACATTTCGATAATCTGTTATTTTCATCCGGCTGAACTGAATTTCAATGATGACCATTGGGCGGGAGATACGCCGTTCATAGATAAAAATCAATCATCTTTAGTGTCGATGGTTACTGTATATTTATCGCTTTAGCATTCATATTTTTTTATCACTTCCAATCTTTAGTTAACTTCCACGAAAGACGATTTCAAATATGGATAAAAGTAAATAAATGTTTATTAAACTTATATTCGCATTTCCATTGAACTGTAATCTCCTGAAAAATCATTAAAATGCGTTCAGCCATACAGTGAATCCATACCAGCTTTTCTTTTCTTTACACTATACACCTTTACACTGTTAATATCTTCAACATAACGTCTATTGGTAAGGTTGTCTAGTCAAGTGAATAATTTAGTCCACCTTAGTAAGTAGGTGAAGACAGTATATATTATCACCACCACTAAGTACTTTAGTAGATTAAGACGTCTTAAACTAACAATAGTCTTGATCTTAACTGTTGACCCAGAGACCTAGATTTTGATACATCTTGCTTGCCACAAAAGGGAGCTTTTCAAGTAGTTTGTATGGAATATGCTAATAAAATAGGATGGAGCTTTTTGCTTTCCTTCAAAATCAGTGATAGCTGCTAAGCCTTGATCAAATGTAGTACTTATTGTAGAACTTAATTTTCACACTCTGATAACCTTTCAACCTTTAAGAACATTCAAGTTAGGTGCGTTATACTCTCATCTGGACGATACGAATAAACTTTCGTTAACAGTCTCGTCAAAACTTATTGTTTTACTTACAGCACTTGATTAATTGTTAAAAAATCTTTCACCAAACTTTCAAATTAATAACGTTACGATGATTGATTTCTTTATAGAATAACTTTTCTCCGGCATTGAACGCAGAGATAAGAAACATACTATTCAACTTGCAAATAAAGCGACAAAACTCAATACAAGGAGCCGAGACACGGTTCCAGTTTGCTGCGCGAGTAACTTTACATAAAATCAGTGAAATATATTTTCGAATAACGTCCGTGTCCGCGTCTACATGTAAACTATTTCTCATGGCGATAAGATAATATTGTTTGCAGAAATCATGAATTATTCTGACGCCCGCGTAAATCTAGAGGAATATTTTCTGCTGTAGCCGTCGGTTGGTACCTAATCTATGAAAGTAAGCGGATCACGTCAGCTTATTTGTGTTTGTTATGAGATCGAGCCCCCCCGGCGCCTCCGTGCAGTTGTCTTGTCTTGCATCCGCCCTTTCCATTGTGCAAATTGAACTAGTTGGTAATACACAGGTACGTATCTCGCTGGTTGCGGAACAATATCGTAATTTATGTTCCTGGTCTCCAGAGTAATGATAAGGCTAACAAGCTGCTGAATAGTAATGCACTTTGCATAAATCTAAAAGTGGGTAACAGGAGTTGCAGTGGGCATTAATTTTGAGTAATATTCATGACTGTATTTAACAAAAAGCAGGGAAAGTTGAGAAGAAGAAGGACTAAAAGAAGAGGTAGAAAATATACTACCTAATTTAAATAGTTTAAATTTAATGATATTTTAAATCTGTTAAACAATGATTATTTAAATTAAACTAATTAAAGTGAGGGATAACTTTTAAAATATCGATAAAATAACTGTCTACCAAACCGAACAAGGTCTGTAAAGCTAATTATGACACCCTCGTTGCAAGGGGACGTTTTCTCAAAACAACTGACGCTTGTCTGAAGCTGCCAGATAAACAAAATGTGTGTGTAACTAACATGACATTACAAGCCATAAGATAGTGAATCCTATAAACTAAGTTAATCACTAAAATACGACATAACCAATAAAGCATCTGAAATATCTAAAGTATGCAATGCCACGTTGTAAAGTGCCATAAATGTTGAAAATAGAAAATATTATAAGGCTGCTTGGTATTTTTGTACCATATCTACCGGGCTTTAGGACATCCCACTCTTAAGTCCTACACCTTCTGAGTTACGAGTGTAGTACTCATATTGTAAAGCAAAAATAATATGACATCTTGCAAGGCGACTGCACGATTTGTTGCTTTTGTTTCTATTTTTATTGATGTTCATTTCAAATTACCTTTGTGAATAATAAAGGAGTATTGCACATATTACTATCAAGCATCGATGCAACGCTACATATACATAATAATACAAACGTCATGAAACGACTATAATTAAATAAAGCTTAAAACTTTTAGGAGTAGGCTGATATGATTGTTGATATAATTTACGTGTGCCGGTTTCCCTGAAAAGGTTGATCATAATAATAATTAATTAGTACCCTATCGATTATTTTTTCTGCTCAAAAAATATTAATTTTAAACGACTTAAAAAAAATCTCTATCTGTTGTAAAAATACTAACTAAACAGCCGAAAGCAGTGCATAATTACTAAGTACAGTTATTGTATGCTACTAAGTGCAAAAGTACACTGATGAGCTATATAAAAAGGCTTCTAACTTATCATGAAATATTACTGGAACCACGCACAATAGCTTCTTGAAGTAAAAAGAGCAACATTTAAAAGAAACACCAAATTGAAACAAAAAACAATTTGGACAAAAATACAATTTTACGAAATATAAATATTTTATAATACAATATTATTATTTTATCGTAAACGCTCCATTGAGGTATTATTACCACGTATAGAGAAGACGCCACACATCACAACTATGTTCTGTTCATGTGAGGCTATCCGGACACGATTATTGTTGTTGTAGAACGATGAACGAAACTCGTAAGCGCCGTGACACTCACGGTGTTTGCGAGAAAAATACTCCTAAAAGTGTTCTGATAGCGCTACGTGTTTCTACTGTCTACTTAGACGATTCATTTACTGTTTCAGCGCTAAAGAGAACTTTGTTGCACCCAAAAAAATGGAACATAACCTTTGTTTATGATAGCTTCTCTATACGTAGTAATAATAACTCCTACCGCCTAAATGCCATATTTTGTGTTATCCTTCTTTAACACATTAATTATTATTTTTTTATATTAGTTTGGTGTTTTTTTAAAGCGTTATTATTTATTTGAATGTTGCTTTTCACGTTTTACATCAAGAAGCCAGCTTGGTTTCGGAAATATATCATGATGTTAGTAGCTTTTTTATTTTGCTCGATAAAATCAGTTATGTTTGCAAATAAATATGTTTATTCAACCACTCTCTAAATGGTTCATAAAACAAACAGCAGAACGTATTTTTAAAACAGCTAGGACCATTAGCTTATCTTCATGCATTACTAATACCTAGAAGAAATGTGCATTGCACCCTGTACAGATAAAATTCAGGTCACACGTAGTGTTAAAATTTATTCAGCGTAAGCTTAACTGCAGACCGTTTGCTTTGAGCGAGAGTTAGACTGGGTGTATCTAGGCACAGTGCAGTCTAGGTACTAAAAGCAGGTCTCTAGACGCTTACCTGTAGATAATGTTACTTTTAGTTACTATTGAAGTGACTAGAATTTTAAAGTGTTTATCGAACTGAAGTCAACTCTTTATAAAACAAGTTAACTTAAGAGATCCTATAAATAAATAAATATCCTGGGACATTCCTCACACACGGTCATCTGATCCCAAACTAAGCAGAGCTTGTACTATGGAAACCAGATAACTGATATAATACATATACTACTTTTTGTTTGTAAATACATACTAAATATACATAATTACACCCAGACTCAGGACATACAGACATGTTCATGCACACAAATGCATGTCCTGCCTGTGTGGGAATCGAACCCACGACCTGCGGCGCGTAAGGTGAACCTTAACCAACTGCGCCAACTGGCCCGTCAAATATATTCTTGACTATATTATGCCTTCTTTCTGTTTTTCTAACTTAGTGAAAAAAACATATAGGTATTTATAGTTCATAATAATGTTGCTTGCAAAGTAAAATAAGTTTCTTGTAAAGTGCTTTTGACTCATGGATATTTTTTTTATCAAATACTAGAATTAAAGCAAGTACGCAGTCTAGTCATAAAAATAGTACGTCGAAAGAGCTTAAGGGACCAGCAGGCATCAAAGGGCAAATTTTATAGGCGACAGTATTCAAGTCAACATAAAACTTGCATGTTATTAGAAGGCAAGTCGTGTGATCGTAATCATGGCACGTGAACATAACGTAATCCTCAACAACTGCTACGGAGCGACACACAAGATAGGTAGCAAATTACATTACACCCACAAAATAGTTAGCGCTTAGAAATACCTCGTACTTCCCATATTATGAGCATAACTTCGGGTGCATAATTTATAAGTATGTAGCGACCTACGCTTTGGGTAAATGAACGCCTTGTTGCTACACATATTAACCTCTGCATCTTGTTAGAAATATTATGATCTACATTAATGGTATGAAAAGTAAAGTTTGTAAAAGTGCTAATCGATGATCGAAAGGAGTTTTCTACCGCGGACGCTCGAACTGTGGAATGAGCTCCCCGCCGAGGTTTTCCCAATGGAGTACAGCATGGGGTTCTTCAAAAAGGGTGTGAAGCGGTTTCTTCAGGGTCGGCAACGCACGAGTGATACCCCGGTGTTGCAAGCGTCCATAGGCTACGCCCGAGTAGCAAAATTTGGTCCTTTAAGTGTCCTAGGAGCTTGTACTTTTTGTCCTATAGAACTCTTGAAAACGCTTATAAAGCTGGATTTGGGCGCAGGTTATAAGATTATTACGCCCTTTAGTCGTTTTGTAACAGTCCGGTAAAGTGCAATACAATTTTATAATTATCTAAGGTGCAGTTACACGATAACATGTCCTATAAAGATCCGGTAAACGCCCTGAATACGCGCGTCCTCTTATAGATCTGGAGAGCGCCGCTACTGGTGTAATTAATCCAACAGTGATCAGCGTGATGCTATTACTGGAGCATTCACTTTTCATTCTTATTGTTACGGTGCCATTCTAGTGTTTCGACAAAAAATATAATATTTTCGTTATAATACATTATAATAACTATTAGTATAACATACGTAACTTTTGTCTTTTGACTGTTGTATAAAGAAGGCCTACTCATCTTGCGAAAATAATTTTATTGATAAAGTGTTCGATGATAAATAACATATCTTCATGCCCCTTCACAACTAAACATATTTATTATATCTTCGATATATTTTTATTCGATAATATTAACAAAAACTGAGGCCGCCATATAGGATCGGATCATGTCCGATTGCTGCATTTATCAAAACCTTTATAAAACTATTTAGTCAAATTTAACTACTATAGGACATACCTACTTTGCCACCATATTGGTTTTAGGGTTCTTTTTAAAAAATCAACAGAAATAACCCCGCATGCTACACATGTAGGGTTATGTTTTCACCAGTATACGTACGTAATATTTTCAGATTAGTTTTAGAATTATGTACCTTACAAGATTTTTATATAAAATTGTTTTCGACGTAGATCAAGAGTGGGCGGTATAGGGTTGCAAAACGGTAAATAATTTTAAATCCCTATTTTATGTCACTATCAGTAACTACTTACAAGTTTCCTTTCACGTTTTTTAATCTGATTATTACAAGAAAACGAGACCATAAATTAACTTCTAACAAAAAAAAGTATCAGATAAGAGTAATTTCATACTAATTTTGTTCTGTTAGTTTATTGTTAAAAAGTTAATTAAGTAGGTAACGCGCGCGGGCGCCCAACAACCCGCACCCCTGCACCGCTCTTTGACCAGGCGCCGCCCGGCCGGATAGTTTCTCCTCAATCGCCAGTCAAAGTCGCCAGCAGTGCTGCAAACTCTCCTTCTATTTCAGGAGATTCCATGATTTTTAGACATGTCTCCTTATCTCCTTATTTATTTTTCAAATCAATGAAAATCTCCTGGATTTTCACAATGTGAGCCAAGTGTACGACATTTTATATTTTTCTAAGAATAACACCAGCTATACACATTCACATAAAATTTAATCAATCAATTCTCTTAAAACATAACAATTCAATGTAAAGTCATTCAGATTTCAAATTAAAACTGTGAAACTTGCAAAGTGACATTGCATTTTCATTTTATTTTCATACATTTATCTATTTTAAACATAAATTGGTGTTTTATCCAATTAAGATCAATTCATGTGAAGTTCGAGTGAAATGAAATGAATTACGTGTATCCTGATTTTTCAAGTTGTCTTAAAAGAAAACCGTGAACAGTTTTAGTTTTAGTACAATTACTACCATTTCATTCCAACATGTTTTTTTATAGATACTGACAGTTACTGACAGATCGGACAATGTGAAAGTGATTTATTTTGACTAGAACTTATAATATATCTCGACACTGGCAAAAATAAGTCCTAAGAAAAAGTACTTAATCGCCGAACTTAAAACTAATGAGAAGATTATAGAAATTCCTTCTATTCTAAAGAGAGCAAAAAGGGTATTTTTTTAATTTCTCCCTTTTTTTCCTTTCTCCTGGATTTTTGGCATAAATATACTTCTTTTTTGCATGTTGGGGTTTGCAGCACTACCATGTACGGAACCACATACACACATCCTTCACCAGACACTATTTTATTTAAAAAGAGTTTAGACCCGAACTCCGACCTCGATTTGAGTTCTAGGTAATTTTTCGAAACTCTTCTTCGATAACAGCCACTACGCTTAAACAGTTTCCATTTGTTTAAATTGTTATTCATTTTCTCTTGTTTTATCGAATAAATCACAAGATGAAAACAAAATGGCCGATTACTCTAGTAATAACAAATATAGGACACATATAAGTAGAAACTTACATATAATAATCGCTGGGCATGCTAGTTTGGTGCTAACAATCTATTTGAAGTCACGACTAAGACAAATCAATCCTATAATACCTATAGCAGCTACACCAAGGACATTTATAGAAACTCATGTCTTATAGAATAATGAAACAAGACGCTAACAAGAGTAACTAATCTTATTAATTACGCTTATAGGATCAAAAGCCACACTTTGCTTATTAGTTTTATAGCATGCGCTTATAAGATTGTAATAATTACAAGTTCTAGTAACTATCTTATAACATTATCCTGTAAACATTTATATCTTATGTAAAAGGATCTAAAGTACTTGTAGTGCAAATCGTCTTATAAGATGTTGTTGTGAGAACAGTGATCTTACTCAAAGCGTCTATTAGACTCTTAAAAGATGTTAAGTCTTATAGGTCGATTGCTGTAGGACTATTTTGCTACTTGGGCGGTAACTGCTTTTCATCAGGCGGGCAGTATGCTTGTTTGCCACCATAGTGGTATAAAAAAAAAACAACTTTCGGCTCGCACGGTGCGGTGCCGTGCGGTGTTTCCAATAGAAAACCGCACCGCACTTCGAACGCACCGCACGCGCACCCTGATTTCGTCATAGATCGTCGTTAAGTTCAAAACATTGATAAATAAAATTATTTATCAATATCAAATGTCACTCTCATAGAGTTATGTCAGATTGACAAAAATCTATGAATTGTTTATCGATCAGCCATGCCCACAGCGCAGGTTCAGGAGGCAGAAGGTAATCTGAAACTACTCATCCGAATTCAAAAAGTTGTTCATTAATAGGTTGCTACATTATCCCCGAGTGCTAACAGCTTATTTTTATCCCGAGAACGTATGTGAAACCGCAGGGAACAGCGAGTGTTATAATAACTAGATTATGTATTTATTGTAAAGTTAATCTGTTTTTATCGTATGTGTAAATAAATCTTTTTCCACCTTCTAAACGGTATATTGTTAACGATGAGTTTTTGTTTTTTTTTATATGACTAAGTCGTTCAACAAGCATACGGCCCACCTGATGGTAAGCGGTTACCGTAGCCATATGGACGCTTGCAACACACGAAGTATCGCTCACGCGTTACCGATATTTCCCCCCTCCCCTATGAGCTCACAACTTTATACAACATAAAGTTATTTGGCTGCGGTATTCTGTAAGGTGGAGGTACTTCTCCAGTCGAGCTGCTCTTTGAGCGAATAAACGCTATGCTCTACCTCTCTTAAAATAAGAGTTAGTCAACAACTATCGTGATAAATAGATAGATTATTTAAATTTTGAAGTTAACTCGAACATGCTTTGATTAACAGATGTACGTTGATGTATCCAGAATAGATAACTACCTAGCAATTTGAGAGTTTCAAACACCAGCAAACACAGGCTGATCGAGTTAAATTAGTTACTTTCCCAAATTGAGCGAGCATAATTAATTCAAGCTAATTTTGAACTTAAATAAAATAGTACACAGTTGTACTATTTTATTTTTAGTTTAGTTGTACATAACTATACCTACGAAATAACCTTTTTAAGGTCAGATGGAAGTAAGAACTTGCCTATGTAATAACTCTAGTTTATTCTGCTAAAATATTTCAGTCGCTAGAACTCCGGGACATTATTCGTGAAATACGTTCTCCCTGAATGGACGTAAAAATGAAATTATGAAGTATTTTACTAGTAGTTTTGTTCTATGTATTCTTTATTTTCTTTAAGTACATCTAAGTAACTGTGATTGCATACCTACGTTTTATTTATTTAACAATCTTGTCATTAAGATAAAACATTGTTCACTCCTGGAGACAAATTGACAAAGAAAATTCTTTGTGCTCATGAAACATAAAACTTTAAAAGAATGATTTTATCATTTGTTAAGAATTTGGTTTATTGCAGGATTTTTTCAGTGAATAATATAGTTATGTTACTTTAAGGTTCATTTTTGTCTGTATTTACAACTAGATATCCTTTAGGCTTAGGTACCCTTTATTTATTCCCGTGGAACAAGCTACCCCTCTGTTAATTTTCATCGAATTCGGTTCGTTAGTTTAACCGAGATACAAGACAAACACATATACGTACGAAAGACTCACTTTTCGCTTTTTAAATATAAGTAGTAATGTTAATTAGAAAGGAAAGAGGTTTGTGAAAAAGAAAACGTAGAACAACGAAGGTCTCTATTAGTAGAGTCAATGTTTTATTAGGTATGTTGCAAAACATTCTTAGATAAGACTTATTTCATAGAAAAAAAAATACTGAAAATTTGATGAAGACAAAGTATCATAATTGGACTGTCTTACAAAAAACTTAAACCGACTTCAAAGTACACTAAGAAGTAATCAAATTCTGATCTGATGACAATGGGACCAAACGGGAAGTATACCCTTTCAAATAAAAAAAGAATTTTCCAAATCGGTTAGGAAATGACGGAGTTATGAGGTAACAAACATAAAAAAACATTTGAATTGAGAACCTCCTCCTTTTTTTGAAGTCGGTTAAAAAGCTACAAGCAATTATGTGTTTATATTATTCGTTAGGTACTATTATTGCTTTACAAAATTAGTGAGATAGAATGACTTGTCAAACGCTGACGCTATATGTATACAAATAGATAATATTCTTCTAACATGTTTAGTCTCAAACCTAGAACTAGTCTCATGTAATCGATAGGTCTTGTATTGAGTTCAGAGTTCCAGACGCTAATGTAAATATCCTGTCGTCGCGCATAACCCACTACTGGTAGCTAACACGGCTAATAGATTGCTACACAAATATGCAAATTATAAAATTTTGCTATTATTAAAACGTTCCGCAAAAGACGAATCGTTGCTATATTTCGAAGTATTTTACTTAGGGTTACTGCATTTTAAAACATTTTATTTCTGAAATATTGTTTTTTTTAAGTAGGTTTCCACCCTGCGGGCTTACCTTCGTTACCGTATTTTACCCCCTTAGGGACTTTCGGGGAATCCTTTCTATGTTTACCCTAGACTACTCAAGGAATATTTTCTCTTTTCAAGTCAGAAGTGCCAGAAGTTCTTAAAACCGTAATTCGTTATTGAATGTTTTATCTCGTATCGAAGTCGAGGGAATATGTTTAATTTCATTGTATTCTTACTTTATATAGAGCTACCTTATTATTATTAATAGTTATTTTCCTAGATTTATGAAAATCCTGGACTTTACTACAATGAATCACTGCAGGCCGATGAATATGCTATCCACATTAGATAAATGTAGGCTGAATGATTAATTTGCTGATTTATCAAATATAAAACCTATTGTCACCGCAATGGTTTCTAATTTACAAAAACCAGAAACAATTCCACTTTGTGGTAAACCTATTATGAGACTGTTAACTAGTATAAACTGGTATCAAAATCAAATAAACTAAAAGTAAACTCCTACCAATTAGCGGTTGACAACCCTAGTTGTTGGTAGCGCGTAAACACAAGTCGCTAACGAACCGAAGCAGCCCCTGCACAAATTTGCAATTTCGATTGGTACTGTTTGCGTATACCTGCATTGTGCCAACCCTACACATATGAGTGTTGCCATTTTAATAATGTAAAACATGGTTGGGAACATTTTCGATCTTCGTTGATTATGTTAATATTGATCGTTTGGTTAGTTACACGAATAAGAAAAGATAGTAACTTAAACTTGTGCTTGTTTTTTTATACGATAAAGTCGGTAAAAAATGGCCTGATGGTAAGCGGTTACTGTAGGCAAATGGACGCTTGCACACGGGGTAACACTCGCTTTGCACAGTTTTTATTAATGGTAAATCAAATAACTATGAAAATTCTATTTTCTTAGTATTTATTCTTCCGAACATACATATACAAGTACACATTAACAATCCAAATTGAATTCATGAATAATTCTACGTCTATTTATGAGTAAACTATAGTAAGCATGCAGAGCATTGTATTCGAAACCGAAAAACATAGAATATTTGTCACAAAATGTAATAAGAGCGAACGTAACAAGACACGTTGCATCTCCTTTACATACAATCACATAAATCATGAATGGACTAGGGCACAGTATCACTTACAAACAGTTTTTATGTACATTTTATTCATAAACAGGAAACTTCAATTTGCTTTGCACTGATAGAATCGTAAAATCATTTTTATGTGATCTCTCGCATCTCCACTCCCATAGGATTATTGTCACAATGTTGTTTTTATGGCTTGAATGTAAAATAGAGTGAAAACTTACTCAGCAATTCAAGGGGATTTAAAATACAAAATGTGTGCACGTTTCGGAGAGCACATATTTAGCATGTAGATATTGAAGAAAGTTATTATGTGAAACATACTTTGACATTATATTATCTGTTTATTTCGTCATCACCAGCGTATATTTGTCCTTTATTTTGACTTGAGCTTTAAGCTGCCTCATTTACCCTGTTTACTTTGCCATTTGTGGTTTTTACTCACGTACTTTTGAAATGATTCTTAGGTGTGAAGTTCCTGCATTGACAGTAAGTGCATTAATATTGCTCAGAGATTCTGGTCCAAAACTCGAAACTATATTCCCATAATAGGGGGAGGTGCTTAAAAATGACATTACCCGCATAGTCATCATGTCTATCAACTCTGCGATACCTTTGGCACTGCAGTATCCGCGTTTTTCCCATTTTTCCGCAGTATGCAAAAATATTTATTTAGGAGAGGTAGAGCATAGCATGCCTCCACCTTACAGAATACAGCAGGCAAATAACAAATAACTTTGTTGTGTTCCTGCACGTGAGTAAGGTCGCCAGAGCTCATTGGGGAGGGGGTGCGGGTCGGTAATGCATGAGTGATGCCTCGTGTGTTGCAAGCGTCTATATGGCTACGGTAACCGCTTACCATCAAGCGGGCCGTAACCGACTTTGTAATATAAAAAAATATTAAATGTTTCTCTTTTAAATATTTTTCAGCAGTTATAAGAAAATTTTAAATTGATTTGATGAGTTAATTAGTGAAAAAAGTTATTGTTTTAAGTTGTGGACTAAACTCACTGCCAATACAATACAAATACAATACAATAGAAATTTTATGGTGGCATACTTCATCACTGACAGGATACACCTTGGATGTACTGTTCGAAATTTTTTAAATTATATTCTTCTATTGGCTTCTTTTACGAAATTGTTCCTAAAGCCTTAAGTACTCCTGTAAAACCTTAATAACCAACATTTCCAATGGTTACAGAAATGTCCAAATCCTACAATTCTACCAAATAGCTGCAAAGGATTCAACAATTTTCCAAAAAGCTTTACAACTGATTTCCTGAGCAAACTATTGGTATAGGCATTTCATTGGACGACAACGTTTTGCAAGTTTAACAATATTTCAACTACGCCGTTATATGAACAAGCCATTTTATTTTATTATCTATGCACGATCGACAGTCATCGTTTTATTTCCCATAAGCCTATTCCGCACAATACATTCGCATTTTTTGATAAAAATCATCATAATATCTAAAATAATTGCTTAAAAATTCTGTCATCTACACATCACTGCAGCGTTTGGCTAGGTATACCATTATGAAATTAAAATATGTCGACTAGCACTGTAACGACGTGTTCAGCACTTAGAACTTATTTTTTTTCTAGTATATCCTTTGGTCACAGACATGAGTATTTTTTGGATAAATTGCTTTCAAACATTCTATAACATTTCAATTTCAAATTAGCAAAATATGTCGACTAGCACTGTAACGACGTGTTCAGCACTTAGAACTTACTTTTTTCTAGTATATCCTTTGGTCATCATCATCATCATCATCATCAGCCTATAATGTCTCACTGCTGAGCACAGGCCTCCTTTCACAAATAAAGGTGAAAGGGAAATGGGCAATACTCCACCATGCGTGCCCACTGCGGATCGGTGGAGGTAGGCTAGTGGTCAACCTACTGTTGGAATTTTTCAAGCCGACTAGGAGGCATCCAACTAGCTTAACGACTATCACAATTAAGTGATAACCGGGACCAACCGCTTTACGTGCCTTCCGAAGCACGGAAACTCTCGATTTGAAATACCACTAGGCGGTCACCCATCCAGGTACCGACCACGACAGGCGTAGCTTAATATTGCCGATCGATTAAGAACGGCTAATCATGCTACACCACGAGCGCTTCATCCTTCCTTTGGTCACATGAGTATTTTTTGGATAAATTGCTTTCAAAGATTCTATAACATTTCAATTACATCAACCGCTGAATACAACAGTATAACCAAACTGTCAGGGCAAAGCTTCTATAATTTCATTCTTTTCATTACGTGGTCTCCATCCGTTACTCCAATAAACGTCAATTTTGTGTGTAAATTACTTTCATAGCACCCCTAAATGCAAGACAGAGATTGATAAGTGAATTTTGTTTTTGGTCACCCTATTCTTTTAAATATAATTTTAAGTCATTTCTTTTCGATTTCCTTTTGCAAAGTAATTAAGTTTACTGTTGAGTTATTAAATTTTATTTAAACATTTTTTTTTAGTATTTCAATATTTATATTGAAATACTAAAAAAAAATTGTATTGTATTTCAATTGATTTATTGATATCTATATCTACTGGCAAATTGGTAAAAGTCCTAAACCAAACAGGCTAAATGAGCGTTTTTCTCATGATACTCAAAATTGTTGATAATTCGAACCAATTTGAACTTTAAGTTCACGATTTGACAGGTATTTTCAGCATATTTAATCTGTCAGAAAAACGTGATACTGTAATTAGATAGTACGTTTGTTACTAAATAAAGGTGTAAGTAATATATCTAATGGCGGTGACCACAATAACCGATAACAATGGTGGCACAGTTCATCGATTAGTAGACTCGGCTACGACCTGCGATACAGTTAATTAAAATCCAATATTGTCTAACCAAAATTGATTGCTGGAAACCACGCTCACCCTCGCTAGCTCCAGCTTAATCTACCTTCCCGTTGAGGAGCTATTCATCCCTCGTTTGTTATAGGAAATTTACAATATAATAATATCAGATAGTGCTTGGATATATACGTTAACTATCAAAAAGAGGACAGCAGTTTGCGGTGTTGGATATCCAGCATCTAAATATTGGACGTAAGAAATTCGTTTTAAATAGCACAGCTTGAATTTAGTCTGCAGAATATCCGGCTCCCGTATACATGGGAGAATCATTACTGACGATCTCTTTTTCAGTATATACAATAGTAAATCAATACGACTTTTCTATGGTAACTTTACTTTTTTTATATGGGCGGGAACTTCCAAAGAGACATATTATTGCGTTTTCGTTCTATTTTTATAAAATTGTGTATTTTTAATTGTTTTTTTTTGAGTGCACCAGTTAAGCAAAATGAAATTAATGTGTATATCGTGACTCTTCATGATAAAATTCTCAATAAGTCCGTGAACATCTGTTTCCATAGGGTGTAATTCATGGCTGACTTTTTATTGTATAACGGAAGGTTAGCGACACAGTTAGCGGCTACCTACGACACAGGCATTGCTTAGTGTAGGTACTGCTGTATAATTAAATGTGCATTCTTATGAAAATAAATTATTATTATTATTTTACTAAAACCTATTGGTGCGTCCATGCTACGCGAACAGAGCACAAGCCGAGCCACGAACGAACAGGGGGCCAAGTCTGCTAAAATGTCATTCCGACACGATTCAATTGCAATTCAATTATCATTGAGCCGATGTGCGCAGTCTAATATTTCATAATGGTCGCATAATGGTCTCTTATTAGCGCTCCTGTACACGATGCCGCCGCCGCGCCGCCTCCGCGCCGCTACCGCGACGTTGTCCGCCATTATTTAATTGAGTTAATCCATTGCCAGCCGCCAACGAACGTGCAACACGTTTCATCTCCGTAGCTAGCAATGTATTACTGACAACTGTATAGAATGCTTTAATCAAGCGGCGGCGGCGCGGCTAAGGTGCGGCGGCGACGCGGTGCCGGCGCGGCGGCGGCATCGTGTACAGGGGCGCTTAGTGTTGTGATAGATAGTAGTAGAGTTGCCATAAAAAAAAAACTCATTTCCGTAAGTATTTATTCAAATAATTATTTAAATAGTTTGAACTCATAATTACGTAGATACCACCATAACAGTTGAAATTATTTACAGATACACGATAAATATTAAATCTAAGTTATCCATACTTAATATTATCAATGCGAAAGCAACTCTGTTTGTTTGTTTGTTACTTTTTCTCGACTAAACGGCTGAGTATAGGTATGTAGTACCCGGGTTTATATCATAACCCGGGGAAGGACTTAGGCTATCTTTATCTCAAAAAATAATCTTGAAAGGGGTGAAATAGGGTTTGTATAAGCAATCCATAATTCCTCATGTTAGGGATCTGAACATTCATTATTTAGGCTTTGGATAACAAAAAAGATTCTTTTAAAAATTCTTTAGATGCACTCCTATTTAAAGTCCTTACAAAAAAAAATGCTATTACCAAGGTCATTTTATGTTGATAATATTTTACATCATATAATTTGGATGCATAGTTTTTGAGATACTTCTTTAAAAATAACAAAAAGATCGCACGCTTATTAAGTAAGGAATTGGTGCGGGACGCGGCGTGGGGCATACGGATTAGGGAGGTACTCTATAATTTTTGACAAGATTTAATTTTTATACTTTGTCGGCGTGATGAATATGTATACTCATGCCACATTACAGCTTTCTAGTACTAAGTTTCCGAGCTAAGCCGAGGACAGACCAATTCCCACCTGCCTTCCCATTGCCTGACCAACCATGCGGTTATACATCCCGAATCTTGGGGATCGTAAGGCAAATGACGCGGACAGACAGAGGGATGTACATGGCGAAACGTCGGGTTCCTTGTTGATGAAACCCTACAATTGTGGAACTGACTGTTGTTATTCGCTAGTAGGTAATTTCATACAATTGACTCGTCTTACTTGGTTTTGATGAAGGTGGGTTGGCCATATCACATATTTTTAAATGGTTGGGATATTGAGTGTCTCAGTAACTTATCTCAGCTCTTGACACAGATTTCTGTCAGACAGTAAGGAAATTGCTCTGCCCAACAAATGTCTGGTATGACCCAGTAGCATAAAATGCCATAGCAATCAGAATCTACAATAGAAATATTATTGGCATAACAAGCGATATGTATGTATAGTAACAATATATTAGATAATTCTTAATTGTACACCATAAAGCTGTAAACAAAAAGAACAAGGCCCTTAAAGAACTCATTGTATTAGAAACATACAAATTATGAATTTATTATATTCATACCTTCATCGCGACAGATATGCCATCACTTCGCCATCTCAGTATAGAACTCATATTTATTTCAATGTTCAACTACTACTAAATGCCCCAAATGTCAAAAATGCAATGGCCGCACAATCGTGTCATAATGATGAAAATATTTTCAAGTGATCTGTCAAAAGATTATTGGATGGCGGATCTGTCGTGCAATAATGAAACCACTGATATTTACGGAAATAGCAGATTACCAAACTTTTACCGAAAAATCAGTAGAAAAAAAATATGTATAAAACCTGTCAAAACTGACAAAGATTGAAGTTTCAGTGGAAAATCATCGGAAGGCAATTGTGGGACCATTATGCCGTCATTATGCCGCCATTCTGACGCGATTTTGTTAGCAGACTACCAAAACTGTAAAATGTCACAATTTTGATACCACTGAAAGTTCATTGGAACACAATTGTAATAGCAGACTTGGGCCCCAGGATTCGTTCGTTGTTCGCGTAGCGTGGACGGACTTGCGAGCCTCGAACGAGCTTTCTGCTCGCGCTCCACCCGATTGTCAGTGTTTTTTTTTTTCAGGTTTTCGCATCTCGTAAAGTCCACACTTGACATCGCGAGCAACGAACGAATTCTGTTCGTTTGGGGTTCGGCTCATGCTCGGTTCGCATAGAATGGACGCACCATTAAAATTTCATGACAATGTGGCACGCCAAATGGAGAGCCATCCATTTGGCCTTAGAGTATTTAGATTCTCAAAGCATTTGGCGAACTAAATAATAAACAACAATCGATACGCAAAATATGTTCCATTTTTACTACTTCTGCAAAATAATTAAAAGTATTTTTTTCCATCGTTTGTTATTTATAAAGGCAATCAATGAACACATTCATTATAATTTTCGGTGAAAAACAAATTAAAAATTATTTTCAACGATAACATCCCCATTGTTTAAAGTTGTAAAAATACTGAACCGATTTAAACTCAGATTGTCGACGCAATGGAATAATAAAATCCAATTTTCGATTTCTATTAATCCGCTAGTATCGGAAGCACCACGGGAATTGTTCTTTGGATCGGCGGCTCGATTGCACGGTGACAGTGGACAACAAATTAATCCGGTAGACAATGCCGAATGTGACGCAGCGCCGAGCTATGTTTGCGCAGACAATAACAAATTATTCATACTCGGTGATGGAATGTAAACAGAATATGATTGGCTATTAGCATGCAGGGTGTTGAGGCCATCGTGACACCCGAGGGACCGAGGGACCACGGCGACCGGCCTCAGATCATCTCCCTACGCTATTAACAAGTCGCCGGTAGCAACATCTAACTTTGTTCCTAACGTATTCGGAACTTAATTTAATTAATTACGAACCCCTCCTACCATCGAGTCCATTTCGCTAAATATTATTTCAAGTCGAGGGGACTAAATAACTAAGATCAAACGAATGTACTACATAATTCAACGCGCGATGTGTTTATCATAGGAAGCAAAATGAAATTATATCATATGTTCTCGTAGCGCGCTATTAAAAGCTGTTTGGGATTATACGTGGTCGCGTTTGGCTGGATTTTATTGATCATTATTCATTATAAACGCCGACGTAACTGGCCCCTGCGTGTTGTATTAAGTTGTTAAAAGGGTTTATAGCTTGAAAAAATGTGTATAACTCTTTACTTGAAATAACACACGTGTGATGTTAGTTGGATGTGGTTACTGCTGTAATAATTATAACAAGGATTATACCCGAATAAATATTTTATGACTAACGTCATTAATGGTTACGTCCTCCGAGTTATTTCACTTAGTAATGACCAGTCAGGCTCAATCATTATAATGATGATCCTCTATGTCAGCTTTACTCACTTTCATTGGCGTGTCATAAGTCTACCCTTACATAGAAGTGGTGAGGGTTACAACTTACATCACAGCGATATTCTTGTGGGAATTAGAGAGATATATACATAACTAGGTACTTTCAACTATGATATTTTCAACGTAGATAGAAATCACCCCACGAATTAATCGACTTGATCAAAAATCACCTTTCCATAGTAGCCACTAATCAATGTAATAGCATTTTGCACTATTAACCGACGGTAAATATTTTTTTTACATACAATTTTGTTAATTCGGTTTGTATTGTTAACGAAGCAATGTTGCACAAATTTGCAATTTTGATTGGCACTCTACAACGGTATCTGCATTTTGGACTGTTAGTGCTGATTGGCATATTATAATTTAATCACACTGTTCCATTGAAAACACCATCAATCTTCGTGAAACTAACAATTTACAAACGTCAACGATGTAGACTATGTAGAGTAGCAATACAAGACTATAGAAAATTGGCCATAGTTTGTAAAATTGTCGCTGATTAATTCTATTAATGTACCAATTCTAGGGATATTAGGTTTTAATTCAATCAAATAGTCTAGTTTCATGGACAAGAATTTCAGGAACATAAAAGCCAACTAATTTAAAAATATTTACCGATTAAAAAAATTAAAAACAATATGTAAACTAATGATGTAAACGCAAAAGCCTTTTATGTAAGTAAATATAAGTAATGGAGATGCATGTTCAGCCGACTTGTGCATGTGTTTATATACACATGCTATCTGGTTTTCTGTTCTTCAAAGTCACAGTTTCATTCGATTTATTTTATAGCTCGTAAACAAAGCTGGCAACTTCTGTCACTCTCGTTTGACAGTTTATGGTAAATAAGATTTTACGGTAACGCGAATTTCCAATACCTCCTTTTCTATAGCATTTTCTCTCTACATGCAAATGATAGTAACCATAAAATGTATTGTACGCCAACTGAGATTGCATTTAAGACAATATAAACGTTTATTTCTTTGAATCCCGTAGCTATTCAAAAGCCAGTTACCAGCCACATGAGCTACAAAACAATAGTGCTCTGTGTATAAATTTTATTTTACTGCTCCAAAATACGGTAGAATTATAATTAGGTTTTCAAAACATTCAAAGTTAAAAACAAAAAACCACTGCACCAGAAGTTCAATCACGTTTCTATGAAATCGAAGTCGTTGGCTTCGTACCACGATGCAATTTTTAATAACCGCGTCGACTCAATGTTCGAATTCTAATCGAGTTTTAAATTGCAGCTATTCTTGTCTGGTGCGCTCGGTCCTCACTCCTCGGAGTACGTCTGAACTTTCATCTTCGGTCCCATTCCTCGTTAGCTTCGCCTTAAAACTTTGCCTGGTGACTCCGACAAGTTTTTTAACTTCACTGGAACTCGTTTCTCATGATTAATTAATTCGATTGTGCGTGAGCTATTTGCGACGTGATCGCTTGCTGCGGTGTCCATTATTTCACGATTTGGGTCGAGGGGCGCTTCTACAGTAGGGGTCGATTCCGCACGGTCACTGCACTAAACAGTCTTGTTACCGTTACAGTTTCTTTTCCACGTTTTATTTTCATTTTTTGAAAAGCTTTTTATTAGAAACGAGTTCTTTCAACTCAACCAAGAACATTATTAAGATACGTAGATGTACTTAAATAATGGTGAAAAATAATCATAAAGGATACATCTTTTGAAACATCTTAGAACTTAAATATCCAAACCTAACTAGGTATATTATTTTACCGCCAAAGAAAATAAAATGTTTTATATCAGCCTATAAAATCCACTCTTTAAAAAATGAAGCGAAGTAAAAAGAATTTCGGTCTGTCCACTGACAACTTGAAATGCTTACTTTTAGTAACAAAAACATCTTTGATAACATTTCAATCTCAGACCTTTTAAAAACCATTCAAAAAACTCTAACAAAATATAACCTTTACATTAATCATGACTATTTCATTAAAAAAAAACACGTAATACCCTTAATAGGTGAGTAAATTTTAGTACTCACTCATAAAAATATAAATAGGGTAAGTTTCACGTACCCGAGTTTGCGGCTTTTGGAGGCACGCGATGAACGAGTAATTTAATTAAAAGCGGTATATAAAACATCTGTATGTACCGGTACTTAAGACAGCCTTAATTCACCGAGCTCTTGATGAACTTCCCACGTGTACCCACCCGCTAATGACCACATTATTCAGGATACGCAGGGATGACTGCTTATATGCGCATTCGTGGTTATGTTAATATTGGCACTATATTTGCTTGTTTCTCACTTCAAATGTGATTATTTCACTATAAAACTAGCTTTTCAGTATGGGATACAATATATTATATCTTGAGATATAATATTTTATAGCTCGTCATACATTTTGTCAAAAAAATATTTATAGTTTGGAATGTAATATATTATAACAAAATGTATGACGAGCGATAAAATATTATATCTCAAGATGTAATTTATATTATACTAGCAGACCCCCGCGGTTTCACCCGCGTACGGTTTGAATTTTTTTGCGCGGGACACTTATTATTTTGCAAACAAAAAAGTAGCTAAGTTACTCCTTATAACATCAGCTATGAACCGGAACAGAAAGACAAAAATGTTTAAAAACTCAATCCGATTTTATTCAAAAAAAGTTGAACTCACATAAAAGCTTGGTGCAATACAAGAATCTTTAAAAATGGAATGTCAAATATAAAAGAATATTTAAATCAATAGCACTAAGGAGTATTGCTATCAACCTCGATGCAAATCACCCCGAAAAATCTAACACGGATATTTTTACTATTAAAACTAAAAACCAATATTATACACTAATAAATAAAACTCAAAGAATGTTATTTAATTATGATAACAACAAATGAAAAAGAACTACACTGATAATATTCTAATGAAATAGTGAAAATGAACTTCCAAACAAATTATACAGCAATCGCAAATATTCGCTAAGTAGGTAATCTAAGAGATTTCCAAGGAATTTTCGAAGGAAAATCAAGGCAAAGGTAAGTTTTTTTTTTATAAGATTGGCGTCATACGGCTTGTGTATTTTGCCATTTTCCAGTTATATTATAAGTTCTAGTCACAATAAATCACTTTCACATAGTCAGTCACCGTCCATAATAATAATGTTTTAGTAAAAATTTCACGGACTTCTTGAGACAACTTGAAAAGTCACGATACACATGATTCATTTCATTTCACTTCACTGGTGCACATGGATTGATCTTTATTGAATAAAATACCACCGATAATATGCAATAAAACTCAAAATACACGAATTTATGAAAATAAAAATGAAAACACAACGTCACTCTGCAAGTTCCCGCCAAAAAGTCCCAAAGGTAAGTTTTTCATTCAAATATCCAAGAACAAAAAACAATTTTGTTCTGAATTCTATCCGATTTAAATATTCTTTTTTATTTGAAATTCCAATTTTAAAGAGTACCAAGTTTTTTGAATAAAATCGGCTCAGATTACTGAACAAAAGGCAGATAGAGCGCGCGAAACACGGGAGTGAGGCCAAAAAAACCACAAAGTTTATTTAAGAGTGCGTATAAAGCCTGAAAAATATGGCAATGTCAGATAAAACAAACATATGTCTAATCTTCGCATGGCATGAGACGGAGATAGCGTGTTTCGCGGAACAAAAATGAACTAAGCGCTTCTTATCTAAATAACTCGTAAAGTATAGAATATTTAAAAAAAATAGTAGCAGCCCTAGCTCATACATTAGTGATATTATTTATCGATTTTTTGTCTCAATTAGATACATCATGAACGAATAAAAACGAAAATTCATTATTATTAGAGGTAGCTTTATGATTTTTTTCTATCGAGGAATTTTCATTCCATTATGTTTTTACTCAGATAGAACCCTCGCGTATATAATGAAAATACCCATATTAAAATATTTTTTCATTTAAATATTATTTACTTCAATTCTAAGATATGTTATTTTATTTTATACGCACTCTTAAACGAAAGTTTTTTTCGTTAAATAAAGTTTTTTAAATAAAACAAATACAAATTCAAAAGCTAATACCAGGTATGTTTTTTGCAATTTTTATTTGCTTTTTGGCCTCTCCCGTTTTCCGGGCGCTCCATCTGCCTTATTCTGTAATCTGTGAAAATCGAATTGAGTTTTCAAACATGTGTCAAAATAAAATGTGATTAAATCAAAAGTACTAAGGAGTATTGAATATTGAGGAAGCGCTCGTGGTGTGGCATGATTAGCCGTTCTTAATCGATCGGCAAGAAGCTACGCCTGTCGTGGTCGGTACCTGGATGGGTGACCGCCTAGTGGTATTTCAAATCGAGCGTTTCCGTGCTTCGGAAGGCACGTAAAGCCGTTGGTCCCGGTTATCACTTAATTGTGATAGTCGTTAAGCTAGTTGGATGCCTCCTAGGCGGCTTGAAAAATTCCAACAGTAGGTTGACCACTAGCCTACCTCCACCGATCCGCAGTGGGCACGCGTGGTGGAGTATTGCCCACTCCCTTTCACCTTCATTTGTGAAAGGAGGCCTGTGCTCAGCAGTGGGTTTTTATAGGCTGATGATGATGATGATGAAGGAGTATTGATATCAACTTCGATGCAAATCACCCCTAAAATAACTTTCTACCCCTTTTTGACCCCGTTAGGCGATGAGTTTCAATAAAATACGAAACACGTCTTCTATCAATTCTGTTAAGGAATGTTTATGCAAAATTTGAAGTAGATCGGACCAAGGAATCACGTTGTCCCATACAAACTTTTCCCCCGTTTTTCACCCCCTTAGGGGTAGAATTTCGAAAAATCCTTTCTTATCGGATGCCTACGTCATACAAAGAACACACCCTCCAAGTTTCAGGTCTCTACGATCAGCGGTTTAGGCTGTGCGTTGATTGTCAGTCAGTCATTCAGGACAAAGCATTTTATATGTATAGACTAGCATTATAGCCCGCGACTTCGTCCGCGTAGATTATTTCTTTTTTCTAGATATGAATCATTGTAACAATATAGAGCTTTGTTCATGGCTATTGTCCGCCACTACGTGTGATATTGACAAAAGTTCAGGTAGATTAAGAGCTCATATGCGAGGATGCCACATAAAACTGAAACAGTCCTGCCGCAAATCAACTCTAGCAAATTTCAGAGTTTTTCCCTGTGACTACAAACATTAATTAGGAACTGTTATCTTTTAAATTCAAACGGAAGGTGATTTGGGATCAATGGTATACGCGGCAAGAAGACTGTTTCTCCTCTGGCAGAACCAGTAAATATTTTGGCCTCAATAACATTGCGGCGGAGAGCTGTTACTTGTAGTCTAGTTCCACAGCACAATTTTGGAGGCCTTATCTCTCTTTCCCTCATGTCTGAGGATCGTGGTCAACATCGGGTTTGCTTCTAGAGCGAATGATCTGCCTCCACTGGTTTCTGTCTTCTGGTTTCTGTAAAACTTGGAGGACGATGAGTCTTTTACTTGATCGGACAATCTTTTTGGTGAACGACCACGTAGTCGTTTTCCTTCCGTGTTCCCAACTATGATCAGATTTCCAAACTTTCATCGCCTTTGCGCACCATGTGGCCGAAATACGAAAAAATACGTTGGTGGCATATGGTGGACAATCGTGTTTTAATTTGGAGCTGCGATAGGATTGATGCATTGTTGCGTTAAGCGGTCCAAGGTATTTCCAACATCCGTCTCCAGCACCACATCTCGAATGCATCAATCCTTTTTCTTTCTCGGGCCAGTATAGTCCACGCTTCCACTCCATACATGAAAATGAGGAATACCAATGCTCGTATTAACTGGATCTTTGTTTTAATACCGATTCCTCTCTTTTTCCTGATGTTGTTTAGGCGAGTCATTTCAATACGCCAATACCATAAGCCGAAATAATAAATTTTGAAATTTTCACTCAAAATAAAGAACTCCATATACTAAATTTAATCCCCCTTTTCACTCCTTAAGGGTTCAAATTCAAACAACATCGATATTCGTTGCGTTAGTTTATAACCATAAGCTTAAATAATAAATTTAGTGTACTTCCATACACATATTCATCCCCCTTTTTACCCTTTCGGGATCGGAATTATCGAAAACGTTGAGGCACATATAAATTAATTTTCAATCGTCAGCCTAAACACAAAATTTGAAGATCCTAACTTCAAAACTGACGGACTTGCATACAAACTTTCATCCCTTATTCTACCCAATTAGGGGTGGAATTTCCAAAAATCCTTCCTTACTAAATACCTACACCGTATAATATTAAATTTAGTGAAGTTTACTTTGAAACTGAAGGACTTGCATACACAACTTCATCCCCCTTTTCCTCCCTTCGGTGGTGGAATAATCACAAACGCTGAGATATACATTAGTTTTCAATCATTAGCCTAAACACAAAATTTGAAGATCCTATCTTCAAAACTGACGGACTTGCATACAAACTTTCATCCCTTATTTTACCCTGTTAGGGGTGGAGATTCCAAAAATCCTTCCTTAGTGGATGCCTACACCGTATAATAATACATTTAGTGAAGTTTACTTTGAAATTGAAGGACTTGCATACACAACTTCATCCCCCTTTCCCTCCCTTCGGTGGTGGAATTATTACAAACGCTGAGATAACTATATATTAATTTTCAATCGTCAGCCTAAATACAGAATTTGAAGATCCTAACTTCAAAACTGACGGACTTGCATACAAACTTTCATCCCTTAGTTTACCCTGTTAGGGGAGGAGTTTCCAAAAATCCTTCCTTAGTGGATGCCTACACCGTATAATAATACATTTAATGAAGTTTACTTTGAAATTGAAGGACTTGCATACTCAACTTCATCCCCCTTTTCCTCCCTTCGGTTGTGGAATTATTACAAACGCTGAGATAACTATATATTAATTTTCAATCGTCAGCCTAAACACAGAATTTGAAGATCCTAACTTCAAAACTGACGGACTTGCATACAAACTTTCATCCCTTAGTTTACCCTGTTGGGGGTGGAATTTCCAAAAATCCTTCTTTAGTGGATGCCTACACCGTATAATAATACATTTAGTGAAGTTTACTTTGAAATTGAAGGACTTGCATACACAACTTCATCCCCCTTTTCCTCCCTTCGATGGTGGAATTATCACAAACGCTGAGATAACTATACATTAATTTTCAATCGTCAGCCTAAACACAAAATTTAAAGATCCTAACTTCAAAACTGACGGACTTGCATACAAACTTTCATCCCTTATTTTACCCCTTAGGGGTGGAATTTCCAAAAATCCTTCCTTACTGAATACCTACACCGTATAATATTAAATTTAGTGAAGTTTACTTTGAAATTGAAGGACTTGTATATACAACTTCATCCCCCTTTTCCTCCCTTCGGTGGTGGAATAATCACAAACGCTGAGATAACTATACATTAATTTTCAATCGTCAGCCTAAACACAAAATTTGAAGATCTTAACTTCAAAACTGACGGACTTGCATACAAACTTTCATCCCTTATTTTACCCTGTTAGGGGTGGAGTTTCCAAAAATCCTTCCTTAGTGGATGCCTACATCGTATAATAATACATTTAGTGAAGTTTACTTTGAAATTGAAGGACTTGCATACCCAACTTCATCCCCCTTTTCCTCCCTTCGGTGGTGGAATTATCACAAACCCTGAGATAACTACACATTAATTTTCAATCGTCAGCCTAAACACAAAATTTGAAGATCCTAACTTCAAAACTGACGGACTTGCATACAAACTGTCATCCCCTATTTTACCCTCTTAGGGGTGGAATTTCCAAAAATCCTTCCTTAGTGGATGCCTCCACTGTATAAGGTATCTTTGTGCAAATTTTCAAATCTCTAGGTCCAGCGGTTTGGGCTGTGCGCTGATATATCAACAATCAGTTTATCATTTTATATATTAAGATTATATCCCATAGAGAAAAGCCGGCTTTATAGATAGATCAGTATCTGTGTAAAGTTGACACAAATATCGAATCTCGCAGATGGATTATCTGTCTTCATTTTCCATTCACTACTTGAAGTTTGTTTTTAAATTGTTGGTGACCAAACCTTCATATTCTTATTTTAAATACATTTATAACTAAAAAGTATGTTTTTTTTATTGATTCTGAAAATGCTTAAAGTAATCTTAACAAATAAAAATCTAGAAATTCAAAAGGAAAACTTCCCTTTCATTAAAAGCAGTTCCCTTAAATAACTTTAGTCTTCGATAATGGAACGAAGGTAAACCGATTACGTAATGGCGCCTGAAAAATACGTTTTCATGAATACTTACCCATGGTTTAGGTGTAGCCGTATACTCGATTTTCCTCCGTATTTTATTCAAGAAAAGCCTTTTCAATAACAACCCTCGAGTTTCTTTAAAAATTATGTAATGAAGGGTTTTCACTGACGCCGTCACTCGGAAATAAATTATTTTTTCGTTTATTCATTAAGGAATAATTATGAAAACATAACTTAAAATTGGTCTCCGCTTTTTTCCATTTAGCTAACAGCTTTTAATTTTTTTCACAGGTTTAATAAAACAGGTACAAATATATTAAACTTTTGTATTTTAGAAAACACTGACATTTAAATCCATAACGGTTACATAAAGCAAATTTTACAGTTTTAAGACCACTGCAACAACAGTTGCTGTGATTTTTTTCATCGTGATTGTGATGATAGGTATAATCTATAGGTACTTAATTATTTAGCTAAATAGTTTGTATGTTTGCACGTACTAGTCTCAGGAACTACTATTGTTGAGGAAACTTATATGCCATATTATAAAATAATGCTAGCGCGGGTGCAACATATTATTATAGCTTTTTCCATTCGACAAGAGTAGGTAGTTGTAACAAACTAACATTAATGAAGTGATATTAAATATTAAAAAGCTTAAATATTTGTTTTACAGATTGAAGATTAAAATATAAAAGTTAATACTTATTTACTTAGTAAAAGTTAGCAAAAATGCAACATAATTTTATATTATATTTTTTTATTAAAAATTCAAGCTCTATTGTTTCATTAAGCCCTGTGTAAAACCAATTATAATTGTATAGTTGAGGTACTCCTTTAACTTCTAAATGTCACTACCATACACCAAACTAATCACAAAATTTGAGATTTGAAATAAGAAAACGAATTCCAAAACAACAGGACACAAACCTACAAAGATAAGTATGATTTGTCTAAAATCACAGTTAAAAGTATACTTACTAAAGAAACAGATAAAAGATACTCATCGACAGACATACCTAGAACAAAGGAAAGCAAACGACAAAAGAGGGGACAATAATTAATTAAATTAAGAATAATAAAGTTTGTTATCTTTTCTTTTTATCCGCCAACGCTAGGGATAACACGAGACCTACTTACTCCTTCAAACCAATTAAAATTTCATTGCCATTAAAAAGTTTTTTCTACAGCACTACTTAAAAGTAATTAAAAAAATCGATACAAGAATCTTATTTCAATGGAACACAGTTTACAAAATTGTCATACTATCAGATATTCAAGATATTTTTATGAAATCAAACGCTAAGGCTCTATCTGTCGTGTGGTTGCCCTTCGTGTGAATAGACGCTAAGAGACCGAGTTGCAGCATCTCATAAAATTTTATTCACACTGATTGTGTAATTTTAAATAGAGGTAGGTAAATACTATTTTTGTTAAAAACAAAACATGAAAAATTGGCATAAATCGAAATGTACAAACATCTTAATTATATGGGGGGTGATTCGAGTAATACCTCTAAGGTACTTTACCTCTGGACTTTCCATTGACACGAATTGTTGGGACAATAATAGAATTTTTGTTTGAACAGATTTTAATTAACAAATATCAAAATCATTTTAAGTATAATTTTGTTTTGAATCACAAATCTACCCAAAATGTTGTACCATTATAATTGCCCACGAACCGAGAGTTTTGATATTCGGATATCCATTCATTGCCCTCATAAATTTCCTTATTTCAAATTCATGGCGATGTCGCAACCTTTTCTCTTGGCTTGTCACGTTCGTACCCTTACGCACACATGGTTATTTATCTACGGCTTTCATTCAGCAATCAATATAATGATATAAAATAACGTCTATTTCTTATATGAAGAAATTGGCAGCTATGTTAGTACAGTAGTACCCAATTAATATGGCTTACCGATGTACCTGCGCAGAAGATACATTTTCAAAGCGCGGGAAACTCTATTGGCCGACAGCTGCCGCCATGTCAGCGCGCGCCGTACGGAGGGACGTGACTTGTGAGTGAGACGGAACTAACAGCTGCAGCGTATCACTACTATAACGTTCATAACCTTATAGTAGTGACCTAAGGTTGATTCTAAGTTTTAAGCATTCTTTCGTTAATCTTCGGGGCATACTTTTTTTTCTGTGCGAACGAAGATCCTTTTTTATATTACTGTAAAGGTGATTTTAAATCTAGATAAAACCAAAAGAGGTCCGCTAAAAGGGATTCAGTAATTTATTTAAAATTCATCTCTATGTTATTATCAACGTTCACAGGATTTGTGTAATGCATAATATAATGCATTAATTTCAGTTGGTAATGTAAAGCTAAGGTAAGTTTCCTGTCGAACTAATATCTACTTTATATCTATTTAGATAATACCTTCATAATTACCTATTTACTAGTACTTATAATAGGTATAATCACATAAGGTAAATAGAAGAAACCTCAAATCTTTAAAACGAATTGTGATTCAAAAATCTTCACGGAAAATTGATCACCACACAAATCCTAACTACCTATTTTATCGTAGAAACTTTTTGACAGCAGCTATAACTTATCAAGAA
The DNA here is from genome assembly GCA_951394255.1 of Polyploca ridens. Classification (NCBI taxonomy): domain Eukaryota; kingdom Metazoa; phylum Arthropoda; class Insecta; order Lepidoptera; family Drepanidae; genus Polyploca; species Polyploca ridens. The sequence continues at coordinate 14,218,902 of OX596245.1, forward strand.
ACATTCCCAAAAGAGAATGCCAATTTAGATAAATGATAATGCAAAAATTATTGCTTGTAATAACGATTAAGTAGATACCTACATAATTCAAATTAGGATAGTACTTAATGAATGTTCAAAGTTTTCCCGACAGACCATGTGGGCATTATAACAATAATATCACAAATAAGATAAGCAATTGTATTTATGGAGTTCCTAAACTGCAAAAACCCGAGCTTGGGAAGGCCTCGGGCGCGGTCACATTTGTGGTATATGTTCCCGTATTATATATAATACTGATATTTATCTTTGCTTTCGTATAACCTATTATTCGTGGGTATAGGTTTAAATCAAGAAAAGTAATTATCATTAGAGTTATCCCGCTTGTTTGCATATGAAATGTGCGCCAGAATTATAATGAAATTAGTATCGTGTATTTTGTATGAAATGTAATTAGCTGACTACTAAATTATTGTTTGGATTACGAACTCTATAAAGGAGTATATTAAACATAAAATGATAAATTTGGGTTGGTTAGATGTCCATTATGTCAAAAATAAGTCAGTTTGATTCATCAGAGCGGACGAATGCTTCGGCACCCCCTTATACCCGCCAGCAGTAGTAACGATGGGAGGTTTTAGTCAGTAGGGTCTGAAATAACCTGACCGCTCTCAGGGCCTTAGTATCTATGTAGGATTTTCAACTTGCTGTAATAATTTTTCCACACTAACCACACTTTTTTATGTAACACGAAGTAAGATTTCATTTCTTCTCATATATTTTCACGTGTCAAAGTATTTCACTTGACCCATCTCACATCTAATAACTTTAACTTGAGTGCAGAGTGTCGCCTGGCGCTCAGCCAGTAACAACCAAATAGATATCTTTTATTCAGTGAAGCTCAAACTTTTCACTGCATAAATTTTACAACTAGAGAGGGCCTCATGAAAATGTAATAAGGACGAACTATTTATGGCTAATCTTTTCGAAATAAACTGCACGAAGTGTAGTCCGTTTGTCCTACGCACTGCGTTGAAAGAAATTGTATAGTATCGCTGCAAAATATTCTAGGCAAAAAGTCGTGGAGTGGGAATAAGATGGACATAGTTATTGTAGGTGGTGTGAAAGAGAGAGCGATTGTAAAGACAGACGAATGAGTCGGGTGGTAGAGTGAATTTTTGAATTGCAAATAGGGGAAATGAAACTGCCGCCGCCTTAGTCGGCTTCCCTGCCACCCTCAGACCTCTTCCGGCGTTATAATCATTATTAATAACAGTGGAGTACTTTAATGAATTTATATAGTGATCAAAGCAAGAAGTTAACTTGAAGAAACTTGAAACAAGAACGTATGGAGTTTAGGGATTATAAGTTTAATCCATTTTGTGTTTATAAGTATTTGCATTTGTTGACTTGAGTAGGAATTAGCGGGGACTCGGATTAGCATAAGCTGCTGTTTCAAAAATAAAGGACTGAATTGTTCTCAAAATGGTATTAAAATTCTATCTAGTGCATACACAATATAATAAAGTATATATTAAAATCTCTCTTTTCCAAATAAATTTTATTATTTCAGTGGATTTTCACAAAGAGCTTATCCTTTAGTTTAAATAAAAGTTTCAACAGTACATTTAAAATTGTATAGCTAGAGTAAAGAGAATCCATTATTACGAAACACAATATATGAAATAAATGATGGGTGATGAAAATCTACAAAAAAGCTCATATATTATGTTTTTTTAATACTTACATATGGAGTACTGCTGTCATCTGTGGGCGGGGGCACCTGGATACCAGCTTGGACCTTTAGACTCGGTTCAGCGACGTGCTGCTAGAATTGTCGACGATCCCGAGCTCACAAGCGGTTTAGAGCCCCTCAGTCTGAGGAGAGACTTTGCCTCCTTATGTGTGTTCTATCGCTTGTACAACGGACAGTGTTCTGAAGAATTGTTTAAGATGATGCCCTACGACGGCTACCTTCTACCATCGCAACTCTCGCACCGACAGGGAGTCCATCCTCACATATTGAAACCAGAATTGTTTCGAACTGTGCAGTCTCAAAGGAGCTTCCTTCCGCGGACGCTCAGATTGTGGAACGAATTCCCCGCCGTGGTTTTCCCAATGGAGTACAGCATGGGGTTCTTCAAAAAGGGTGTGAAGAGATTTCTGCAGGGTCGGCAACGCGTGAGTAACACTCCTGGTGTTGCAAGCGTCCATAGGCTGCGGTAACCGCTTACCATCAGGCGGGCCGTATGCTTGTTTGCTACCTAAGTAGTATAAAAAAAAATGTGTGATGATAAATTTTGTTCAAAGAAAAATCATAATGCTCATAAAAGCAGTTATACGAAAACTTTAAAACAACGAAAATACTGTCAAAAATAAAATTCTTCATTCATATTTAAAAAAAATGTTTTGTAGGACTCGCCCGTCCGGTTTACCATGTACCTAGATAGCTTAAATTTAATTCCACTATGGAGAATTCCGCCGCAGATTGCATTCCTTCTCCGCTTTGCTGCGACCGCTCTTGACGGCACTGATGAAAACTTTAGTGTTCCAAACGCTTTCACGTGGAAAGAATTTGTTGCAATTTTATTCAATTAACCTTTTTAATGTTAATATGTACGTACAGCATGTTGTTATTATTTTGAGGTACCTACTACTTGCTTATTTTTAAAAGTGAAATAAAATATACATAGCTGTCATTTTTGCTAGAAAAAGCTTAGGGCTCAATATGATTGGACCGCGTGTTTTAGCGGTGCGTGAGTAGTCCGCGTCTCCGCGCGGATTTAGGACTCAGCAGCAGATATGTTACGGATAGAAATCAAATATTATTGCAATATTGTAGAGAAATATCAACCGTAAACTAATGTATTTACATAACTTGTAAAAAAAATAGGTACAGTATTACCCAACTTATATGGCGCGTCGTGAGTCTTCGTTCGCACGGAAAAGAAAGTATGGCCCCGAAGATTAACGAAAGAATGCTTAAAACTTACAATCAACCTTAAATCACTACTATAAGGTTCATAATGCACTGCAGCTGTTAGTTCCGTCTCACTCGCAAGTGACGCCCCTCCGCACGGCGCGCGCTAACATGGCGGCAGCTGCCGACCAATAGCGTTTCCCACGCTCTGAAAATGTATCGTCTGCGCAGGTACATCGGTAAGCCATATTAATTGGGTACTACTGTACCTATTGTGTCCAATCAAACATAATACAATTATTCACTGAACGTTTGTTTTTCTGAACAGTCAATAATAAAGTTATTTCTCCAATACGTTGCAACGAACAACATTACAGAGTGCATTGTTCTACATCACTCACTGTAATGAAATCACCTATTAAATATAGGCACATAATTGTTGTAAATATTAATTAAATCACCATACATAATTGGATGACCTTTTATTTTGGGAAATATTACATTATACTACACGAGGCAGAAATGGGCAAAAGTCTCTACATTGCAGCCCAAATTATATGAAACCTGCTAACTCTACGGCATTGAAATTTTAATATATGATACTTAAGGATATAACAAACACATCGCCCGAGCCGAAAACACGAATTCAATTAAAAGCCTCGATAAAAAAAAATGTTAAACATACCTCTGAAAATCAAGAAATTCCCAAATATATCCAACGCCTGAAGGTATTTTGATACGATTTTTTTCATCAATATAGTACATATCATAAGCAAATAAACGCCCGATTTAGTTTTTTGAATTTGCGATTCAGTATTTCATAATAATGATTTTAAAAAAAGTCGCTTACGTCAAATTAATCTGAGCACCATGAACATCATACCGCACTCTATTGTCCTGCAATTCGCGTATTTTGCTTCGCGCTCACTCGCATTCCGCGGCGATCCGCGTTGCTAGACGGACCTGTGTCATTTTTTTTCAGAATTTTCACATGGCTAAAACCCTTTCAAATTAGTAAAAAATCATATCAAATTATCTTTAGAAGGCACTGGAAAATGCATGCTAGTCAAATTAAGGCAATTGAGCCTATTATTTGCTTGTTATAAATAAAAATATATAAAATAAAATCTGTTATGATTGATGCTTTTGATAATTGTCACCGAGGCATGTCGTGGTACTGACAGAGACTAATTCTTATTTTCGTTTATGAAAGCTATGGTTAGGGTAGCCTAGGGGGCTAAGGCGCGGGGTATTTATGTACTCCCGACTGAAGGAGGTGATGATTCAAATCCCGGAAAATGTTTTTCTTTTTTTTTTTATCAAATCATGCGAAATGAAAAATCAGCAATATATATTATTTTTAATGAGCAATTACCTATTTAGTTAGTTACCTGATTAAATAATACCTTATTAAATATTGTTTATTTTGAGATCAAAGAAAAGGTATGAAAGGTAGGTTGACTGATACTGGTAACAGTAGGTGCCCCGAAGTCGGGGCGGGCATGACTGCCTCTACTGCGGTCATCGAGTCATCTGTAGTTATCGAGCCGAGCCGATAAACTTTTATATTCATTGTATTATTGTGGTCCACTCGCGTAGTCGTCAAATGACAATGGCACAGTAAAATTAGAACAGTAAGGAAAATATTACACATGTTACGTTGACTAAGTTTTTAGTACTTACTGGACTGATTAGTTGGAATGTGAAGCCATCGTATATTTACAATTACTAGTAGTGAGCTCAGCTATCATTGTGCCGATTGTCGTAACGGCCAATGGCCTGATGGCCGAAAGCCTCTCGGCTCTCGGCAGTATTCCTCGATACAGCTCGCATTGTGAGGAGGTTCCTGTTTCTACAACCCTAACCACCGGTAGCTTAGTTTTTTCAGCCAATCAGTGAGCCAGGCACAGTTTTATATCAATAAAAGTAATAAAATTGGAATAACTTTTATTACTTTTATTGATTAAACATTTTTCGTTGGATGTTTTGAACAAATTAGTATCTTGTGCACTATATCTAGCCATGTATCTAGGCGTAATTTAAAAAACGTGTGATACAAATTCAGTCAAAGCCTCCGAAAAACAGCGTTTTTGCCTGAACTTTGGCCATATCTAATGTACCTATAAATTGTAAAAGTAAAGAAAACATTTAGATACCAGGCTTGCAAATGTATTGTAGATTCTAAATAACTAACTTTTTTTTCACAAACTTGTAAGATTTTTTCACAAGAAGTATACTCCTGGAACAAGTTTTATGAATGCGAAATCATGAATGACGACCTAGCGAAGCGGCCGCGAGTGATCAGCGGAATTTACCGACTGATAACCGACGGTGCCGATGCTGTCTCTCTTTTTTCGCAGTCAAACATTACGTTGGATGAAACAACAAGCTTTTAGACTATGCTTGCGTTGAAGTTGCGCCGGCCACAGAGGGCCGCCTTAAGGTGGATGCTTAGCATGAGGCGGGAAATTTTATATTATATGGGTCAAAATAGCTATTTGAGTTAGATGCCTGCAATAAGGATCATTCACATAACAAAATGATAACTTTTTTAACCGACTTCAAAAAAAGGAGGAGGTTCTCAATTCGAATGTATGTTTTTTTTTTTTTTTTTTTTTTATGTTTGTTACCTCATAACTCCGTCATTTATTAACCGATTTGGAAAATTCTTTTTTTATTTGAAAGGGTACGCTTCCCGTTTGGTCCCATTGTCATCAGATCATGATTTGATTACTTCTTAGTGTACTTTGAAGTCGGTTTAAGGTTTTTGTAAAACAGTCCAATTATTATTACTACAGAGGATGCACATAACCTTTTGAGGACCATAAATGACGAAGTTATTAAAGTTTTAAAAACAGCTTAATTAATACGCTCGCTCCCGCTTGTACATTAACGTTGACGTCATAATTCGGCCACCACGCAACTGGATATTTGTCAGTTTGTAACCTTTTCACGGCTTAACCACTGAACAGATTTAAATACAATTTGGCAGGGAGATAGTTCAATTAGTGGAGAAGGACAAAGGATACTTTTGAACGTAAATGATCCTCATTGCTCAAAAATGCAATTATGTTACATTTACATACCTCGGTGATACCGCTGAATAAATTTGACAGCGATAGCTCAGAAGTATCACCTCACCTACCAGCTATAAAAAAGAAGTCCTTATGGTGCCGAGATTCCGATATTGCGATATTCCGAGATTTATGCCCTAGGTACAATACCAGAAGTATGGAGAGGAAATAAATGGTGGTGCTCTTCTTCAAAAAAGGCGATAAGGCCCTATTGAAGAACTACCGCCCCATATCCTTCCTAAACCACGTTTACAAGTTGTTTTCGGGGGTCATTACGAATTGTCTTGCACGTAGGTTTGAAGACTTCCAGCCTCCCGAAAAAGCTGGTTTCCGTAAAGGCTTTAGTACCATAGATCACATACATATAGTTCGCCAAATTATACAGAAGACTGAGGAGTATATTCAACCGTTATGCCTTCTGTATGATGACTGTGAAAAAGCCTTCAATTCAGTTGAGACATGGGCGGTATTACAGAGTCTACAGCGGTGCTAAATCGACTATCGCTATATCGAATTATTGAAGGTGATTGTACAGCAAAGCCACTATGTCAATCCGAGTACAGGACGAGAGTACGAGACCAATCCAGTTGCAGAAGGGTGAAAGACAGGGTGACGTAATTTCCCCGGAATTTTTACCACTGCAATGGAGGATGTGTTCAAGATCTTAAACTGGAAGGGTTATGGCATCAACATCAACGGTGAACACATCTCTCACCTTCGACTTGCCGACGAAATAGTCATAATGGCGGGAATCGCTGGAAGCTTTGAACATCATGCTCAATGATCTCAAGAGAGTTTCCTAACAGGTCAAGATGAAAATATACAAGACAAAAATTATGTCTAATATTCATATTCCGCCAATACCCGTGATTATTGGGAACACTGCTCTCGAAGTTGTAGACGAGTATGTTTACCTAGGAAAAATTGTCCAAAAAGGTAGGTTCAACTTCGACAAACAGGTCAACGGAAGAATCCAACTCGCTTAGACAGCGTTCGGGAAGCTACGGCATATCTTCAAGTCCAGAATACCTCAGTGTCAGAGTCTTAAGACAAAAGGATTTCAATCAATGCGTGTTACCAGTGATGACATACGGAACATAGATGTGGTCTTTCACTGCTGGCCGCATAAATAAGCTCAGAGTCACTCAGCAAGTTATGGAATGAGCTATGCTCGGAATTTCTCTACGAAACAGGATCCGAAAAGAGGACATTCGTAGGAGAACAAAAAATATGTATATAGCTCGCCTGTCACTGGGCGCTGCTGGATTCAAGCGGCCCAAAACCGCTCGAAGTGGAAGTTAATGGGGGAGGCCTATGTTCAGCAGTGGATATCATTAGGCTGATATGATGATGAATAAAAATGGTAGGTAAAGAGGGCATTTCATTGAGAAATTCTACAATTATTGTAAAACGTGATGGAAGAAAACCTGTTTATTTGTCAAATAACATATAATATCTCGATTGAGGGCTGTATTTTTGCCTCAATTTTCATTTTATGAGGACGCCTTGTTTTTTTTAATTATATTAGGTTTGTTGCATTGTGATATATCGCTAAGTTCAATAAGTAATTAAAGTTACATGGTTTTGTTAACGTGGTGATCACTGTAGTGATCAAGAATTTAAAAAATACATAAAAAGTAATTTAAAAACGGTCGATAAAATTCAACATAGTTTCCCTCCTTTTAATTTGTGCACATTTTGAAAGCTCACAGCTGTATACGAGTAGGATACTCTCCTGTCTGTCCATTTGTCACAGCCTGTTTTCTCCGAGTTTATAGAACACAAATTGTATTAAGATAAAACGCTTAGTTTCGTGACCCGACGACAATTACCTAAGTAGCGTAAACCAGAATTCTTTTACATACGCTACGTATGTAAAAGAATTCTGGTTTTGGGAAACAATTACCTAACCTGAGAAATATTATCGTAAGTATCCACTTTTAAAAATAAATATCTTGAGACATTTTTCACACACGGCTATCTGATCCCAAACTAAGCAGAACTTGTAAATACATCTCTAAATAGTATAAAAAGAAGTCGTTTTCCGCGTCTGTTTGTTTCTCTGTTTATCAACTCTAAACCACGCAACGGGTTTTGCAGTTTTAACCATCAGATAGATCATCATTAGTACTACGTAAAGAGAAAATGCCACACATCACAACTATGTTCCGTTCAAGTGAGGCCATCCGGCCACACTTGTTGTTGTAAAACGATGAACGAAACGCGTAAGCGCCGGGAAAATAACGGTGTTTGCGAGAGAAATACTCCTAAAAGCTTTCTAATAGCGCTACGTGTTTCTACTGTCTGCTTAGATGACTAATTATTGTTTCAGTGCTAAAAAAACCTTTAGTCAACTCTAAAGAAATGAGACATAAGCTTTGCTTATGATAGCATCTCTATACGTGGTAATAATAGCTCAATGCTTTACAGCAAATAATTATCATTAATATTTTAAATGATATCACAGATTTAAAATTAGCAAGAAACAGTCGCGATACCGTGACCGGGTGGTGTGGGCGATCGCGCAAATCGCTCCACTGACACCACATTATGACATTGTAGCCGTGCGAAGCCGGGGCGGGTTGCTAGTACTTAATATACATATTTACACCCAAACTCGGGACATGCAAACATATTCATGCACACAGATGCATATCCTTGGTGGGAATCAAACATAAGATCGGCGACGTGGAATCGCTAACTGGCCCGTAAAAAGTTTTTTAAAGTATTTGAAAAAAAATATTTGTAATGTTTGTCTGCAGTTTGTCTACTGTTTACATTTTTACTGTGTCCAATTCAAACAGCGTCGTTCTCGCGGAAATGTTTAGATGGCGGTGTATCATGTTTAATTGTTTGTTTGCAATGACGCACTTCTAAATAGAGGGAGCTAGTATTTTTTGTTTGCTTAGTTCCTGTAATTTCCGCTAATATTATGTGAAAATGTGGCGCAAGGGTGAAAACTGAAATCTGCTCGCGAGTATTCTGGGCCTTAAAATATAATAAAATACCCCAAACATAATGTAAAAGTGAGTTTGTTTGTTACCTTATTATTTTTAGTTACACTTTTGTTAATAAGTGATATTTTATATTTTTTTTTCACTTTTTCTTTTATTTTCTTTCTTTCTTACATACCAATTGTGATGAAATTATCTTATTATGTATTCAGTAACTTATGGGAGGTAGAGTGTTCCTCTATATGCTTTTTTTTGGAAATGCAAACCGCTTGGTGAAATACTATCAATTTTAACTCCAATACTAACAAAGGTATTTAGTTAGAAATAATACACCACAATAATTAAATTCACCGCTGTATAAAATTATTTCATTTCTGCTTTTAGCAAATACGTTCATACTTCATAATGTTTTAATGGCTCATGTGTCTGTTATGTTGTTATGAATTTCACATCAGCTTTGGCTTCATCATAAACTTTTTTATGAATATTTCAATCCATTAAAATATTTACGAGAGTCCTTTGTTTTTAAGTTTATGGTTTTTCTATATTTTTAAGTAAAGCTCTCATTGACCCGGCTATAATTTGACCGATACATTGAAATAAGCTTGGTTTGAACCAAAAATTTACAGATTAAGTCACGCCACTGAGCAATCGAATAATAATGCTTGGTGTACCATACGTACCTAATTAAAAGTTTATAACTCGTAAAATGGGACCAGTATTCCGTTTTATTGTTTTTGGTTCCGCTTCCTGTGGCGCTAATTAAAAGACTTCAATATAGGTACTACCATTATTTTTTACCCATTAATCATTTTCCAGGCTGATGAGCATGAATAAAATGGGACCAAAGCTTTGGAATATTGACTTTGAATTACCGAAGTATTTTATTTTTAGTTAGGTATGTTTTGTGTTATGTGTCAATTTTGAAAACAAATGATTAAGTTCTGACCAAGAAAAATATCAGTATAGGTAGTGTTGGGACAGAACAAAAATTGATATTAATAATATGTTTATACATATTATTAATATCCGCCATCTTGTTGGAAACCTTGCCGGCGATTAGCGGCTGAGCATCTTCGAGGATTTTTTTATTACTATATATGTACCGAAAAGGGTATATGTATAAAAGTATACGACTTCTTTGGTATTAGACGCACAGATCGTGAAAGAGAAAATTTTATAATAATATTAACAAAGTTACGTAATAATTGCACTGTTTTACAAAAAACTTAAACCGACGTCAAAGTACACTAAAAAGATATCAAATCCTAATTTGATGACAATGGGACCAAACGGGAAGTGTACCCTTCCAAACAAAAAAATAATTTTCCAAATCGGTTAATAAATAACGGAGTTATGAGGTAACAAACATAAAAATACAACCGAATTGAGAACCTCCTCCTTGTTTTGAAGTCGGTTAAAAAGATAATGACCCTCATTGGGTGGTGAGACGTTGGTTATGTATGATTTATTTTAATAAACTTGGAAACATAAATTTGTATTTTTGTTTTTGACAGTAGTGTATGTACATAATTACATGATGTAATATGGATACAGAAATATGATGTCCAAACGCATATCTACAACCTCTAACGTTGAGGATTCATTCATCAAACAGTAATCTGACAAAATCATTGCAAACATTTTCAGTAGCGCATTGTGGCTTCAAGTATTTTGATCGCATGCTCGAATTCTGCGCTGAATTTGTCCTTAGTAACAGCGACAACGTTATACAAACCGATTTATAGTTGACTTTTTTCTATTTACGTGTTTTTTTGGCGGCTGTTAAATAGGAATTAATTCATATGAAGGCTGAGCACAGTGCGATGAAGAACCCAGCGTCACCAAATTTCATTGGGATTCCCGATTATCGTCCAAAAATAAGGTTAATTTAAAAGTTTAAAAACTTATAAAAAAAAACTTTTTTTTTGTAAAACTTTTTTTTTTGTTTAAACATTTTGTGGAATTCCATCCGTCTCCACTGCATTACGGCCAGGGATTTACCTAGTTGCCATATAAACATGCGTGAGATTAAAATAATAATTAATAGGTAGCCCGACTGCGCTTGCTGTCCGCTGTCATTAGGGATGCACCCTAAATATTTAGACACAGAGCTGTTATATTCGCGCAAATACCGTGGAACTCGCTCGACGTGTGAACAAATTGGTTACATTCTTTATATAGGGGCAACAAAACTCGCATTGCTTTATTTAACATATTTCTCTAGGTATATTGCCAACTAAATTATCCTTTTTAAAACTTTCCTACCTCTCTCTGTCTCACTAATCTCATATTTTACTATTACTATGTTTTACTATATCTTTATTATCTTAGTGTTACTATCAAAATCAAAATCAAAAAGTCATTTATTCAGTTTAGGCCCTAGTAAGGCACTTATGAACGTTACATTGGTACATACAGTTGAATTTACCACCGGTTCGGAATACACTTAAACTGAGAAGACTCCGGCAAGAAACTCAACAAGGTTTTTGTGGACGATCTTTTTTATGACTATAATTTAGTGTATCCTTACTATAATTAAAAATGCGCAAGTGTGTTTTTTGTTTATATGTTACGCTTTCACGCCTACGCTACTCAACCGGTCACGATAAAATTTGGCACGCAGATAGCCTATGATATGGAGATGTAGATAAACTACTTTATATCCCGGAAACGTGGGTAAAACCGTGGGGAACAGCTAGTAGTATTATCATAATGTGAAAGTTTAAAGCGGATTTGAATGGAATTTGGTACATAAATAGCATATGTTCTGAATTAACACATAGAATACTTTTTATTCCAAGAAAACAATAGATCCCTCGGAAACGCGGGTGAAACTGCGGGTGAAAACTAGTTTATCATAATTATTTGTAAATTCCATTAATTGATAAGTAATCTTCTTGATGATAGTTGTTTATATCTAAACTACTCTACAATAATTCACAAAGAGATCTTCACGATACACCTAGATGGCAGTGACATTATTGTTAGAATATATTAATCTGCAAATACTACATTAAACTGGAGCCAAGAGGCAAAAACGATTGTTTCAAAGGGACAACACTCGAAACCCTCCAGTGGAGTGCATGCAAATTGATACCACTTCACCATCGCGACAAAGTGAAGGGTCTGCGGCGGCTTGTGGACTGTGGAGGGAGGAGGGGCTCTGCAGAGCTTTGTGTACAAACTTATTGGTAGTTTTATGGATTATTTCTTAAATTTGGTACTGGTATGACCAGGGGGCCTACCACAAGATCTTAAAACAAGGTAACCTTATTTGTCTTTTGTGCCATTTTGACGTCGGATATCAAAGAAAGACAAAAAACAAGTAAGGTTATAATAATATTGTTTTAAGAGCTTGTGGTTCGCCATCAGTAGTTTGATTAAGCACGTAGCTACAATAAGCGAAGAAGTGATTCCAGTTTCCTTCCAGATTTTCTGTGCTTTCCACTTCCGACCTCAATTTCTAAATCCAAACCACCACTGTGTGTATAGAAAATTCAGTAGAATTGGCTGTGAAGAGGTGCTATAAATAAACAGATTTGTTTTCAAAAAGCTGATTAAATTACAGAACCACCTTCGAAAAACATCCATTTCATAAGGTAAGCAGAGTACATACACGTAGACTGAGTAAACGGTTTGACTTTGATTTTGATCAAAAATTCAATATCTAAGATAAAGTAAAATCATTCATTAATTTATTCTAGGAGGCCACTTATGAAGTTCAAAACTAATACGGATTGTACAGCAAACTATTTGGAGACTTTTAACATGGTATATCATTTTCTTTATTAAGTTATTGAAGTGACGATGATCAGAAAGTAGGTCAAAGCAAAGTCAAAGGGAACATGTAGGACTTACAGTTCATATTTGAAGTAGTTTTTAAACTTGTCAAACGATTTTAATTCAAACTATTTGATTATAATTTTGTCTCACCTCTTTAATTCAAGTACCTTATTTGCCGTCCCTGCGCGTTGAAAATTAATTAATTTATAAAAGTATTATATAAAAACGTTACGAAAATAATCATTTTTTTAGGACTAGAAGTATTGAGCTATTATGATTACGTATAGAGAAGCTATCATAAACAAAGGTTATGTTATGTCCTTTTACAGTCAACTTAAGTTTTCTTTAGCGCTATCAGAACGCTTTTAGGAGTATTTTTCTGTATCACGACGCTTACGCGTTTCGTTCATCGTTCTACAACAACAAGTGCGGGAGGATGGCCTCACTTGAAAAAAACATACTTGTGATGTGTGGCGTCTTCTCTATACGTAGTAATAATAGCTCAATGACTAGAAGCAGATTCATAAAAATACGTAAAATTATTAACATTACAAAGCACATTTTATGCCTACGTAAATTTTCGTGTTACATGGCTTTATTATAATATATCACCTAAAAAGTTCAAGAGCAATAAATCCCGTGTTTTACGCTCAAAATACCTTTGGCAAAGGCTATTAGTCTAGGTTTTAAACTAACCACTATTACGTACACGATGGCAAAAGCTATTCTCACATAATGAAATAGCCGCTCAAGCCAAACGTGGCAAATTTTAGCGTTGCCTTATTAAAGCATAATGCTGATGGAATTTTGCTGTCACGGCCCATGTCCGCTTTTAGCACAAACTTAGATCGTAATTTATTCATATTTTTTTAGACAGGATATATATTAAAACTTAGCTTAATAAATCCTTTGGATCGCGGTTAAAAAAATAACAATGTTAAACATTGTTATTATGAACGCGCGTTTCTAGCGAGAAACAACGGGATAAGATTTAACAATTAGGGACAAAAAGTAGCTCTTGATTATACCGCTGTAAATGATGCAATCTAGAACAATGCAGCAAATGATGGACTGCGTGTAGCATCTATTCTCTCTTAATCTGTGGCTTTTCGTGACGAGGTGAGATCCGGCGTATATAATATAGCGTGTGAAATTTTCACTATGAATTAATTAGTTGCCATAATACTTTGTTATATTAGTAGTTAAACATGCAAGCACACATGAGCATACGCAAGCAAACATATATAAGCCGAACCCTATGCTTGCAAGCACACATCGTATAATACACCGTGTAAATTAGAACCACGGCACCCTTTCCTTCCCAACATGCTTTTCTTGTTTGGACAATGTTGCGGTAGAATTATTTTTATTAGGAGTTTAACAGACTTTGAAGGGTTGCCTATTAAGTTATTTTTTATATGAATTTATGAATTTAATAAGTTCTAACCAAAAGGCCAGAGTGAATAGGTTTCTGAGTAAGCGTGCTATCATCGGCATCGCCACAACTCTTCCTGGGGTCAGTCGAAGGCCAAACACAAGACCAAACATTTTTTCAATATTTAGAGAATTTACACTTATATTCATAAGTATATTATTTCCGAGTACCTAGTAAAACGTCAAACATACATATTTAATGAAATTTACTTACTCGAATAACTCACATAAAAACATTAGCCGTACCTATCGATGTATTTAAAAAGGCAGTGGACTGGGAGCTTTGTTAACCGGTAAACTTTTAAATCCTTATTTTTGTAACAGCGGCTGCCTATGTTTTATTTGCAATGCACTTGACACGGAGCTTATCTGACACAAACTTTTGTAACCGGTTTGTTATTTTGAGATACAAAGTATTTTTCATTCAAATCCTTTCAGTCGTTATACAGTATATAATTTGGCCGTAGCCACATACTAAAGGGATCCACACACAGCCGAGACACCACACCAAGGCGCGTTGGTAGCTCCAACCATTCGACCAAGCATAGACCTCCACAAAGTGTGACGTGTTCGCTAGACCGCGCCCACATTATGTTTTTGTCGTTACTAAAATGTAATGATTGCAAAGAAAAATATTCATTTAGGTATCAAAAACTCTGAAAAATACAACATTAAAAACCACAACTACATGTTGTAGCAATAAAGTTATTAAGTCTGGTTGTAGTCGACACCGCAAAAAACATTGTAGCGAGTTGAAGTTTGTAAAAAGCTGGCTAAAAAACATTTGCCAAATAAATTGTCGGTCTGCTAGTGTTGCTTTGCAAATATCGCCTCGTTGCGGAACTGTAGGAGTTAAATTGTATCTCATTGTTGGCAGACATTAACTACAGATTATAAATCTTTCCCGCGTCCTGCATCCACTGGTTTTGGAGTGGATACGCGCTCGCGTTGGACTAAAATGTGCGCAATGGGCTACACTCGCTATATATATGTGTGTATCTCTAAAACATTGGGGTTTTCATTGGAAAAAAATGTGTACAAATTTCGTAATTATTTACTACAAAAAAACATTATCTCATTGAAAAAAATCTTCAAAAACACACAGAACAAGCACAAATATATAATTAAAAATATGCCTTGAGCTTGCTTTTTTGGCCTTTGTACAAACCTGCGTTGACCACCATCTCACCGAATAAGTAATTATGTAGCGAAAATCGTAAGCAAAGTTTAGAAGGATGTGGTAGCCAGAACACGTCATGTTTGGATTGCAACTTGAGGGTGCCAGTCTGGCGTGTACACTATCACCGTGCTATTGTTTCCCCGCGAGGCGTTCCTTCACCGAATGTCAAGCTAATTGTAGCATTCAGGCTGGTATAAAATAAGTTCAACACACGTTACGGCATTCGACGTTACAAGCACTGAGCTATAAAATACAAGTAACGTTCGTGAGAAACATCATGATTATTATATTCTTATCTGAAAACGAGTTAAATCAGAGTTCTTTAAACTGTACCTATGCTTTTTAGTGTTTTTTTTTTTCTTAAAATTTTCCCATGCTGATCAAGCTTTCAATAATGTTTCTATTCATGTAATTTAAAATAAGATCTCACCCACATTATACGAAGTAAAGATTTTCATTAAAATGTCTTACAACACGCGCCGCTAAATGGAACTTGATAAATTTTCTCCTATAATGGAAAACGTAATAAGAAATCGTAATTTATTTCTTATTGAAATGAGGATAATAGACGCCCAGCCGCCCTAAGAAGTACCGAAATTGTTCCCTGCAGAGCGCGCGCCGGCGAATCATGATATTAACATTATAATCCAATTTGTGGTCTCAACCGAGGTGAAACTCATTAACAAACTTCCTGCATTATTGCATCTCGCACTAGATCTGCAGAACGTCTAATTTGACTTGAAAATGCATTTTATATCAAACAAACGTCAGTTCCGTAAGTTTAATTCTCTTGGGGAGGCTAATAAGATTTTCTGCTGCTTCACATTACTGTCAGAGCTAAATTGAATGAGTTTCGTACCGAACATTAATAATAGACTAAAAATAATTCTGAAAATATTCTGGCTTTCCGGCTCAGGAGTTAGTTCAGAGGTTAATGTTTCTCCTTAGTAACATTTTCATCGTTTGGAAATTTTCGCATCATAAGTCCATTACTTTACTTATCTTAATAATAGTTAAAATTATAATCTATCCTATATTTACAACACTTAAATAATCCTAACTAATATTATAAATAAATGCGAAAGTGAGTTTGTTTGTTTTTTATGCCTTTTTGCCTCAACTACTCAACGGATCATCATGAAATTTGACATCCAGATAGCCTATGGTATGGAGAAGGACATAGGCTACTTTTTATCCCGGGAACGCGGGTGAAACTGCGGGGGACAGCTAGTTTTTTTTTTTTTTTTTTGTTTTATTTCTGCTTCATGGCAATCTGTTTTTCAACAATAAGCCACTCTTTTGTCCGATTTAATTTTCTGGGAATAGTCTGGGTTAAAGAGAGATTATGTCCAGCGACTAAACTCTCACTCTTGGTTGAATCTAGAGGTCAGATTCGGGACGCTATGTCTCTTTAGTCTTCGAAATTGAAGACTACCAATCCCTCCCAGTTGATAGGCGAGCTCGTTGATATGGGTAGATAATCGCTGCTGGTAGTTCTTGCTATAACCTGCTACTTCCTGTTTGACTGTTTTGATGTTAAGATCTTTCTGAATGAGACTGTTGCTCACGTACCAAGGTATGTTAAACATGGTTCTCATTGTTTTGTTTTGAAACCTTTCAAGGATCTCTATGTTACTGTTGCTAGTAGTTCCCCAGAGTTGGATCCCGTATGTCCAGATAGGTTTGATAATCGTTTTGTATATGCTCATTTTGCTGTTATTATTCAATTGAGAATTATGTCCAACCAGCCAAAACATGCTTCTCAATTTTATGTCTAATTGCTTTCTTTTTGACCAGATATGTTTTCGCCAGGTAAGCCTTCTGTCTAGATGCATGCCCAAGTATTTTGCACTATCTGCTTGGGGGATCTGCTTGTTATTGATTTTTACTGGAGGACATGTCTGTTTCCTTAAAGTAAAGGTAACATGAGTAGATTTGCTCTGATTGGCCTTGATTCGCCTAAGATTCATCCATTTTTCAACTGCAGTAATGTGTGTTTGAAGGTTAGTTGAAGCAATGTCTGGATTATCATGGACCGATAAAAGGGCCGTGTCATCGGCATAGGTTGCTGCTATGGTGTTGTCATTTAAAGGCAAATCTGAGGTGAAAATCAGGTAAAGCGTCGGACCCAGTATGCTCCCTTGTGGGACACCGGACCTAATATGGTATAGCTCGGAACATTCATTTCCATACTTCACTTCGAAGCACCTGTTATTTAAGTACGACTTGATTATATGGAAGAAGGCGTGAGGTAAAAGTTTCTTTAATTTGTAGAGTAGGCCTTCATGCCACACTTTATCGAAGGCTTGACTAATGTCCAGGAACACAGCTGAGCAATACTCTTTATTTTCGAAGGCTCTGCTGATTATGTCTACAAGTCTGTGGACCTGTTCAATAGTCCCGTGTTTTTCTCTAAAACCAAACTGGTGTGAAGGTATGATGTTGAATAAATGTTCTCTCATTCGGTTTAGCAATAGTTTTTCAAGTATTTTCCCTACTACTGGTAAAAGGCTGATGGGTCTATACGAAGCCACTTCATGGGATGGCTTTCCGGGTTTAGGAATCATCACAACCTGTGCTATTTTCCATTGGCTTGGAAAGTGAGAAAGTCGTAAACATGCATTTATTATTGCTACCAGCAGCATAATTGCCTTCTTGGGAAAGTGGTTCAATAAAGTAGCATCAATCATGTCATATCCAGGTGATTTACCGTCTTTCAATTTTGCTATTTCTAAGGTTATTTCTTTGGGACTGGTACATTTCATCGGTAGGCACATTTGTGATGGAGACTCGAGATAAGTGCGGATAGTGTGGTCGTGCTCTTCATCTATACTAGGAAAAGGCTCGAAAACTGAGTATAGATGTTCAGCGAATGTCGATGCTTTTTCTAAATTTGATCTCGCCCAATTTCCATTCGTGGTTTTAATGGGTGGCACCTGGATATTGGGTCGTTTTAATTTCTTCGTAGCTTTCCAGAGAGAATAATTTGTAATCTTGGTGGGAGATAAATTTGCCAAGTAAGCTTGGAGGTTGTCATTGTTTATTGTTTCAATGAGTTCTTTTAACTCTTTCGAAGCGTTATTGAAGGCTGTTTTGTCACTGGGGTATCTTGAGGTTTGCCAGATTTTACGAAGATATCGGCGTTCCCTGACTTTATCTTTGATAAATTTCGGATAATTGGTACAATTAGGGACGTTTTTTTTAATATTCGGTGTCGATTTATTAGCCGCTTTATGTACAATTTTATTTAGTTCTTCAATGTTCCATTCAATATCGTCGATTGTTTTAAATGGGGTTCTCAAGTTGATTTCGTCAGTAATTATTTTTTGGAAGACATCCCAGTCAGTGTTTTTATTATACAGTTTGAATGGCAGTTCAGTCAAAATTATTTCTCTACTAATGTTCAATATGACAGGAGTGTGATCCGAGGAGAGATCTGTGCATGAATTAACGCTCATGTAGTTTCGATTGAAGCTTTTGACTATGAAAAAGTCTAGAAGGTCTGGAATTTTATTCCTATCCGTCGGCCAGTACGTCGGTTGTTTATGGGACATAAAATCTAGATTTAGCCCCTGGAGTGTTTTAAATAACTGTCTTCCTCTGGGTGTAATTAATCTGGAACCCCAAAAGGTATGTTTTGCGTTCCAGTCGCCACCACAAATGAACCGCGTTCCCAGTGTACCAAAAAAGTTTGAAAAGTCATTTAAGGTTGTTGTATGTCTAGGTGGGCAATATACAGCCGAGAACGCTAATTCAGACTTTGTATCATGAACTTTAATTGTTGTAGCTTGAATTTTTTCGGTACGGTATGATTCAAGTTGATAATGTTTGATGTTTTCTTTAATTATTATCGCAGTCCCAGCATGGGCATTTCCGGAGGGATGATTTGTGTTGTATACTTTGTAATTCTTGATGGCAAAATGAGTTTTCTCAGTGAATCTAGTTTCTGATATTAAAGCAATGTCAATTTTTTCGGTACTTAGAAACAATTGCAATTCTTGGCGCCTGTCGGTTAGACCATTGGCATTCCACGTGAGTACTCGTAAGTTAGGAGTCATTTTGATACAATATTTGATATTAATTGAATCATGCGATCCATCATGCTGTCGATCATTGTACTGATCATGTGTTGGAATTTGGTAAACATGGTGTCCAGCAACTCCGTTATGTTGTTTGCTTCCATTGGATGCTTGTCTTGTATATTATTCATATTCGAGCTCGAGCATTGCCCCTGCCTATTATGCACAGCCTGAGCATATGATGTGGAAGGTCGACTCCTGTTATAATTTTCCATGACCTTCGGTATTTGCTTTGTAGTAGTTGTGACGTCTTTTAGTTGTTGTTTGGTGTGACCGTTTGTCTGTTTTGTTTTAAGTATTTTTTCTTTGTACTGTTTATATTTAATACAACCTTTGTAGCTAGCAGGATGTTTCTCCTGGCAGTTTACACATGTCGCGTCAGTGTCCGGAGTTTTTGAACAGGATGTTGTTGGATGATCTTTACCACATTTGACACACCTGAAAGGTCTAAAGCATTGGTTTTTTGTGTGACCAAATCTTTGGCATCGCTTACATTGTAATATTTCTTTTTTCTTATAGGGCGCTTCGAAAGTTACTTTAGTGTGGTTTAGATGTTTAACATCAAATATTCCTTTATTATTCGGCTTTGGTTCTAGATCTACATAAAAAACTGGCAGTCGTTCTTTTGTAGTTCTGTGTAGAGCATTAACTATTTGTCTGACATCATGTCCCAGAGACTCTAGTTCTTGTTTTATTTCTGTAGTGTCTTCAGAAAAGTGTAATCCTCTTAAAACGACTCTGTAGGCTCTTTCACTTTTGAGTTTGTAAGTGTAGTGATTTATATTTTTTGTTATAAAGTTGTCTCTAATTATCTTGTATGTGTCAACATTGTTTGGCATAATTTTGACAATATGTTACTAGTCTCGGGGTAGCCTCACTCCCTAGAGACCGCGTCCCCAAGGTGGCGGATCGGGGCAAGCTCGTCGAATCAGTCCACCTCTTATAGGTGATTTGATTCGAAGGGTAGGAGGGAAATAAAATACCTCCCGCGGACCACAAGGCCGGAGAAGATAAACTCCGTTATAAAACCCTACCACCCAACCGAACATCTGGCTGGATGAGATTGAATGGGACACCAAAAGCAGTAGAACTAGTAATTTGCAGCAAACACCAAATCTGCCAGTAGGCCTAACAAGCCCGCTATGTTGGACGAATGAAAAAATCTCCACAACCCGTAACCTCACGGACAAGTCTCGTGAAACCGGGGGCCTTGGCTTAACCGCCTGGACCAAGAGGTAGATAGCCTCCATAAAAATTCACCCCAAATCTCACGGTGGGAAACGTGCCTATGGGATGCATGACTGTTGGGTAGATCAGTCGTAAGCGCCAACCTCGACGAATCAGGTGAAACGTCGTTGTATGTAGCCTTCTAAAGGGAATGGGCGTTACCCTTTTAGTGACATTTTTATCGACCCTACTCGTGGGAACAAAAATGAGTGAAAATTCTTTAAAACCAAATCAAAATGTAAAAAATACTTTGATACAACAAACATTCCACAAAAGTATGTTTAACAGATCTCGAAGCAACTCTCTTGGTTCTGTACCAAAGGATGTAAGGACTGAAAATGAAGTAAATGTTCAGTTTACCAATGAAGAGCAAAATAAAGAGCAAAATAAATGGCAAAAAGATCAAGTGCCAGAATACAGGAAGCGAAAAAGGGATAAATCTAGTCCTGAAAAGAACGACAACTTCAATAAAATAAACAAAAATAAGACAACTTATTCAATACCAACGCACAACCAATTTGAAATATTAGAAGACAATCAAATAGAAAAAGAAAAAGAAATTAAACTTCTTGTGCCAAAACCAGAACCAATATTTGTGACTGGAGTCATGAACATAATGCTACTAAAAGAAACATTGCGTTCTTTTGTTGATAGTACCTTATACACAATGACAACACTTAGACAGCTAGTAAAGTAATAATTAAAAGAAAATCCTATACACTAGTTACAGTTGTGCCAGATCGCTGCCCTCGACATCTCTAAAAAGCTCGAAAGCATTTCAGTAGCATTGGTTACCCTTCCATAATATGTACGTTCGTTCCAACATCCGATATCTCTACTGTTCTACTTCACTAATTGATTAATCTGTGGCTCTATGTGCGATTGCAACTCTGCTATAAATATCAAAGTTGCTGATAGTTTTTTTTTCGAAATTATAAAACTTAAATCTAAATCTGTATATGAGCACTAATTACCTGAATAATTTTCCAGCTTACTAATCTCAGGCTTTATACATGATTAACTTGGGTATAACAATAGAATCACAGTAATATACAATACAATGGCATGTTATTCGTGTTTGTGTCTCGTCAAATTTAATCCCTGTACATAATTAATGGCGGCTCCAGGCGCTAGACAAACAGCTGGCTTGTCATAATCTGTAACAATTAGTTATTGATAAACATACGCTAACAAATTGGAATTCTACGAAATTCCGCTGCTACGTCGCGTCGGGATTTATTTATACATTTTATTAGTTTTTGGAATTCTACATTTAAATACTCGTCGTATCATAAGAAATTGATAAAGAGTACTAAATCAACACAATAAAAAATCAAATTAAGTTTACCTTTCTATTGCTGATTCCACCATCGCCATCTATTTAGGTTTAGGACCCTTCGAATACACTCGGAAAATAAATATTTTTGCTTGTAATTTTTTCCCCAACTTTAAATGGATTACAATGTTAATTTTATTGATGTAAAGGTCACCCTGGAGGAAAGACTCATAGTGGGGAAGGAGAGTATTAGTATGCAGATGGTGAAAAAAGATAAATTTGTCTGCGGTACGTATAAATTATGCGATATTTCGGGTAGAGGATGCACCTCGCCGTTGTAAGTAATAGGTAGGTAAAATGTATTTGTTGATGCTAGGTTAGATGTTTAGGTTTCATGAATGAAATTTTAAGTTTTTTTTATTATGATTATGTTATATGTCCCCACTTCATAAAATAAGCATTGGGACATATTCAATCGACCGCGATCGATCGTGATTGAAATTTGAAAAATCCTTCCTACGTTATACCTACAAGCAGCCTGCAAAAATTTCAAGTTTCTAGACCCAGCGGTTTCAGGAGACATCGATAAATCAAACAGTCCTTTTATATATAGATGTATAATATGCTTTTTCGATGTGATAGTTATATGGTTGACCAGTACCACCATCGCCATTAGGCTAAATACAGCCTGTTATGATTTCACAAAATTTTTCATCACATAAATTTTCACCACATGGCTGACAAAGATATAGCATCTGAGGTAACTATACTTTAGTTGCATCGTCATAACTAATATTTGTTGACATTTGTATTGTTTGTGTTGTATTATATACTTACCCCCTTATTCATATTAAAGTTATCAAACGTTGATTAGCTAAAATTCCGAAGTATTTATCTGACACGTGACATTTGGTGATCGAAAGAGTGAGACGGGGCACACTATTACACTGATTTAGTTAAAAAGCAATTATGAATAAGGGGGTTGGTATATATTAAAGTTTTAACCCCAAGCCAACAATATCGTCTGTACATATATTGCACAGGTATTATACATAGTGGATACTAGCTTAAATCCTATTGCTTTTAGTAGCTGTATCGCTCACCGCCAACTTTGTGTCTAAAACCCTTGCTGATCCAACGTTGAAAGCTTAAAACACGCTCGCATTTTACTCTTTATGCTTTTTAAAACAACGCGAAGCCTGAAAAAGCTTTCTGTACGTACTCTCTATGAACAAAAAATGATTTTTTCCATAATTCAATTGCTATTTTGACTTTGATGAAATTAATAGTAGATAATTTAATAGGTTATAAGCTCATTTTGGATAAATAACACGTTATAATGTGAATGCTACAAATCTTTAGAGATGCTACTTATCAACTTAATATTACTTATTTCACTATCGGCACCTCAGGGCGCAAAGGACGTAGCCCCCATTTTGGCGAAAATAACTTTTAATTGTCTTACTCAGCTTTTCGTCCTCTTTCGAAATGTATTTCAAAGTTTTGAAATTACAAAAAAAAACCTACTTTTTCTATGTTACCTTTGTCCTGTTTCTAATTGTTATGATTTATGTGTTGTCCTGTTATTATTTTTACATATTCCTTAGTATTGAGGAGTATACTAATACCGGTGACGCGGAGGAAGGAACGACGGCGGGGAGTATTACCTAATGATAAGTACCCACTTCGATAGGTCGACTGTAAAACTAGAATTTGAAATAGTTAACGATAGCATAAGGTATATCTGTTACTTTTTAAATCAATCTTTATAGCATAGTCGGAAGTGTAGTTAACTGGTAGGTAGATAGGTAGCTGATTAGTTGATAACCAAAGAAAGGGACTAAATTAAATGGATCACAAAGAGGTCTCTAATAATAAACTTAAATCAACATTTCCTGATTTAATTAAAACATTACATGGTTGATTCGAAATAAACGTTTCTCAGTTACTCAATACAGCTAAAAACTTGTATTTTTTTTTCAATGTTTTTGTATCAGTATTTTTAGTTTTTGAAGCAAATAAAAATTAATCCCATATCAAAAGCCATACAATTCTTGGCCGCATAATATTATACACTAACATTTTCACTAAGTATGATAATTACAATTAGGTGTAAAGGAAACGCCCCAGAAAATATTTTTATTTATATATATTGTGTAGATACAACCCAATTTGTGGCTTATCTACTACGCATCTTTTTTTATAAAATTTGTAAGATTCTATGTAAATAAAAGGTAAAAAACATTTATGCTCAATATAGAATAGAAGGTGTATTAGAGTATTTTTTTCTTTGATAAAAACCATTACTATTAAAATACTGAACTGTATAGCTCTGTTTAAGAATATGTAACTAGATGGATAAATCTATGTTATATCAAAATTAAAAGATAAAAGATAATTTTAGGTGAACGCGTCAGCTTGGCTATCCAAAGAGGAAACGCTGCCAGCCTTCTGGGAACCCTGCCGTTAATCGGAAGCAGCGGCAGGCTTGAGGAAATTTTCTATAACAGGTGGAGATTTCGAGATGGCATATTTTCGAAACCTATGTTGGGTTAGTCATGCTGAACAAATTTTACTTCATACATTACGATCGAGCAAGGTTGACATTTACTATGAAGTTTTTTTTTTTTTTTGAGAATTCACCATTGGTCCCATAGTAAAAGTTGTTCAGCACGACTAACCCAACATAGGTTTCGAAAATATGCCATCTCGAAGTCTCCACCCAGTATATAGATTGTATTTTGTACATATTTGTTGTAAATAAAGATTATTTTAGGTGACATTTCGAGTAAATTGGTAAAAATATATATAACTGAATATACAGTATAATATAGGCAAGACCCCTTGCATAACGGCTGCATCATTAGGGGAGTGCTACTCGTAAACCACTAGTAATGAGTTTTATCTTACCCTATTAAATACATAGCAACATTGTTGATATATTATCAGGGACATCGTTTTGTAATATAAACTGTACCATTATTTATTAGATGGAAAATTATAATCTACGGTCGCAAACATTTTGATTCAAATAATATAATGAAGTCATGAATAATATTAATTGGATACTGTGGCTATTATGTTATAATAGAATCTGAATTATATATTAGTTACTTTGATATGAAATGTAAACATTTTCAATGGAGATTGGACTTTGCGGATATATTAATTGAATACGTCATTTATCCAACCTTCGCTTAGGCACGAATTCTTGAGTGAAAGTAGTAAAATAGCATATTTATAGACGTAAAATGGCATTATGATACTATATGTATTTAAAACTTGGACATCTAAAAGCAGACATAATTATTTATTAATTCGCTCAAAAAACCTTATTATGTTTAGAGTTCAAAGAAGCAAATGTAAGTAAGTTCGTTAGATGAGGGAATATTGCTAACAAATTAGAGTAATAATAGCATGTAATTCTGAAGTTAACAGTAAAAAATGAAATCATATTTCACTTTATTATGAAATTAATTTGAAAATATTAGGAACTTCGAAAATATGGAATGAAATAAGACATTTTAGTCCAGGGTCGATAATTTTTAAAACCAAAAAAAATCATAATAGGATGAAACCCATTAGAAAAGGAGGGAAATATGATAAAAATGAAAGGAAAAATAATTTACGGGCGATCTGAGGTTGGGAAGGGGATGGGGGTGAGTTTTTAAGGGTAAAAAACGGTTTTTCTCGATTTCCGGCAAAACTAAAAGTCCTATCGAAAAAAGTCAAATGGAAAAGTTGTAGATAATAAAAAGATCTAAAACTTTTGTATTTACACATTTTTCACATAACCTCAAAATTTATGTGAAAAATTCATATATATTTTATACTTTTTTATAGATTTATAATATATTATTTATACATTTTGACATTGATTTCTGAGAAGATTTACCATAGTAACATATATTTTTTTTTCACCATCGGAAAGTAGAGATTTCAACGAACAGAAACCACACCAACTTTTTGAAAAAAGCTGATATTTTGACGGGTGAATTTTCGATTGAAAATTAGGGTGTTTTTTCGATATTAATTCAAAATAAGGTGAAAAAATAAATATTTTTAATTAAATAAATTACAGCGTATTTGGGACATAAAAAGGTAAGTTTTCACAAAATTTCGTTAAAAAAAAAAAATTTTGTAAAAGATAAAAATAAAAAACCAAAAACTTGGTTTTTTTAATTTTTCACATAAATTTTGAGGTTATGTGAAAAAAGTGTAAATACAAAAGTTTTAGATCTTTTTATTATCTACAACTTTTCGATAGGACTTTTAGTTTTGCCGGAAATCGAGAAAAACCGTTTTTTACCCTTAAAAACTCACCCCCATCCCCTTCCCAACCTCAGATCACCCGTAAATTATTTTTCCTTTCATTTTTATCATATTTCCCTCCTTTTCTAATGGGTTTCATTCTATTATAATTTTTTTTTCACTTTTCATTATTTTTAAAGGCTTCTACCCTGGTCTATTTAGGAAGACCGTACGTTACAAAAAAATAACCAATGCAAATATTAGATTGTACAAGGTACTTACTTGTACAATCTAATATTAAACAGGGATCATAATAATAAATCTGTGGAAGATTAAAACAAATGCAAAGCTCTATACCGCTAGCTTATGAGAAAAATAATTATTAACGAAATACTTGTTAATACGTAAAGCGTTATCTACGAAATCAAATTCTCGAAACGCTTGACCCTCTGCACTTTTAATTAAACTAAAAATGTTAAGTGTATGTTCATAGATATAATCTGTACCAATTAGTGTCAACAGGGCGCTATCGTTTTTCTCACAATACATGTACACTACACGGCTCGATAGCGGGTTCGACAACACACATTGTTGCTTTACAACTTCGAATTTAATTAACAAGAACATAACGAAACTCGAGCGTCCCAATTCCCACATACAATCCCGCAGAATTCGCTCCGTGATCTGCCGATCTGTGGTCATATAATACACGAATGTGTATGGTCCCCTTTACAGGGATGAATTTGGTGCTAAACACAAGAAAGCGCGCAAAAAACGTTTTTTTTTGGATTACCAAATTATACCTATACAATCGTAAGGCATTGCCACTAAAAGGAAAGCATGGAAAAACAATTAACAATGGGGATAATTTAATTAAAATTATTTAACATTATTAATAGTTACATAAAACAACTATCAACATTGATTCAATCAAAACCTCTGTTCATAGAAAAAACTGTTGTTGTAATAATTTCGTAGATAAACAATTTACAATACAACAAATTATATGCTGTTTTAAAAGTGCACCGTGAGTTCGTATATATTTTAAACAGAATCCAACAACAGTGACAGTTGTAAAAACATAAGCAACAAACCAACCAGAACAACAAAGTTTGTGCTACTTTAACAGTCCGACGCCCGAAGTCGTCTCTGTTCCCAGTATTGCAGGCTGCATTCTCCTACCATCGTCCCTTTGGTGCCATAACGAGTACTGTCGTGAAATAAATCTTGCCACCCCAGCTGTAACGCCGTTTCAGCCGCCTTTCAGGACTCGGATAAAAGGTCTTTATTTTTTCCCGCTGAAGCCCTTTTATGTTCTCCGTTTTGATTGGTTGGATTTTATGGCAAGTTGATTGTTGTTCCATTATTTGACGTATCAATTCTTTTATCTAATTTATTGCTTTGGAAAATGTTACGTTGGGAAGTAGGCAAATCGTTTTCAAGCTTAGTGTATTCTGAGTATTCTGACATACATGTGTATCGTTTATGAATTGTTTTTAAAAGTTATCAATCTTCGTCTTTGACAACCCATATCTACTCAGTAAAGTTTGCCTTTCTTTGTGTTTCAAACGGTTTTGTTTTGCACCGATCGTATTCAAGTTTTTTCTGCGATTTTCTCGATAGTGCCTGCCCGACTGTGCAAAGTATGTTCAAATATTGTTATTTCAGAGATGTGCTATTATTAAATTATATTTTTTTCAAAATTAAACTACTAGTTCTAAAACCACTCACACCACGATTAACTCACCAGTATATTATGTAGATGAATGATATAACCAACAGACTGGAACAATTCCGACTGTATTTGAAGCAGACAAATAAATTAAAGGCCAATAGACAGGGTGTTGGATAAAAACCGTATTCCGAAAAATTGGAATGCCGGAACGCAAAAGGTGCCCAAAATTTATGCATCTGTTTCACTCCCTTACAAAGACCATTAAAACTGTCCGTCCATTCGTTTGCAGATTTAAACCAAACGATTGACTGTCACGAATCTAAAAAGCGTAGGTATATCACTCTCGAATTTCCCATGTTGCGGACAAGGAGCGTGTTACACATATACAGGTCGTTGTTTTGGTCAGCGACAAGCGACTCAGGGTCGATAATACAAATGATACTGGTGCTAAAAAAAATATAAAAAAAATACTTTATTTTTTTAAAATAATAAATATAAAAATAAAAAAAAATTGAAAATCATGTAATAAGCTAAAGTGTAGTCATAATACTCAACGGGAGTACGAGGGAGTAAAGGGGTGCGGCGATGGCGGCTTGTGCCTAGCTCTAGTCTGTGCACGTGCCTAGTAACCATACTTTGCGGTAATTTTATTTCAAATTGGATAAGGTATTTCTCATCATATTTACAGTATTTAATGGAATTAATTCCATTTTTGGGGAATATATATTTTGTTTGCTCCTGGGTCGCTTGTCGCCGACCAAAACAACACTCTGTATATTTCTCATAGACGGCTGTTGGAAGCACCTGAAGCGAATATCTTTATGAGCTTTTTGTTTCTAATCACGTGAAAAAGAATTATGTTTGTTTTGGAAACAGAATGGTTAAATTGGTAATCACGTATTGTTTGTAGTTACGACCTTTAATTACTTCGGTTGTTTTAAGTCAATATTTTAAATTGGTATACTAATAAAAATCAATATAACACGAACTAAGTAACTATAGAGAAGCTGCTACCTAAAACTAAATTACAATCTTCTAAATGTGTCATTTTTGTTATTTCTCTAGAGGCTTAGGTGTCAAGTTGTCAGACCTTTAATGACCTGGCATTAGTTGAGTCTAATTAACATTACCATATAGTTACTAAACATATTAAAATTTATGGGTGATGTTTATAAGAAATTGTTTAGTGTTATTTCGCTAAAGATCCCTGTGGTCATATTTATCTTTATCACATCACCTCTTCTGCGATACGTTCTTATCTCCTCACATAAGGACCTCTTCTGGGATAGGTACTTACCTCATAAGGAAATTAAATCATAGTCCAACATATCAGCCCAGTGTGGATTAGTTACTCTGGCATATAGATTCCCTCGCTGTTTTCTACTTAAACCATTAATTGATATTAAATAATAGCCATACTTAAAATTTATTATCGTATAAAAACACGCTTTAAACAGTACCTAATTGTAAAATAAATGACCTACACGTTTACTCCATTATGTAGGGGTAACCCGTGCAATTTTACTTTTGAGTCAGCTCGGGCGGGCGGCAATTTGAGTGCTTTGACATACATTTATCTCCATTATAGATCTGGAGGTAACACCCGCGCCGGGTAGAAACGAGTCCCCAGTGTGTGTCCCCCTTAAAGCCAGGGTAATGAGAGCGTGATGGGATAGCTCAGGACACGGTTGCCCGCTGCTTATTTATGTTTACATACTTTAATTTAACTTCCTACGTGAAAAATTGTAATACAATTTGTTTTACCCCTTTTTAGAACATGTAGCTTTTTACGTCCCTGAGTTTGTGCAGTCATGATGTGAAAAAACATGGGTTTTAACTACGCAAGCCTTTGTTAATGCAGTATATTTAATATGTGGCTTAGTTAATTTTAAAGTTAATTTTGGTTTTTGCACTGGTAAACACTAAACGGGTTCCTAATAACAAAATGACGTTACTTTTTGCTATTGACTCTATGCGGACTCTATGAACAACACGGCACATATTACTGACAGAAACTTGTGAAATCTCAGGCCAAAAATGACGAATGCCATAGCGAAGCTTTAATGATCGAACCTTACTAAGATGGTTATCTTTCATTGAAGAAAAACATCTTCAGAAACTGTGTGGTATTTTGTAGAAAGTACACTAGCTTTTTCTACCGTTGTCATGTAGAAAATCTGTCGCCTTAAGAGCCAGATGAATACCTGCAAAGGCTTTGTGTGCTTGCCATCTATGGCACATCATTACTTTGGTATCGGTACTCAGTAAAAACAAAATACAAAAATATGATTTTTTCCTGTAAAATTTCATTTATACTGAAAAAGATACCAACTGAACATTACCATAGCTGTAATGCATAAAAAGGCACATTTTGCATGCACACTCACATTCCATGTCAAATAAATGTCGTCGATATTGACCGGATGAAACGACTTAATTATAATCAACTTGTTGTTGATTGAGCTGAAAATCATTACCAGTTAATTTACGTATTTTAGACTACACGTTTGGGTAATTATGAGATTATTAATTGCTATTTATTTTAATGAATAACAGTTAAAACGAATAATAATAATAACCTGCGGATTATATGACTGTGTCAGTACTATTATAGACGTTTTATAGTGTTAAAAGTACTGAAAGTACCTACTGATTTGGACATACAACATTAGTGTTACCCGTTGATATTCGCGAGAGACGCGCGTCCTATATTAACAATTGATGTCATTGTTATTTTTTAGCCGCGATCCAAAGGCGAAATATGATAATAAATACCGTAACTTAACAATACAGAATACACATATATACAGGTCGTTGTTTTGGTCAGCGACGAGCGACTCAGGGTCGATAATACAAATGATACTGGTGCTAAAAAAGATATAAAAAAAATACTAAATAATAAAAATAAAAAAAATAAAATTTTGAAAATCATGTAATAAGCTAAAGTGTAGACATAATACTCAACGGGAGTACGAGGGAGTAAAGGGGTGGGGCGATGGCGGCTTGCGCCTAGCTCTAGTCTGTGCACGTGCCTAGTAACCATACTATGCGGTAATTTTATTTCAAATTGAATAAGGTATTTCTCAACATATTTACAGTATTTAATGAAATTAAGTCCATTTTTGGAAAATATATATTTTGTACTACAGCTCCTGGGTCGCTAGTCGCCGACCAAAACAATTTTTATAGTTTCTTAGTCATGCATGACCCCACTTCAGGCCTCTCCAATTATCTCTATTATCTGCTATTTCTATCCAGTCACTTGCCAGCCTATTATTTTTTCGTATGAAATTGGTATCTTAAGGTCGGCTTTTGCTCTTTTTACAAGCTTTTATATAACTTACCTTGTTAGAATATGGATCGAATTTTGCAACTGAATTTCAAAACAGTTATCCGCAACCGATTGAGCTGAAATTTTACATCCACGTTTAGTTTGAATGACAATGCATGGTTAGCTATGAAATATTTAATAAAAGCTAGTTTAGCTAGTTTTTATTTTTATTAACATTTTTTTCCCTCTGGATCTACCTATTTTGTGACATGCTTTGTCCACCTTTCATCCGGAATGCAGGATATTCTGTGCCCATTTTCGTTTCAAACGCTAATCTGCGTCTATTATTCTCATTTTTGAAGGTACTTAACTACATACTTACTTATCATCATACTTAATTATCATCCTTCATTCACCCACTGCCGAAGACGTAACCTATAGATTTTAACAGCCCCCTTGCATCTTGTCACTTCGAACAACAAGCCGATTGTAGAAGTCGGAAACAAAGTAGAAGCCAATTAGTTCATACATTAGTGGTGCTACAACAGCTACCACACTCGGCTCTGGCGTGTGGTAAAGAGAGAAGAGAATCATGAACCGTCAATCAGCAAATCGGCTTCTACTTCTATTCCCAGAGCATAACACAATTACGCTGGATATTCTCAGTCTTTAAAGACCACTTAAATTATAAAATGTAATACTTATTATCACAACTATGATACTTTCTCAGGTATTGCAAATGTCCATAGGCGGCGGTGACCACTTAACATCAGTTGGGTCGTCATCCTGCTTACCAGCCTATTGTACCACACACACAACTTTCCCACTACATATACTTACAGTATTTTTCTCTTCCATTATTAACAATAATCAACTATGTTATATTGTTTTTACATTTTTTCATGCATATTCGACGAGATATATTTTTATCCTTTAGAATAAGCTCAATTATTTTATTAAATTGACATTGTAATGCTGTTTGAATTTTATTGCAAAGTGACGTTGTACTTTCGATTTGTTTAAATAAAATCGTGTATTTTTAGTTATATTGAATTTTATTGAGTTTTAAAAATCGACCCAAAAATCCATTGAAGAAAAATGGAATAAACTCGTGAAAGTGATTAAACTACGTTCATTAAACATTATAGAAACAAATAATTCAATTTCAAACCAAAATTGTAACTAATATTCTCGACATTGGCAGAAATGTACTAGAAGACAAGTTTTTTTTAAATATTTAAATGGTGTATTAGGTAGGGATCTTTTTTTCCAAATTCTATTAGAAATGGAGCAAAGTTGTATCTACCCTACTCGTAGCTACAGAAAAAATCAAAACACAAAAATATTTTTTTAAATTGTTTATTTGTCGTTTGTTTTAATGCATTATATATTTAAATAAGTTCCATAACAAAAGTTTTAAAAGTAGTAAGTATGTATAAATAGCCTTATAAGTACTACCATTATCTGTAGGTATCATGGACTGATTAGGTATCGTGTTCCTTTACGAAGTAGGTATGTCCTTAGAAATTTATAGGGATATTTTTTTGGATAAAATAATTAATATTATTGCAAGGGTTATTCACCAGCTAGACACTTTTAAACGATGAGATTCACATGTTTTCAACATTTTTGTTGTATTCAGTAAATTGGTAATAAGTACCATAATCTGCTCAAATAACAATTTGAAACAACTTTCCTTAAAATTTTAATTGTGTTATTGCTATAATAGGTATCTAATACTTAACATTTCCGAGTTTTTAGTCAAAAAACCTCTGAATCTCATCTTTGCATATTTACTAAGTATAAAAATATTAATTTTAGAATTATCTATTAACAGAAATGTATTAAAATAACTTTTGTCAAATTAATAACTGCAGCCAATAAAACTTGTATCTTATTTGTACCCCTTCCCATCAGAGCGACTGGTTTATATTGTGTATATTTACTATAATTATGTTATGTTTAATGTTCTAAGCATGATAGATAAATGTCATGAAAAAGTTCCGTTTCTAAATACAATTTATACGTTACTGTAGCTATAACAATACCCCCGAACAAAATTAACGACATATAATATTTGAAAATTAGTATTCTATATTGCTCATATTTGTACAAAGTTTTCATCAAGTATTGGTGTTTTAATTCTGAAAATATATAATGTATACTATACAATTACACATGAATATAATTCATTCATTTATTGAACATCTTAAAGAACTTTACAACGCACTAACAATATGAGTACCCATATTTCTGAGGAACTAGAAAATAAAATTCGATAATAGATCGAGATCCTAAGTTATGGGTCGAAAGATACTCGAGTTAAGTTACACGAATATACAAGTACAAAATCGAAATATCTAATAATGTCTTTATCAGCACTGAATAATATATTTACAAGTTTATATACAAAGCTATCACATATTACATTTTATTAATATCACTATATACATTATTGCAAAATTCATTGTTCCTCGTCATTGTGACGACAATACACTGTGTCATTCGTATAACGTAGCAAAGAAAACATATTCGCAATATTGTCCTTTGCGCACAACTTTTGTTAGACATACACTATGTGTGGTTTCTCGGGTGTTCTGTGATGTGGGATGGTCTCGTAAGCAAACTGCTGGTAAATGTGCTCCTCACTGTCTTCCTGGAAGTACGGGTTCTTGTCAACACTGTTCCACGGAGGGTTCAATGAATGAAAGTTATTAGTCACAGATGAACCTATCATCAGGTACCGGTCCACTTCCCGTTTATTCTCCGGTTCTCTACTCCGAGTCGAATACCCTAATCCGTTCCCCAACTTGGAAACGTCACCGTTCAACATGACACTCGTCATGACTTGCTTCGATTTATCTCCTTTGCACTTTTTTAAAGGTCCCATGAAGTATAGAACACCTCCCACTACGCTTATCACGATACTCAAAGTCAGCACCACAACCGCCACTATCACCCATCCACTTGAGCACCCAAATTCCGATTCTGGAATCTGTACAAATAAAACGCCTTTCAAATGCAAAGGCGCGGCACACTTCACCACCTCGTAGTCAATCTTCAGTATTGAACTTGCGTTCCCAGACTTTCTGCTGCTGATTTCACTCTCTCTTCCGAGTTTCCACAGCCATAGCAAAGAGCAATTGCAGACGAATGGATTGCCGGAAATTTCCAATTCCTGAAGTCTATCTATTGGAAAATGAGATGCTTCGAGGTTGTCTAATGCATTATTCTTTATGTATATATTTGTCAGTTTTGGATTACCGTGGAATAATCTTGGAGGTACTTCTCTTACTTTAACGTTTTCATTCATCCATATCTTTTGCAAATTTATATTGTCTACAAAAGCTCTGGAATCAATTTTATCAAGTTCAAAAAGTCTGCTCAAATGTAAGTGTTTTAAGTGGAAAAGACTTTGAAACGAGAGTGCTGTAATGTTTTGAAAAAAGTTCCCGCTTAAGTACAAATGGGATAAGTTCGATAATTTTGATAGTGCGGACGTTGGAATAGTAGTCATATTGTTGTCGCTAAGATCCAAGTGTCGCAGTGAAGGCAAATTGTGAAAACCTAATTGATCCACGTTTTCTATTATATTGTTATTCAAATCTAAATGTTTCAATTCCTTTAAATACGGCATACCATGTTTAGATACTTGCTGTATAAGATTTTCTGACAAATCCAAGAATTCCAGATATACAGCAAAAATGAGGTTAGAAGAAGGCATTTCTAATATAGAGTTATTCTTCAGCGATAGGATCTTCAATGAAGACAAGGGCTCAAACGTGTCCGGCTCGAAACTCACAAGCATATTGTTTGATAAATCGAGTCTTTCCAAAACAGATAAATCTTTGAACGTTTGAGTGTGTATACTTGATATTTCATTGTCTGACAAGTCTAAATCGAGAAGTTTTCTCAGCCCGATGAAAGTGCCCTTGTCTAGGCGACTGAGAGTGTTATGACTCACGTTGAGGTGAGTCATTTCCACGTTGTTCTCGAAGTTTTTACTACCTAAATCTTGTATTCTGTTGTGTGAAATATCGAGGATGGTAAGCTGAGTGTAGAAGGTGAATGTGTAGAGAAGGCTGATGATGGCATTTTGAGTAAGGTTGATATGGGTGGCCTCCGGATTGAGCTGTATGGGGACAATCTCGAGGCTGGCGTTGGCGCAGGAGGCGGTACGCAGAGCATCGTCGCATGCGCAGCGCGTGGGGCAGAGCGTGCGCGCCGTCGCGCCCCACGCCCATGCCACCACCACCACCCACCAGCGCCACTTCGCTATGCGAGAACCCATAACATCTCATGTATACGCCACTGGGAGATCTGGAAAATAAAAAAGCCTTTATGAGTACATTATAATCCAACATTATTTTTAAGAATGATTTAAATAAATAAATAAATTGTTAACATTTGTTCAGTTAAGATAAAATAGCAAAATTAATGCCCTAGAAGCTATAAGTAAAAAGTCAAGTGAAAACTAATTTAGAGCAAAAATACCTACCAATGTTAATCAAAACAAAATAAAACGAAGTTTCAAGTGAATTATCATTACTTCAAAGATATTCTTTATTCGTATAAAAAAGAGAATCTCATTGCCATAGATGGGATCTAGTTTATATTTGGTGTAATTTATTGTTATCATAAAATCCGGGCACTCCCTGAGGGTACATCGCCCTAGACCGCGAGAGAGGAAAGTAAAAATATACAACATTATCGCTCGACAAAATCTTAATATAATTTCTGCCAAAAACTGTAGATAACAAATGTGCCTCTCCACAATTTGTATGAAGGGGAACGGAATTGTTTGATCCAAATTAGGCCGATAAGAGACGTGCCGCGCCAACGGAATGGTAGCTTTGCCACAAAAACTTTTTTATTATCTTTTGTTACGCGGTTGTAGCATAGAGCGTCTGAAGTTGCATTTGAGTATATTACATGGACACTATTACGTCCTTGATTTGTTATTCAATATACAATTATGGTAGAATCGCTAGTCATTTTGTCTCAGCGAGTGGCGAGACAGCGCCACGTGCGGCAGGGACGCCCGCCGCCGCGCTGCCAGCCGCATGGCCTTTATTTATAGTTCCTCACCTGGAACGCACGCAAAATGAAGGTTCTCCGCAACCGGGAAACTAGCGGCGAGCACGGGTGTCGCTAATCCTTCACCACTTCGGCAATCCCTTAACAATACCTCCCAAAATGCTCGACGATTAAACAAAGGAACGTTCGGTAGGTACTTTAAATTAAATGTTCGGCTTTACAATTCGACGGAATGTATAATGAATAGCACGGTAACATCTGTTAACGAAGGCGAACGATCTAGAAAGTTTTCACGCGCGGGAATAACTAATTGCGAAGGTTGGAATTCAATTTATGGCTTCTAGTGCGCCTCTCGGGAGATCACGCCATGCTAAAGTATTAATAATGCAAAACAGTGTCACGGAAAGTTTTTGATTCGAAATGCAAATCAAATTAGGAAACAGAGTTGTGAGTGTTGAGCTGGTTCCACCGCTTTGACATTGTTGGGTGTATTGTGTTAAATGATTAACAACGATTTTACTTATCATCAAAATTCCACGTCTTTAAAAGCCTGATCATTTGTTAACTCAAACGAAGAGCTTATTGAGTCTGTAATCAACATAACTGTATTACATTTCAGAGACTATAATATACTTCGTTAGTAAATTAAAATCAAGAAAACTAACGGAATAAGTCAACTTCAAACAAAGTGTACACCTAAATACATTTATTCATGGATACTGCATTGTATAAAAAGTATTTTAATAGCGACTAATTCCTTGAATACTCGAGAAAACTGGGAGACAAGAGTCACCCTCTGTAACCTGATAATGTACGATGCGAATGGATTACGCCAGCCCGCCTGAATTACAGAAACCATATGTAGACGCGTACTCGATACACATTAAAGATCCCGTATTAGTAGGACGGATTAATTCTGTTACATTCCGAAATGTATTCGACTTCATATGAACCAAATGAATGAAGTTTAGGATCTGACATTTTAAGGTGTTTGGTTATTACTTTTTCGTATTCGTATTTTTATGGACTCCTTTTCAAGGAAAAATAATTTAATTAGCACTGAAAGTACTCTTTTTATGCAAAAATATTAAATTTGAACTTGATAAAAAAAGATCTTTTTCTATATGAATTCTTGGATAGAATATTATTTACTCCAATCTCTTATCGCATTTTTTGATAATATCAACTAAATACACATAATAAAGCTACGCCTACAAAGATATAATATAATACCAAATCACAAATTGATTAAACTAGCGAATACGATACCTAAAGTTATGATATGTCAGTTATGGTGTTAATTTACCATTTGCACGAAGGTGGTTGCGGTTAGGCTCCTGTGAAAAAAGAAAGATGGGGGCGCGCCCTCCATTTCCGAATCTAAACTGCTCTGGTCGGTTCTCTTTTGTCTTTTAATTTCCTGTCCGCCAGGCTGCGCTCCCATCGTGAATTTCGCTTTCGTGAGCTTCGTTAACTTGTATCGGCCTTTGTTGTTGCCTATTGAACTTTTCCATTACCTACGTCATCGATTGAAACCGCTAAATTCGTTGGAAAATTCTTGTCGTAGAAATCGACGCCAGCACCCACCCCCAACAATATGAACAGCGGCTCTTCTCATTTTCCTTTTATATAAATCGACTATGTTTTGAAGTTTTTGTTTCGTTTCGCCGTTCCGCGGAAGCTCTTAAATTGGAAATTAAATATTTCCTTATTGAAAAGTTAGAGTATTACAGCATTTAAAATACGGGATTTTAATAATTGTAACAGACTGTTTTTGTTTTTCGACAGACTGCTAAAAGATTTATTTGAATATTTTAACTGTATCATTCGTTGATACGAACAAAGTTTCCGCATTAACATAATAACCAATTTAAAATCATTTTCCTTGTAATAAAAATTGTTGATTAATTTTACAGTCACGGCGTATGCACTCATTATGTCGCCTCTTTTATGATTCTTTAATGCTGCCACGCTTTAATGAACTCCTTTTATAACTTAATATTCAATTATATTTCGTCGTTTCCTGTCCTTATTATCTTCGTTACCCATCCTGAGTACAGTATGCCTAATCTAATGTTTGGGGAATGTGTACCCAACAACTGTTCCAGTTAAGTGTATTGTAGTGAGTACTCGACCCGAACGTAACAGGCGACCTTTCTAATTACTCTATAACATCTAAACACCGTTTAGGCCGCGAAAGGGTGCCCATAATTTACTATTACAGTTTCCTTGCGCTCACCGAATTCAATATCAAAGGGTCCAAATCTCCTTTGGTATTAATATCATAAACGTCATCGGTAGCATTTAAATTATTATCAAAACTATCCGCTTACTCCGGCCTAATTGCGGACGAGGCAATCGGACTCGTCGAGCCGAAGAGCGTTTCCCACTAAAGTTATCACGGTGTTAATACAACTTGAGACGTTACTAACACAAAAGACGGTTTACGAGGGGCGGCGAGACAATAAAACCAGTGTAAAAGTCGGCTAACCGCTCCTCTCGCTCTCCCCGAGAAAAATATCGGTGCCCCTCTTTACTTTTATGAGTTGCTTAAGTCGAAAGCTGCCATTTTTAAAATAGTCCCCCGACATAAGCTTCAAACTTTTATATTCAACGTATTGAAATAGAAGAAAGTTTTAGTTTTAACATGTGGCTGTTACTTTTCTCACTTTGCCGAAAGTGTTGAATTGTTTCGTGCGTTGCATTCGGCGCTAACATTGGGTGAAGTGCGTATACGTGCCTGGCTGTTTGACGATGGTACGAACGTAAGTAATGGCCCACGCGGCAGGCACTAACGGGCATAATGAGAAAACTTAGCCGTTTCCTGAAGAGAATGCAGCCCCACTAGTTTCTGAAAGCGAGCAAAAACTAAGCGGAGTGAATAGCCTTGATACAATTGTAAATTTGCAACTTCACGGTCAATGTTTGTGGGACAAATGAGGTATTTTAACTTATGTTACGCAAGCAAAAAATTAAACCTCATCATCAATTCTATAATAAAATCATAAAGCTAAAGATTTTGTATGATTGAATGTACTGAATCTGGAACGACCTACCGTATTTATATTAGAAAAAATCCTATTAGAAATATATTTTTGCGTTAGTTACTGAGAGAAAATATCAACTATCTACCAATCACGGTTCATGAGATACAGCCATCATTGACAAACAGAAGGACGGACGGACGGATGGACGGACGAACGGACGGACAGCGGTGGCTTAGTAATGGGGTCCCGTAAACACCCTTTGGATACGAAACCCTGAAAAATGTAATGGCCTATTTTATTGACCATATCATGATTGGTTTGGATACTTTCATTGCCGTTTATTTTAAACAATCGTGCTGAACAAGAAATTACTTTGAAGCGCCCATCTATAGAAAACATACGGAGATCATAATACATTTTATTGTAAGTAAATGTAAGGACATAAAAATAAAATCTATGCAAGCAAGAGCTCATTATTACCCATGAATTTATTTAAAATCCTGCAACTGCAGATAACTCGAGGTGTTGAAAACTTTTAATTTGATCTCTGGAGTTTAAACGTCGTTTAAAGTGTTCAAGTTTTGTTTAGTGCACTTCTTTAGACTAGAGGGCTCTTTCTATCTCTGTAAGTAATTGTAAGTAGTTCTTAAAGAGCATAAGTAAATACTGTTTAAAACATAGTTGAAGACAATAGAAAATAGTAAATGAATACTTGCAACTGAGACATCGCATACCACGAGTAACAGAATAAATGCATGCAGACACAATGGCGAACAATGCCTTAATATTATTGTTTTCTTTTGAATATTCATAATTGAATCCGACAAGTTCAATACTTGATATAAATTCACTCTGTTTATAAATGATGATTAAGTGCTTAATGGAGTAACCAAACCAATTTTAATTAAAATATCGTTCAAAATTGAAGCATCATGAACGTTTATTAGCAGCGTGTTAGCACCCTAATCGGTGGCTAACAAAATTTTAATATTACCGGGTAGCACCTGCCAATAGTTGCACGCGCCCGTCTATATTGATTTTGCAATCAAAGCCTGGTTAGGGAACCCGGCCACTTCCCCACGATTATAATCAGATTGATTAATTTATGAATTGCTAATCTTGTTTTGAAATTTAGTGATATGCATGTATTTCGTGTTCTCAATATGTTTTCAACTTATATATTTACACATAATTCATTGGGTGCGATGTTGATTATATTATGTAATTTTTGTACAACATATATGTATGAAGCGCTCGTGGTGTAGCATGATTAGCCGTTCTTAATCGATCGGCAAAGTTAAGCTACGCCTGTCGTGGTCGGTACCTGGATGGGTGACCGCCTAGTGGTATTTCAAATCGAGCGTTTCCGTGCTTCGGAAGGCACGTAAAGCCGTTGGGCCTGGTTATCACTTAATTGTGATAGTCGTTAAGCTAGTTGGATGCCTCCTAGGCGGCTTGAAATATTCCAACAGTAGGTTGACCACTAGCCTACCTCCACCGATCCGCAGTGGGCACGCGTGGTGGAGTATTGCCCATTCCCTTTCACCTTCATTTGTGAAAGGAGGCCTGTGCTCAGCAGTGGGACATTATAGGCTGATGATGATGATGATGATATGTATA
The DNA here is from genome assembly GCA_951394255.1 of Polyploca ridens. Lineage (NCBI taxonomy): Eukaryota > Metazoa > Arthropoda > Insecta > Lepidoptera > Drepanidae > Polyploca > Polyploca ridens. The sequence continues at coordinate 14,259,652 of OX596245.1, forward strand.
AATATAGTGTACCTAAGTAATTTAATTTGTAGAAATAATAATTATCTGATTTCCACAGTATGAGCTCTGCTTAAGACGAAACGATGGCTGCAAGAAATTTGAACGATAGGTATTTAACAAATCTATTGCTGTCGCGCTGTGGCCCGGATATCAATGTGTGAGTGAACAGACTGTGCATGGTGCAAGTGTGCGTGCCGTAACTCGCACCGCTCCCACCGACCGCCCGCCCCTCGATCAACTTCGCATTTACTTGTAATATTATATTTCTGTGATTCGGCCGGCGACTGGCGAGTTGATATACCTTTCAGCGCTTGCAGTTCTGTTGTTCCAAGTGACATTAGGGATTTTGAAATTAGAACAAATACCTAACCATACGTTATTTGTATTTTGAAGTCGATATAAAAAAATAGATTATCTATACGACACGTATGTATGTAATATTATTGGAACTGCATTATATTCACATATGATAATCTATTAGGGCTTCCAAACAAATACCTATACAACATTTTATTGATATATATTTGTCCACAGTCCACGCATTTCTTTGAAACTATTTATCAAATTGTGACCATTCTTTTTTTAATGCCTTATATTTACTTCAACTTAGGAAACAGTGCGAAAGAGGACGTCGTATTCCATTGAAAATATTACGCTGACATCAAGACAGTATCAGATTAGAGTTATTCCACACTTTTTAATTACGTAATTTTTGAAATTTTGTGAAAAAGTTTCATCAAAATTGTTCAGTTTTTTTCAAGATATGGACTAATACGTGTGACGGCCTAGCTTGATACGACGTTTTTATATGATTGTATAATATTATTTCAAGGGCTTGTTTTATACGTATAAATAAGCTCTTAAAAAAAACTACTTCATAATACACAAAAAAAAATATGAAATAACTATAAACTGAAAATATCTTGAAGTCAGCGAAAGAGCACTTCGTATATATTAAAATTAAAAATATTATACCTAGCTGACATCAAGACAGTGTCAGATTAGAGTTATTTCATACTTTTTAGTGTATTTTGAAGTCGATTTAGTTTTAATAAATTCCTTTTTTTATTTCAATTACCAATTTTTTTATTTCGTAATTTTAAGTTTTTCTTATATGCACTAGAATTTGACCAAGCTCAAGCCAAGCCATCGCACGAATTCCTTTGTCCATATCTTGAAAACAACTGAAACGATTTTAATAAAACTCTCACTGAGTTGAAGTAAATGTAAACCAATAAAAAAATGTCACAATCCGATTAATAGTTTCAGAGAAATGCGTGGACAAACATACACCTATGAAATTTTGATATTAGTTTGGAAGTCTGACATTTTGTGAGGAAGTTTCATCAAAATCAGTTCAGTAGTTTTCAAGATATGGAATAATTAGTGGTCGGGCTAGCTTATTGATACGAGCTATGGGTGTTGGTTGTGTCAAAGGGAAAATTTCTGAAAACTAGCCAAATTCACGAATATTTCAGAAAAAAAAACCAAGTCGATTTTAAATAAATATACCGGCCAAGTGCGAGTCAGACTCACACACGGAGGGTTCCGTACAATGTTAAATAACTCATCCTAGCTATGACGTTGAAAAAAGACGTTTCTTGTATTTTTTTTTTCATTTTTATTATTTGTTGTTATAGCGGCTATAGAAATACATATTCTCTGAAAATTTCAGCTGTCTACCTATTACCGTTCATGAGATACAGCCCACTGATAGACAGACGAACGGACGGACAGCGGAGTCTTGTTTGGCACCCTTCGGGTACGAAACCCTAAAAAGTATAGTCACAATCCGATTAATAGTTTCGGAGAAATGCGTGGATAAAAATACATACTTACTAACATACCTATACAATTTCGTATATTTGTTTGGAATTCCTAATAGATTATCATTTGAATATATTGCAGTCCAATAATACACACATACGAGTCGATTTGATAATCTCATTTTGTTAAGTCAATTTAAAATAGATATTTTTGTCCATTTATGTTGAAAAAGGTTACTAAATAATAGATATTATGATAACCTTTGAACGATAACATTTTATGTTCTTTAATCGTTCATCACTCAAAAGTAAAAAAAGAACAATCTTGGTTAGGGCACACTATACCTTACATGTAAGTTACCAAAGACATTATACTATATCGATATCGACGAACAACACTAGGGCAGGTATCGATAATATATTATCGACTACTGCGCGACACTTCTTTGACTGTATATGTATTTGTCCAACCCTCTCCTCCCTCAACCCTGCCCCAATACAGGCGATAGAGACAACTGCAGCTTGGATCGATTATACCTATTTAAAATAGACGAAATCGCTATTTCGTAATCCCCAGTTTCCTCCTCCAATACTGGATCGATTTGAATTTTTTTTTGAGAATAATAATAAGAAGGTCTTTGGCTATGTCGGTCGGTTTTCCTTTTATTTTTTATATTCGTCAAATTTTTTTTCTGGACGTCTGATAAGGGCAGTTAAAAATGGTACGTTTTTGTGATTTTAGAGGATTTTTAGTTTTTATAATAATTAGTTTATGGAGAAAAACAAAACCGAGGGACATACAGTGGCACCTACAGATTGCATGGTAAAATAATCATTGCTCTAGGGTCATTAACCAGAGAGGAAACTGAGGATTACGTTTGTATGGAACAAACGCCATCAGCGTTTCCTCTTAACAACTAAGCAGAATCAGTTTGAAAGATGTTCCATACTACATAATAAACTAACTACATTATAAAATAAATTCAAGACATTTAGGTACTGTATAAAGAAGACGACTACTCTATTTAATGTGGTTCTATTTACTTTAATGTTTGACGTTAACTAAAGAACGCGAAATATGTTACGTCGTTACCGTCACAATGCAGAATGTTCCGCAAAATATCTACACCCGGATACTCCTGATGACACGGGTTTATAGCGGAGAGAATAAAAAAAGGACTTTAGCTAACAAAACGTCTACACAATACCATTTTCTCTTTCAGCAACAGAGCGAGTCTTAGTGAATCAGGTTTCTGTATGGGCGCCTTTATAAACGCAATAATGAGGAGTGCTAAGGCGGTATTCAGGCGTACGCCCTAACGAGAGGTGCCGATGAATCGTCCATGAGCCGAGCACAAAACTTGCCACTTCGCGGTGTAATAGCGAGCGAGCCAGGGCCGCCGCATGCCCCTTACCTCGCCGCCTCGCCAAAGGGCTTTTAGCGAACACCAACTTGCTTTCGCTTTGACTTTCCCTGAGCGAGGATTAGGCGTGCCTCAACCCGATTGGACGTGGCCTACGGATGAATAGTCAATGAATTTAGGCCAAGCCTCGGTGCAAATTAAAAGCATGTTTGTTCAAAACCAACTCGATTTAGTAAAGGCTAAATGCTTTATATTAACACAATGGACTCGAATAACTGAGACTTAATTTGCTTAGTATTTGTTTCTACAAGTTCCACGCGTATTAGGCAAGTCTCGCGCTTTTATTTCGATGTGTGGTGCTAAAGTTTGGTTTATGAAGCAAGGCTTTATTCTCGGGAGCTTTGAGCAATAGAAGTTAGTTCGCATTCGTATGTACGTTTACAGTCTACGCCGCAAGTCTACGGTTTGCCGCACACGTTTCAGAACTCAAACTTTAAGTATTGCTCGAGTGGAAAAAATCCAACAACTGCTATGAATTGTTTGACTGTTATTAAAACTTTTCCGTTGAGAAATTGAGTCTATAATAAAATTAGAAGTTACGGTTTGCATTATCATAAGTTAACTTTGGTCGGATGAGGTAAAGAGGCGGTCCTTCTTTAAGGTCGGGGCTGTAAATGACGTGCTTACTTCGGTGATATCGAGCGAATCTCGCGCTAAGCCCGCAAAATGGTCTGAGCCTAAATGAAGACGCGGCGCGCTCATCTAAGGCATACTGCGAAATTAGTCAATCCTATCGCAGCCATCTCTAGCGGAGTCGGTGAGGCTGAATAATGAAATAGCTCGTTGAGACGGTGGATAGACGCTATCGACACTCCGGAGCCATCGGAACGCGATCGCGTCGACCGAGCCCAAGCGAAAATCCCAAGGATTCCGTGTGAGATATCTGGCGGCTCTTTTAGGGTTATTAACTGAAGTGGGTTTTAGGCAAATGAGTCGGGAAATAAATCGACTCTCCCTTGGCATGAAAAAATCCGTGTTTTCGGTACGTAAATAAAGGATGCCATGAAATAAATTAGACAGCCTCATACATTGTCTTCATTGGGGTGGTGTAGCGGCGTAAAGCGTCTCGGACAGATAAAAATCCGTTCTCGTACGGGCGGATTGCCAATAAGGAGAATGGAAGTAGTACAGTTATCGCTGATAAAACCGCTGTTCTTGTTTTTACGGAGGGAAGACGAATGATAATGGGTAATGCTCAAATTGGATACCTATAAGATATGGACTAGCTGCGCGAGATAACTACTAAATTGCTGCACGTTTTAATATAAAATGCATTTTAATATTTATTTCAAAATTCTATTATGTGTATTAAAGTATGTAGTATATTCGAGACCGAAAAATAATATCGGAGACTTGTTGACATAAAATATTGTTTTTAATACTATGGGTTTAATTTAATAAAAAATATTTCAAATTATTTAACATTAACCGTAAATATACAATTATAAATAATACAATTGTATGAGTAAAAGCGACAATAATGAGCAATATTTACTTATTTTTTTCTGAATTTACGTTTCCCTCAATGTGGCAGATTGAAGCATAGAACAGCGTTTCTGTATAAACAGCCACAAAGAGTCGAATTTTATTGTCTAATATATTCTGCTCACAACAAATTCGTTTAAAGTATGGCTGAAAAATTCATACTTTCCGATCTTCACGGGCAAACTGACATATTCATTTCTTTTCTCTCGATACAAAACGCAGAAGCGCAGCGGCCTGATACCCGGCGGGCGGCACAAAGCTTGCTCCACACCCATATGGGCTAAGCTCACACAGAAGTCCGCAGCGTAACTTGGAACAAAATCCTACGTTTACGTTTCTATTCCATATTGGAGCGTGCGAGGGATTCCCTGCAACGTATTCTGCGTTCTCTCCCGAGACGTATGGGGTAAGGATGCGCGGCGGCAACGGTAATGCGTTTTATGAATGAATGAATGGGAGGATTTTACTTCCAACTAACCATTGGTTTGAGCAAAAGCGCAGTCGACGCACAGGTAAGATACGATGCCTTTTTGAACTGCAATACTCGTTTCCAGTGATAAATTCCAAATGGATATATCATTTTACGATGTAAGCAATAAAGTTTTTGGCGGAGTATCGTCAGCGTATCGCGGAGATGCGCTACAGTTTTACGATATGATGTTTAAAACGGAAGAGGAGAAAATTACAACACTCATCAAGTCATTGTTTAAAGGTCACGTCCCACGTAATTCGATGCACAATCTCAATGACATCTCCTCGGAGTATATTTAATTTTGATTCCCTACAATATTATGATTAAATACGTACATCACGTTCTTGAAACTTTAGAACGTGTTCAACTTTATACGTTTGATAACTTTCCTACATTGTAAGTTAGAACGTAATTAGAACAATGTTATATTCAGTTTTGTATGTGAAAAGGAACCCTGAGTTTGGTATTAATTAATAGAAGTACTTGCAAACGTTTGCAACACTCAAAGGCCAAATGAGTTGATTAATTCGATTTTCCCTCTGGACGCTTTGATTGCGACTGCAATAAGACTGAAACTGGGTTTCTATCAACGCCCTTCAAACAGATAAATCAAAGAGATTGTGGGGTAAAAAACAGATACTTACGTATGCGTGTAACTTAATTAACGAAATAATATTATGTTTTAAATAAACACTGCTTAAACTTATAACCTGAATATATTAGTAAAATATTAAAAAGGGTTTTAAGCGGGAATTCTTACACGAACTACAAACAAAACACATTTTACATAACTTTACTTATAAATGATTTCATTATAAAAGTCTTAGAAGGCATACGTAAAATTCCGTAGCGGAACACATCCTGCCACCATGTAAGTGATGGGTATAAAAAACGCAGGCTGCGCGGGCGCACGCGGATACCGTTCCTTCAGTCGTTCGTTTACAACGCGTACATATTGGCATTTGACAACTGTTTCCTTGCTTAGACATTGTAGAATCAAGTATATTCCATAATATAATACTTTTAGCTATACAGAGCTAACATTACAATAATAACGAGTTTAGTTTTTCTTTACATTACCTACTGATGCTGCAATGTTATGTTTTACTAATACACTCTGTAATACTATACTAAGCTCAATGTAGGATTCGAACCCGGGTCCTTCGTCACGGCATTCAAAGTTGCTACCACTGAGCCATCAACCCCTCAAAAGCATAAATACTCAATACTCCATTATTTATATAATTATGTCAATTATATAGATACATGACCTATAATAGGGTGAAGCAATATTATTATAGAAGGGAAGGAAGATGGACGGATATTTTGGACTTATTTATTAATTTCTATTTGATAATATAATTATAATATTAATTTTATTATATTCATAACTCATTTATCTCCTCCATATTGACCAAAAATACAGATTGTCATCGTGCCGGGCTAACAAGGTTACGTGACTGTCTATAGTAAAAACTCCATTTTAAACCGATCCGACTCGGATCACCACGTGTGAAATCGAAACTTTGTTCCCATGAAATATCAAAAATACATGTCTATAAACGATTGTAAACGGTCTCCCACGAAATGTTATGGCCTACCTCAGTGGCTGAGGAACTCCGTTATCCCTAAATCTCATAGGCATTACCCAATGCTGCGGTGTATCGGATATCAATACGGCCGGCCATCATGTGTAATTATTCAAAAATATCAACTGACGTAGGCTTATGGTGCGTGAAACCGCAGCGTTTTTGGTTCGTGTGACCAAAAAATTGGATACTAAAAAGAAGATCGACATTAGTTGATACATACAATTCGACAGCTATTTTCAATTTTAAATATTATTTAATTCGTATTCGTAGATATTTGTTTCCATCTTTTAAATAATACGTAAAAATGCCCTTCTTATATTTTAAAATTAATGTTTTAAGTCCTCGACAATGTAGCTTACTGCTGTGGCTACAACTAATGTACTATTAAATTCACCATAAACTAATGTACTAAAAAAGTGGATACAGACGGAATTATAGGGAGCAATATTGTATTTGAAAATTGCGTTTGTTTAGATAATGATATTTATAAAGTGTAGATATGCAAACAGATAAACGTAAACTAGTGTAAAACTGTCAAGATTTGTACAAATCGTTCCATAAAAAAAACACAATCAAGTGTCGTCTACCCGAGGTCTACCCAAATAGCAATAGATTGTAAAATGATCTAATCTTGTGGTAAAAAAACCACGGTTAGTTCCGTTCAGTATCAAATGTAGATTAACAAAATTCAAAAAGTTCTCACCGTTTCGCTCCACTGCCCATGAATATAACGTCTTCAGACTTCCATAATTATTTTTCTCGTGAACCAATACAACAATTACAATATTCGTCACGACCTAGCCCTATATATTACGAGCAGTAAAATCATTTTAATTGGTCAAATCTTTTGATAGTTGTTTTGTAAAATCGGCGAGAAATAAAACTGAATGTTTTATGAGATTTTTAGATTGCCGTAATCTAATAAACTATACCATGATAATGCGCAATTCATATCAACGAAATAACATTCGATAAAGTCGTTTGTAATATACGTATTTTATTGGTTCAACTAATATTTGCTAACAATATTTGATAGATCAAAAAATTTAATTGACTTTTTTATTAGAGTAAATAAATGAACACTTATTTGTTATTTACTCTTTTCTACTTTCAAAAATCTATAACAAACATTATGTACGTACCTACCCAAACAAAAAAGATATGGACTTTTTGGCGGGAACTTGCAGAGTGACGTTGTGTGTTCATTTTTATTTTCATAAATTCGTGTATTAGACCAGGGTAGAAGCCTTTAAAAATGATGAAAAGTGAAAAAAAATTATAATAGAATGAAACCCATTAGAAAAGGAGGGAAATATGATAAAAATGAAAGGAAAAATAATTTACGGGCGATCTGAGGTTGGGAAGGGGATGGGGGTGAGTTTTTAAGGGTAAAAAACGGTTTTTCTCGATTTCCGGCAAAACTAAAAGTCCTATCGAAAAAAGTCAAATGGAAAAGTTGTAGATAATAAAAAGATCTAAAACTTTTGTATTTACACTTTTTTCACATAACCTCAAAATTTATGTGAAAAATTCAAAAAACCAAGTTTTTGGTTTTTTATTTTTATCTTTTACAAAAATTTTTTTTTTTAACGAAATTTTGTGAAAACTTACCTTTTTATGTCCCAAATACGCTGTAATTTATTTAATTAAAAATATTTATTTTTTCACCTTATTTTGAATTAATATCGAAAAAACACCCTAATTTTCAATCGAAAATTCACCCGTCAAAATATCAGCTTTTTTCAAAAAGTTGGTGTGGTTTCTGTTCGTTGAAATCTCTACTTTCCGATGGTGAAAAAAAAAATATATGTTACTATGGTAAATCTTCTCAGAAATCAATGTCAAAATGTATAAATAATATATTATAAATCTATAAAAAAGTATAAAATATATATGAATATATATGAGAAGTCCGTGAAAAGTGTTAGTACAACCAACATTGTTCTAAAACATGACTATTATGGACAGTGACTGACTGAGGACTATGTGAAAGTGATTCATTGTGACTAGAACTTATAATATTACTGGAAATTGGCAAAATACACAAACCGTGTGACGCCATTGAAGAAAAAAAAATATCATGGCAACAAAATGTTGAACATCTTCAATACAATCTTTGACTTTCAGCAACTTCAAAAGGTTCTCAAGTACGTGTACTGGATATCTTAGATGCTCAAGACTATGTATTAGTAAACTGTTATAGAAGTAGCCTCGGGAGGGTTTCAGGTACCTACTGAACCTGAAATTTCAACTAAGTTATGCCATTGTTAAGTCCTTCTAATCATACCCGCAAAATGTTGTAAGTTTCAGGGAGATCCTTTAGTACGTGTATGAGGTAAGTAACGGGTACTTGGAATTTCTCAAGATTTAAATATAAACTTCGGGTAAAAGGTAGTAAAAGATCATATGTCTCGGATAAAATTATTAGGTACCGATTACATGAGCATTTCCAAACTGGGTAGGTAGCGTATTTACAAACCCTATGTTGAGCTGGTCCTGATCAATTTTACCTATGGAACTAACTCTAAAATCGTAAAAATAAATTGAAACTTTCAGGAATAAAAGGTCAACCATCCATGCTTAAAGTGTAGAAGATTTACGCAATTTGTATGTGTTATGTATTTGGAAAATTTGTAAAGGCGATGATAGCTCAGTGGTAGTGACGTCGGATACCGAGACGAAGGTCCCGGGTTCGAATCCTACAAAGAGCTTGAGCTTTCGGTGAATGAAAACATCGTGAGGAAACCATAGCACGGTGTTAGGGTACTTTGTAGTACCCGCCTGGCTGGCTATCACCCTCAAGTTGAAAATCTGTGGCCAAGCACCTTTCGGTGTGTTCCGACATCTGCACTTGAGAGCCAGTTCCTTCTAGGCTTTGTCTGCTTACCACCTTCGGCCGCATCATCACTTACCATGGTGAGATTGCGGCCAAACAAAGGCCTATAAACAGTAAAAAAAAAAAATACTCAACTCACAAGTCAAGCCACGACTAATAGTAATCCTAAATACTTAACTATCCGAAGTTTTAAATATAGATCATTCAGCTATTATGATTGAGCTATGTGGTTGTAAAGTATAACATAGTTGCTTGTCTTCCAACTTTTCAATAACTCAGCAATTTTCAATATCGCTTTATACGAGCACAAATAACATCGCTCCAGTTTGTATTCCAGAGCCAGCTACTGGATCACGGAAACTTTATATGATATCGTTACCTAAACTGCTGATACACAACAATATAAAGAAACTATATCTTCGAGACTTCGGTACAAATAGTTAGCCCATTCGAATTCACGTCAAGTCAACGTATTTGTAATTCAACACGGAGTCCCCACGCGTATTGTTTCACCTCCGACTGGTTAAGGCGAAGCTCTTTGTTCGTGACTTCGACGCATGTTGATTGGTCTGAATTGATGTTAGCAAGGTATTTTGTTTTGAGTTACCGATACTTGATTATTATTTATTGTGCAAAGGTTTTGTTATTTTTATTGTTTGTGTAATTTTTTGGAGAATATTTTTTATGAAATACTTTAGTCGTCTATTTTATTATTGGTAGAAATGTTTATCAAGAATTTCTTTGAAAACAACTCTGGAAGACGGTTTGATCTATTAACGTAACGTCAAATTAATTTACGAAGCTATTCCAAAATTACGACAATTTCTTTAAATTGTGTTTACAAATATGATTAAATGTAATTCATTTATAATATCATATATCAATTCATTTATAATAGTGCTTCATCTTAATAGAAATACCTCTAACAAATAAGCGACGACGACAGAAAACTGAAATGTATACGGTAGTACTCTTGTTCCTTGAAATGTATTTTCCTTCTCTTGGATACCTAAATATAAAAAATACGTTATTCATATACGTAAATATATTTTTCATATAAGTAACATGTGTAAAATCATAAAACAATTTAATAGGAAATCAGGCCGACATTACAAAAACTGTTGAAAATCTGACATCAACCCAGAAATTACATCCAATTTATGGGTTCGTTCGTTATCGAGTTCAGTTCCAGTAATTAAAATAAACGTAATCGTTAAGATTATGGGCTATAATAGTGCCCCACCTTCACAGATGTACCTAACTCTGATTACTAGACACCGTCAATTTACAATAACTGCCGTGGTAACCCAGGACCATTTGATACAAACTAATTTTGGATAGAATTTAGGGCTTTCCAATATCGTTAGGGATAATTTACAAAATCGATTCCAAACGCCGCCGCGCTGGTTTATAAACAATATTTTGGGAGTCAAACTTTACTTGACACAGGGTTCTAATGGTAACAAAAACAACTATTTCAAGAGTCATTACGGAGATCATGTTTCATCTAAGCTAATTAAATTGAAGGGCTGGTCCTCCAGGGCTCTGAACCAGAACGAGAGGAAGAATCCCCTATTTTTCCTCTCTTTCAGGTCTTTGTCCTGCCGTGAGAGACAATGACTAATAAAAAACCGGCCAAGTGCGAGTCAGACTTGCAGACGAATAGTTCTGTAAATACGAATTTTATTATTTGTTATAACAGCGGTAATAGAAATACAGATTCTGTGAAAATATCAACGTCTACTATTACTTCATTATTTTCATGAGATACATCCCACTGACAGACAGACAGACAGTACGGATAGCGGAAGCTTAGTAATACAGTCTCGTATAGGCACCCTTTGGGTACGGAACCATATAGGTAAAGTGAATAAGCTATGGAAAATATTTACAGGCAGCTTTTAAATTGATTGCTCGCTATGTTTGCACAATGTTAATGTTTTATTTAGACTAGCGTGCAATGTGTCGTGAAAAACAGTGATTGACTATCTCCATCATTATTTATGGTCGCCTGGTAAGCCTTTGTTACGTTATAAACTTTTTATTTTCACTAGGAAATACATTGTTAGCATACATTTTATTTGCGTATAGAGGGAGGAATTGCTAGTTTAATTATTTATTACATTTCTTATCACAAAACATTTGGCAAACGTTATTGCGTAGCAAACATGTATGCGAACCATTTAGGGGGAAATCTAATTTCGTCGTGTAGCTACAGGCCACGTAAACCGCTGTTGAGATGACGGACGCGGGTTCCCAGGTCCGAGATGCTACTCTTCATTAAGAGAGGCGGGTAAGGGGAGCGGGGGCGATGGCTTTATGGGACAATTTGCATTTACACGGGCCCTAGCACAGATTACGCCCGCACTTATCCGCCTGCCGAAATGAGGAGCTGCCTGCCACCCTGCGCCGCTACAACCTACCACCAAACAAGCCTTTGTTTATATTCCCTTGAATTTTTCACCCGCCATTTGTTTTGACGGGCCATTTCTAAAACATGAAGGTTTTGAGTCCCGAAAATATTTTACGGCGGTAAGCACTTTTGAGAGCTTTTTTACGATTATCCAACTACCAATTGGAATAAGCAGGAAAAACTGCTCATTGTTCACAGACATCATTGAGTTATTTCCCCTAAATACAAACAAAGAAGCCATTTATTTAGTCACTGTTTTTGTTTTTGTAGTACATACTAATGTGAATGCTGTGTAAACATAAACAAAATGGCCGGCAATTGCGACAGAAATAAAAGTTTTGGTTAATTCAAAATGTTTTAATGGCCCACGAATACCGTGAGCGTGAACATTTTCAGTAACGTTCACAATCTTAAACAATAACGGTCAAAGTATGTACCAAAACTAATTGTTTTCTCAAAGCCTTAACAAATATGTGAGCTGCGAGCGAACATTACACAGGCAAATCTGAGTTGACCCACTTACGGGATTTGAATGATGGAACCTTTGAATCTCCCTGACAAAAGCATGTCGATGCAAGAACATAATGCCTGGCTCGCCGGAGGCCTCAATTTAGAGCCCGCATGAGCCTATCTAGGGATCACGTGGACAATGAAGCAAGCGTCAGTACTACAGAATCAAGGCACTGTGTAGCGAGCTGAAGTGCCTCAACGACACTGTTAAAACCTATTACGATCAAGTGATGTCTGAACGTAGCATAAAATGTTATGCTGCTCTAATTCGAACTGTACTCTGTTGTTAGCCTTTGACACTAAGTACCTAAACACATTTTAGAAGCTTCCAATTTATATTGGAATCGTCGTTACAGTGTTACAAAAATATAAACGATTTTTAGCCTTTATTTTTTATGCCGAAATGTTTTTCGATGTTTCGTATTTTGATGGAACAGTATTTGTTAATGATATACAATTTTTAATAATGTGACCTAATTAGGTATGTCTGCCATCTGAGCGCTCCGTCATTTTTGTCTGTTTTGTACACGATACCTATATACGTATCATTACTATACAAAAACTAAATTAGGACGTTTTTAAAACTGTAATTTATTTTCAAGATCTCTAACATTTTACGCCCTCATATCCGAAACGAATATACCAAAATATGCCATAATATCCTAAATTAAAGTTGGCTTAGCCAATAAATATTCATTGTGTACAATACGATCGGCCTATTTGCCGGTCTGTTGCCACCGCGTAGGTACGACGATACCCTTAATCAAGAAAATTGCTAAGTAATAGGGCTCAACTAAAATTTGTATGATAATGAAACTGGGCCGCCTCATGTCATTTATACAGCCTCCGAGGTTATTTTATATACCAAAAGTGACTCGCAAACTGAACGTAAACTTGATATTTACACATATTTTCCTTTTAGATCTTCATTTCGAAACTCTTATCCGGCCATTTAATTAAATTGCTTATTAATAATAGGGACGGTAACTGTAACGATAATACCGGTATTATCCGTATAGTTGAGGTTATATACCTCAACTATACGGATAATATGAACCTATTTTTGCTGCGAGAAATGTTTTTTTATGATGGATGGTGAAAGATGATGTGGCCAAAGGTGGTAAGCACACATAACTTAGAACGGAACTGTCTCGCAAATGCAGCATGCCAATAGAAGCTTACCACACAGTATAAAAAAAACTCGCTACAACTACCATGACAGAAGGACTATTACTCATACAAATATCACAGAATTGACATTTAAAGCACCTCACAGTCACCTACACAAAATTACTAAAGCAATTAATTACATATCAAAGTACTTTCAAATATCATTAAACAACTATGAATATTTGAAGACACTTAATAAAATACCTAATTCGAGACTATATTTATTTTATGAGAAAAAACTGTTTATAAAGCAATATTATATTATATAATATTTCTTTGAAAACGTATATAGTAGGTTTTATAAATAGAAACGTTTTATTTCAAATATTGTACCTAACTTATCCCAGAGTTCTGACATATGTCACTCACTGCCCCCGATCATTTGGAGGCAGCCACTCGTGTGATTGACACATTGGAAATACGCGTCACTCAAATACACCGCTTTAAATCTGTCTGAAAGGGAGAGTCATTGAAAAATGATTGGTCATATTTTGTGTGGTCGCGACAAACACGCACAATCCGTTCGTAAATAGAACTGCACGCATAAAATGCCATGATTTTTGGTCTTTAAAATACCTCTGAAACGTATTCTACACCTATAGGCAGCGATATAGGCAAGACCTCTCTCTTTATATCAAATACTAAGCAACCAAAATATAATAAAGATTAAGTTTTCCCCAAAATGTTAGCAATATGTTTCTAATTTCAAACAGAAAAGTTTTTCCATTGAACTATTTCTCAAATAATCCAGCTGTTGTACGCTTCAGCCAGGGACATTTATTGAGCAATTAACCTACTTAAAACACAATAATAGAAACTCTTATGCACATCAAACTGAACTACAGGTAGTCACATAACAAGAACAATGCGATAAATGATAAATAGAATAAATAAATACACACAATACAATACCTACAACAAACTGTTGCCACACGGTCACTGAACAGGCTTAGAGATAATCCCTAATTTCCTTCATTTCCATCCCTTTCCTAACTCCTAAACACGCAGGGTTTAAATTTCGCGCCTAAAACCCACAAACTACAATCAATGTACGGTGTCGCCCTCTCACGGCGAATGATATACGTGTTTGAGTGAAAAGAACACTGTGCAGCAGACATATTGAATTTAAAACGAACCGAAGCGGCCGCTATCTCGACAATTTTAAAAATACTAACAATCAAGAAAAATAACAGTGTTGTGGTGGAACGTGAGACCTTGTAAGTGCCTATTCAGTTTCCTTTATCTCCATCTTTTAGCCTGGTAAATTCTTGGGTTGACCAGCCAGACAAAACTATGTACAAAAAAAAACTTTTACTTTATTAGTTCAAAACATAAAGTTGGTCCATTACGAGCGCGAATACCTATGGAAAAACAGTATTTTGTTAATCTCAGGTTCAATTTCGATCGAAAACTCTGAGAAATAAGCAAAATTACGCATTTTATTGTAAAACTAGGTATAACCTTATAAAATTGTGTTGGTTATACGTACAGTGATACTATACGGATTCACAAGTCATTACAATTTAGTAGCATTACATCTTCATTACATTTTGTTCGAGTCTTCATATAAGATTGGAACCTACCTCCAAAATATTTTATAAATTTTATAGAATTCGTAACAATATTTTATGGTATTTATGTTACATTTACATTATAAAACTTATATATGTAAGTAGGTACTTACACACTCCACCTCAAATCTACACCTAAATTGATTTCATTTACCTTCATACACCAAAGTAGGCTATCTAACATTATTTTATTTTTAGCTTCGAACTAAAAAACATGGAAGCAAGTAAACTTAAAATACTTCAATCACAACGCGAATATGTATTCCGAGCTATGCAAATCCTTTACGACTTATCTAACGAAATGGTTCAAGATCGTTCAAAGGTATCGGCGTTCAAGTCGAGATACACTCGAGTTCATTCAATTCGCGAAGAATTTGGTTCGTTGTGTAATGAAATACAAACTTTAGAGTTAGCAATCAAACCCGATGTACAAATTAACCAAAATTCTATGGTTTCATTTGACGAATTGTATTATGCGGTGATCGCAGCGGGTAGCACGTTGCCGATATACGAGAAGAGCTTCAACGTCACCGGATCGCCAGCGGACGGCTCGGCCGCGGGCGCGGGCGGCGCGTCGCCGGCGCGAGTCGACTCCGATCTCACGCATTCCGGGAATTCCAAAGTCAATGCGCGTTTACCTAAATTTGATCTACCTAAATTTGATAGCAACATCGAAAACTGGCAAACGTTTTATGATACGTTTGTTCACTTAATTCATGAGAATAATTCTATATCACAAATAGAAAAATACCATTACCTTGTGTCGTGTTTACGCGGACCCGCCTTATCGATTGTAAAAGGGATTCCAATGACAGCCAATAATTATGAAGTTGTTTTCGACGCCTTAATCGAACGTTACCAAAACAAACGTATCTTAGCTTTGACATATTTAGATAAATTCTTAAGTTATCCAGCAGTTAAATCGGGTAATTTTCAAGAATTGCAAGTATTAACAAACGTGTTTTATGAATCATATCATGCGCTCCAATCTTTAAATATCAAAAACTTTGGTGATTTTATTTTATTTCATTTAGCCTCTCGTACCCTCGATTCAGATACCCGCAAACGGTTCGAATCTCAAAACAGTTCAGAAATACCTTCATTTAGTGAACTATTAAAGTTTCTTCAAGACTACGTAAAGATCTTAGAAACTAGCGAACTATCTTTGAGTTCTACCAATTCTACCCGTACCATTGAACGAAAACAATTGCCAGCGAGTAATCGGCAGAATAGCAGCGGATCAAAACGCTCATCTTATCTTACTAAATCTCAACCTACGACATCATTCACTTGTTCTTGTTGTAATGAAGCGCACTCAATCTATAGGTGCCCTACTTTTCAATCTTTAGACTCTGGTGCTAGACTCACTTTAATTGAAAACAAAAAAATGTGCACCAACTGTTTACGTACTAATCATGTCGTAGATAAATGCTTTTCTAAAGTATTTTGTACTTTATGCGGATTACGTCATCACACCTTACTACATACTGAGCAAACGCAACCCAGCTCTAGCGCTGCCACTCAGGCGAGCACCGGTGCTCATGTCGGAAGCAGTAGCGGTATAGTACTACTAGGTACGTGTCAGCTGCGCGTGTGCAACCCTGTCGCCGGCACACAGCGCACCGTGCGCGCATTGGTTGACAGCGGCGCGCAGGATTGTTTTATCACTACGGCTTGCGCCAAAGCTCTCGGTTTAAATCTCCGCCGATGTAATCTTACAGTCGCTGGCTTAGGACAAAACCCAGTATTTCAAGTTAGGGGTGTGACGGAATGCGTTTTGAAACCACTCGATAGTAACGATCCGCAGTTTAACATTAAGCCGATCGTGTTAGATCATATAACAGCTCAACTGCCTAGCAGTAATGTACCGTCAGTCGTTCGTGAATATTGCAAGCATTTAATATTAGCCGATCGCGATTACGCTATTCCCGCGGAAGTCGACATATTAATAGGGGCAGAACTATTCCACGAAATATATGATGGTCAACGTATCAAACTGGGGCCCGGCCTACCGGCCGCTCTGCATAGCATTTTCGGTTGGATACTTACCGGTGCTGTCGATTCTGATTTATCGTTACCTCCTATTACAACGTCTTCTCTATTAGTCACTACATGCAGTCTCGATGAACAAGTTAGGCAGTTCTGGGAAGTCGAGGAACCACCGCACGTACCTATTACTGTACCCGAGGATGATATCTGTGAACATTCATATACTAGTTTAACTTATAGAGAATCTAATGGTCGCTACGTCGTACCACTCCTCTTAAAGGATCGCGACTGCCCGTTAGGTGATTCATATAATAGTTCTTTGTCGCGTCTAACTCATCTCGAAAAAAAGCTTAGCCGCCAAAGTCAACTTAAAACTGATTATATTAAATTCATGCGCGAGTACGAAAGTTTGGATCACATGTATCCTGTACCTAATGCGTCCTTACAAACGGACAAGCGTTACCTTATCCCGCATCATTGCGTCCTTCGCCCTGAGAGCACAACTACCAAGCTGCGAGTAGTGTTCGACGCAAGCTGCAAAACCACAAACGGTTTATCTTTAAACGACATTGTATTTACTGGACCTAAGCTGCAAGTTGACATCATAGACATTATCACTGGCTTCAGACTACATACGGTAGTATTCACGTGTGACATATCAAAAATGTACCGAGGAATTTTGGTTAGGCCTGAGGATCGCAGCTATCAGCACGTGCTGTGGCGAGAATCTCCTTGTGACCCAGTCAATGAGTACGAACTCGCGACTGTCACCTACGGAGTTAGCAGTTCCCCTTATCTCGCAATCCGTACTCTCCATCAGCTAGCTAGTGATCACGGCGCTGAGTATCCACTCGCCGCTGAGGCTCTTCGTCATGAAACTTTTGTCGATGACGTAACTACCGGGGCACCCTCATTAGAGCAAGCTATCGAACTAAAAACTCAACTTGTCAATCTATTAGGATGTGCTCAACTTGAACTTCGCAAATGGAGCAGTAATTCCAAATCTTTTCTTAACACCTTACCAGTAGATCATTGTCAAATTCCAAAGCCTTTCTCAGAAGAAAGCAACAAGTCTACGCTTAAAATCTTAGGAGTCCAATATGACCCCGTAGGTGATAACTTTACCTATTCACAATCTCCGATTGAGGATGGCAATGTAACAAAGCGTTCTATTTTATCCAACGTGGCGAGAATCTTTGATCCACTTGGGTGGCTCACACCATTCATTCTCAAAGCAAAATTGCTCCTTCAAGATATATGGCGTCTCAATCTTTCTTGGGATGAACCTGTGCCCAGAGACATATGTCATGATTGGAAAAATTTCATCTCAGACCTTTACAACTTGAAACTTATCGAAATTCCACGTCGAGTCATACCATGTCAGTCAAAACAATTCCAACTTATTGGATTTTGTGATGGATCCACAAAAGCATATGGATGCTGTGTCTATCTCCGCGTGGTTACTCATGGTGAAGTTCAAATCCACCTTCTTATCGCTAAGTCTAAGGTAGCACCTTTAAAAGTTCTTACCGTTAACCGTTTGGAACTTTGCAGTGCAGTATTGCTCTCCAAAGTGGTTAATCGTATCCACGCCTTACTTAGTAAAAAACTTAATCTAAATCAAACAATGTTATTCTCCGACAGCTCGACTGTTTTGTCATGGTTGAGCACGGAACCACACAAACTTAAAACTTTTGTAGCACACCGCGTAGTGCAAATTAACGATTCTATCGTTCCAACTGTGTGGCGACATGTTTCCACTCATGACAACCCAGCCGACATCTGTAGTCGCGGTTTGTCGTGTTTACAGTTGGCTACTTGTGAAAATTGGTGGTCAGGTCCTAAGTGGCTAACTAGCGAGTCAACTAACTGGCCTGTGTCAGTAGTTGAAAAGCATGACAACGTCGAAGAGCTTAAGTCGTCGTCACACTTGTGTCATGCTGGTGTAGTGACACAAGATGCTGACGTGCTTGACAACCTCCTGGAACGTTCCTCCACTCTTTTACGTGTAAAAAGAGTAGTAGCTTGGATTTATCGTTTCATTAATAACGCTAAAGTTACACGTTCCGAGCGTAAGCTTTCATCTTTTCTAACCTCCACGGAACACGATCAATCTTTAGAATATTTGGTTAAACATATTCAGCGTCAACATTTTGAGGAAGTCATACTCCATCTTAAATCTAATAATCATAAACTACTTCCAAAACATTTATTGAAGCTTTCTCCATTCATTGATTCTCGCGAAGTCTTGCGAGTGGGGGGGCGACTCAAACACACAGACTTACCCGAACGCGTCAAACATCCATACCTCTTGCCAAAATTATCTCGTTTGAGTACTCTTATGGTAGATCACTATCATGCAACTTACCTTCATTGTGGGCCCCGCCTACTGCAATCTTTAATTCAACGTCGATTTTGGATACTTGGCATTCGAAATCTTATCAGATCCCGATTATCTAAATGTGTAATTTGTTTTAAAGTAAAACCTAAGTCTCTTCAGCCTGTCATGGGCGATCTTCCACCTTCCCGATTGAAATCAGATCACTGCTTTCAAACAGTTGGAATCGACTTCGGAGGTCCATTCATGATTAAAGAGAATAAGCGACGTAACGCTAGAACTTATAAGGGATATTTGTGCCTCATAGTATGCCATGCAATTAAAGCCGTTCATCTTGAGTTGGTCACCGAATTGACCACCGAAGCCTTTATAGCAGCTTTAGACCGTTTTGTATCTAGGAGAGGCCTTTGTAAATTCATAGTTACTGACGGAGGTACCAATTTTGTAGGCGCCAAGCGCTATCTGTCTGAAGTTTCTGAAATGCTTAGCAAAGAAAGCGATCATATTTCTAATCAACTATCATTTCGCGGTATAACTTGGAAGATTAATCCACCATCGGGACCTCACTTCGGAGGTATATTTGAAAGTGGTATAAAATCAACCAAATATCATTTAAAACGGATTATCGGATCCCAAATTCTTACATTTGAAGAGTTTTATACTATTTTGACGAAGGTGGAAGCCATGTTGAATTCTAGACCCCTGGTAGAACTCTCGTCCGATCCCGATGAAGTTGACGCTCTGACCGCAGGCCATTTTCTGATAGGCCGACCTTTGGTATCGTTGCCGGAACCAGTATATTCCGAAAATGAAACTCTACGATCTCGATGGCAACTGTTACAGAGACTATCTCAAAGTTTCTGGCGAACTTGGCAAAGAGATTATTTGCATACGTTGCAACAACGAATGAAATGGTTTAAAAGCGATAACCGTCAACCAAAACTGAACGATCTTGTTACTATTTACGAACCTAACTTACCAGCTAACGAATGGCGACTAGGTCGCGTAGTACAGCTTCATCCAGGTAGAGACAATATCATTCGTGTTGTGACGGTTAAGACTTCAAAAGGTTTACTTGTGAGACCTGCTATCAAAATCTGTCCACTTCCGATAGATTAAATTAACATTACATTCCTAATTCAAATCTTTATCTTATATTTAACATAGCCTTTATTCAACACAATTATTATTATAATCAATACACTTAAGTAACTATAAAATGACTATATGAATCCGCATAGTAGTAGTCTCTATCTTCTTATTGATCTTTTGAAATACTCGGTTTATTTCAAGTGGGGGGATATGAACAGGCTTAGAGATAATCCCTAATTTCCTTCATTTCCATCCCTTTCCTAACTCCTAAACACGCAGGGTTTAAATTTCGCGCCTAAAACCCACAAACTACAATCAATGTACGGTGTCGCCCTCTCACGGCGAATGATATACGTGTTTGAGTGAAAAGAACACTGTGCAGCAGACATATTGAATTTAAAACGAACCGAAGCGGCCGCTATCTCGACAATTTTAAAAATACTAACAATCAAGAAAAATAACAGTGTTGTGGTGGAACGTGAGACCTTGTAAGTGCCTATTCAGTTTCCTTTATCTCCATCTTTTAGCCTGGTAAATTCTTGGGTTGACCAGCCAGACAAAACTATGTACAAAAAAAAACTTTTACTTTATTAGTTCAAAACAGTCACGAAACAGTTTTTCAATCTCGCTACAAATGGAGTATCATTTACAAAGCTTACAGCTTAGAAAGGGAAACAGCACAAATGGCCCGAGCACAGGTGTTGCTTTATTGAAAAAAAGATACAAATTACCCCTTTCTACACGATTTGATGGCGGATTGATGCCTCTTACATGGCGGAGTTAGTGGCGACTTTTTCAAGTTGTTTCTAGTTTTGCGATTTACGCAACCACATATAAAGTTCTAAGTGACTTGACATTATATTTTTGATAATTTTAACTGATAAGCATTGATTTTCGTTTCTTACAAAGAAAATCTTCATTATGTAATTTATGGATGGAAAATGTTAAAAAAAGTTTCTTACCTAATTAGGCAGGTGTCTTGATGTTATAATTTTATTTTAGGAGAAATCATGAGCGCACGTCACAAGCAGACTTGAAGCATGAACTGAAACAACAATTTTTTATTATAAGTACAAATATTTCACAATAGAACTTCTTTCCTAAATAAATCGACTTTTCCAATTCAATGACTGGAAAGTATTAGCTTACATCTATAACCTTATATTTAATTTAACCTATAAACTTTATTATCTCTTTGGATAACCATTACACCCATTATAAAGCATCGATAAAGGAGATTCTCCCTTAGGGCCCTATAAAAACAGACCTTCATAAACAAGCAATATCTTTTATAGATCCTCATAATTCGTTTTCATTCTCGTAGCTCCGCGAATATGATAGAAAAACACGAATAAATTTTCTCAAAGAAAATATTGCTTTTACCAAATTAACTCGGGTTAGTGGAAAAGATTTCACGGGAATGTTACAGATGGCCGAAATATTTTGCAAATTTAATAAATGTTCCTAGTATTAAAAATTAATTGAAAAAAAAAATACTGAGCAGAGAACCTGAAAAAAAATTACAAACTAAAATTGCATTTCAGTCGGGCAGAAGTCAAACGGTGCCCGCATCGTCCGGATCCAGACGATAAAACTTCGTTGAGAAACGTTCAGAATTCCAAAACAAAGCTGAAAAATCGGCTCACAGATGGCGCAGGTGTCCCCGGCAACTCGCACGTCCTCTAATCAAACGGAAATGTGTTCTCGGACGATCGGACCCGTGAACCGGACGACGACGGCTGGACCGGACCGACCGCCTGACCGGCCGACCTCCGCGCCAACTCTGGCGAAGCCGCGACGCTTTGAACGCTACAATCCTGTACCCCACCGGAATTTGAATCGAGTTCACATTCGGTCAATCCTAACAGGAAATTTGGATTCCGTTTCCAACTATCTTTCTGTGTATTTGCTTGATTCAGTCCGCAAACGTTTTTCTCTTGTTATCGTACTCTAACTTTTGTATTTTCGAGCACATAGTTTGAAAATGGACGTAAAGTAGGTAAATAAATTATACCTAAGTTAAGTTAATGAATAAGTACAGTTACAATCGATTTAACAAACCCAAAGTATTTCACTCACTGGCATAGATTTATGAAGATAGATCAAACAAAGCACTAGAAGTATGGCTTATCAGAGAAAGCGAGTCGCGACGGTTCATCGTATCATCTATACGTCCACGTTGAAAATATTTATCGAAAACTAGGGAATGTACCTACTTGGGTTCTACTTACTTATTAATTTACATCCCTAATTTAAAGAAAAAAGATGATAATAATAATAATAAACTTCTCTCCGAGTGTCAAGCCTGTGGTTTGAAACGAGAGCTTAATGCATTTCTTTAATCGACCGCGAAGCTTACAGTGCCGATGTCCGAATAAGAGAGTGAGCATTCTTTTGTTTTCATTACGGATAACCGCCGCTCGTTACGACTGAGATCTCCGTAAACCTTTTGACATTTCGCTAAAAGGTTCATTTCGGTTGATTAATGCTGTAATTCCTTCGGTTGGGTGTACAAAAAAAGAAACTGAAATCTTTTATACGGTGACTCTTCGTGCGCTTGTAAAAAATGTTGGGAATTTATCAGAGCCATGTATCGTTGCGGAGCAGCCCACGAGATCTATTTTAACATGAGCACTCTAGTTAAAAGATAGTTATGGCACCTTAAAAGTGGACCGTTCATCTCCACCTCACGAAAACGTTTAGATACATATTCCCATTGACTTTGTTTGTAACTAGGCGCAACCCCATTATTATGTATGACATTAAAGCAAAAGTTGTTCAAACATAAATACGTGAAATCATTTTGTTCTCTTCATTGTATCCGTTTTAATGAGGAAAAGTTATAAAGCTTGTTTGGGAGCAATATTTATCGAACGGGCGACAGCCATTCAGAATTGTATTCTGAAATAAATAGCTATAGATTTAATTTTAATTTAATGATATTTCATTCACAATTGAAATCTCACAATGAAACGAATAATTGAACTTGGTTGTGTATGATGCTAGTTACAAATGTCCAATCGATGATCGTTAGATAAACGCAGCTTGTTTAGGGGACCAACCACAGGGCTTTATATCTTTATTACCCTAACAATAGCGTGCATCGCCGCAGGAGGGTTAGTTTGACTTATAGACACGTGATCAAATTGAAATATCACCTCTATTTATAACGAGCCATTCAAATAACGCAAAAGTACATGAACACCGGTTAGTTATAAGGTGGGATCTATTCCAAACAATTTGAACTTATTCGTTGAATGCCTAGGCTGACTATATATTATTTGAAATTATATAGTCTTGCAAAAAGTATATAGTGATAAATAAAAACATGGTTTTTCCATGGAAAGAATTATTTTATCAAGAGTTAGGGCGGTTTAAGATAAGCGATTTATACGCGCGTATAAGCTTGTATTTGGAAGCGCATGTAGGGGCGTATAGTGGCGCCTTTTGCCACAAGCGCAACGCGCTTATAAGCTCGTATAAGCGAGAGCCGCGAGTGACGCCTTCCCACGGTTCGAGCGAACACGCCGGAATAAGCCCGTGTACGCAAGTCCTAATGTAGCGCGCGTGTCAGCGCGTATGCCAAAACGACCGTATACTTGCAGAAAATAAGCTAGTCTGAAACCGCTCTTAATGAAATTTACAACTCAAAGCTAAGCACGAGCCACAACGGTGCACCAAGAGAGAACTAACAATCCGGCTCATTAGTATACAGCATTTCCGCGTAATTAAAACAAAAATTCAAACCAGATTAATTTCAGTTTTACTTTAGTAATTCGTATACCCGTTAACGAGGTACGTAACTTAACAAAGTTACATGATGCGGCAACTCGGATCCTTTTAGAATCTACCGTAGTCAGGTTCCTTAATTTTCTTTTGCAACTCTTTAAAATTTTACTTCGCTCTTAAGATTTGCGAAGTGACTACGCTTTGCCGTGAGAAACTGTGTCGCTGCATCGGACGTTTCATCAAAGGTAATAACAAGCTTAAAGTTTATAGTCACTTATTACTTTTAGTGTACAACTATTTTATTAGGCTGTATTTTTATAGATTTATCCCCCACGTGATATTAAGTGTTTTGTAAGACGTGGGATGGTGTTAAAGAGAGCGTGGGTCGCTTATTTATTCATGCGCTTTGTGTATGGTGTTTTTATACTCTGTGGCCGAGTCTTTTCTATGTAGAACAGGCAGTTTTTCATTGATTGTATCGGTTATCTGTGCGGTTTATAGCCTAGTATTTGTATTCTCGGTTTAAATGTCTTGATGAATAGGTCTTATAGATAAAGGATTAATAAAAACGTCATGTGTGATAAAACCACATTTTTGACTTTCATTATCCAAATCGAAAAATATTTTTACTACTATATCAACAAAAATTATTAGTATTATTACTGTTATAATTCAGTTGTATTATTTCTAAAAAAATGGATGTCCTTATCGTAATTTTGTTAATATGTAATGTTAAAACTAAATTAATAACGTCAGCGCGTCGTTTTTTTTCAAACATCATACATCGCAGACGTCAAAAGTCATCAGATTGTGTTCTCAGAAAACATACTTCCAAAGTTCCAAGAACAGACGTCTACATACTCTCAACAACACTTATGAAGCTCCAACGTGTAATTATGCACCTGTATTTATGAACCATAAGAGAGCATTAAGTAACTTGAGTAAAGAACCAGTATTCAATTAATGTGAGTATTTAAGCACCAGATGCGTACACAGCTATTTGATTGTGAACGACAGATAAAAATAGATTTCTGATCACCTGTCAATGGAACATCTCGTTTTTTTAGTACTACTGGTGATAATAGGTTGCAGCTTTGCTTAACGGAGAGGCTTAAGTTATTTTTTTATATACGACTATTCGGAGTACTAGGCTAACTAGCATGCGGCCCCCATGGTGGTAAGCGGTTGCTGTAGCTCTAGGGACGCGTGTGTTGCCATGGGTGTTACATTACAAGGGACGCTTGCAAGACACGGGACATCCTTCACCCGTCCTCAATGAGTTCTGGCAACTTTATACTCACACGCAGGAACACAACATTGTTAGTTGGCTGCGGTATTCTGTAAGCAAAATTAATATTACCTAACCTTATAATCTAGAGTTTTTAACTTTGTATGGGCTTGTGTCTGAATGCAACTATATCATGGTAAGTGATGAAGGTAGCAAGTTCACCGGCTGAAACATACCGGTAGGTGCTTGACAGCACATTTTTGGGCGCTAGAAGCCGATTTTTTTATCCGAGAGTGTTATATAATTCGAGTGCCTACTACCTACGTCATACATCAGATAGGGTCATCTTGCTTGCTTACATGCTAAACATTTGTAACCAAACTCAGCTGTTACAGTCGAAACTGAATATCACAGGTGGTATTTTTATTGTAGAGACCACTCGTCTGACAGTTTTCACCCAGCAAGCAATTAATTATTCACTCACAGATTTTCAAATTAATACGGATTATATTTTCTAAAGTTTTTTTTTGCTAAATGAAGCAATTAGGTTTGGAAGACACTTCCATTGCTTACTTACAAACAATCGATTGAATAGTTGGGCCTTAAAATTTAACTGTGAAGTAACAGAAATTATAAATGACAAAACTTATAGTTTTTTAAACAGTTAACACCGGGGTACTAACATAAATACTTCCACAGAGAGAATTAAGAAATACTGAAAGCTCTTCCAGTTTGATCATATTTCAGGTAGCAGTGAGTCGACATGTAGCGACAGTTACGAGTAATAACCCGGTAATATGATGTAGACAAGTGATATAACGTCTACACGACCCCACCTGGTGGTAGAGTTCTGCACTCACACGCGATCATGACGCACTGCCAGGTAATGGCAAATGCACAAGTCGTTTTATTGGATTTACTAAGTATTTAAGATAATGAAAGAAGAATATTTACTTAGGCCCGATTCTCCAATAACAAACTCGGATGAAAATATTCATTTGATAAGTCAAAAACACTTCTCGTTTGAAATTAACAGATAGATATCGCTGATCCACCCATTAAAAAAAGAAACAAAATAATTTCATGTCCATGTTTTCCTATTGATGCAAATTTGTATTTCTATGTTATTCAAAATAAAGTTAAATGTTAAATAAAGTTCTATGTTAGTCAGTATAATAAAGTTCTATGTTAGTCAGTGATAATTTTGCTTTCTCTTGGTGAAAGAATTTTGAAAATTGAGCTAGTAGTTATTGAGTTTATTCATTACAAACAAAAATACAAAATCCAAATCTTCTCTCTTTATTATTAGCGTAGATTGACATGAACTCAGGCTAGCGGTTTCATGAATACGCAAATCCACTGCGTTCAAATAATAAAATATTAACGCTATACCAATTTTCTTCCCGAATCTACCCTAACAGCAAACGCTTTAGATTATTATTAATTATTACGCGTGACAGAAGGGGTCTAGTCTAGATCATAGAATAGATAGTACAAGTCTAGATTAATAAAACCACGTCTTTCCTTTAGCACGGTATAATCAGACTAACTCACAAAACAAACAGGGTCTCATATTGAACTTGTGTTTACATTACAAATCTAAATATAGAAACGAGTGCGGCTGTCACGGCCTTCCTGCCCAGGCTTCGCTCTCGAAGCCTATCTATGACATTCAGCCACCAGTCATTGGATTACCTGAAAAATGAATCATGTTAATAACTCAGAACTAATTACCAAGCTATGTAAAATGCCCACTTTGGCTATTTACATTTTATTTTTCTGTGCCCTCAGTGGCAATTATATATTTTTTTTGTCTTTAGAGCTTTAATTGTTTTTTTATAATTATCGACAAGGCCTGTGTTACTTTGAACACTACCTTAACTAATTTTGCAATGATCGACAAGATCTGTGCTTATTTTAGCACTACCTTATTTAATTTTACAATGATCGACAAGGTCTGTGCTTATTTTAGCACTACCTTATCTAATTTTAGCACCACACTGAACACTTTTTTTGGCGCTCCTAGCTCACTTATCTCGTAAGTAGCTTCGCCATTTAACCCTTTAGGTTTTAGTTTTAATTTTGCGATCCTAGCTCACTTATCTTGTAAGCAGCTTACGCCATTTAACCCTTTAGGTTTTAGTTTTTATTTTGCGATCCTAGCTCACTTATCTTGTAAGCAGCTTACGCCATTTAACCCTTTAGGTTTTAATTTTAATTTTGCAATCCTAGCTCACTTATCTTGTAAGCAGCTTACGCCATTTAAACCTTTAGGTTTTATTTTTTATTTTGCGATCCTAGCTCACTTATCTTGTAAGCAGCTTACGCCATTTAAACCTTTAGGTTTTATTTTTTATTTTGCGATCCTAGCTCACTTATCTTGTAAGCAGCTTACGCCATTTAAACCTTTAGGTTTTATTTTGCGGTCCTAGCTCACTTATCTAGTAGGTAAGTAGCTCGCGCCATTTAACCATTTAGGCTTTATTTTTTTTTTTATTTTGCGGTCCTAGCTCACTTATCTAGTAAGTAGCTCGCGCCATTTAACCGTTTAGGCTTTATTTATTTTTTATTTTGCGGTCCTAGCTCACTTTGTAAGTAGCTCGCGCCATATCTCTCTAGTGTTTTTTTTTGTTATGCGGTCCTAGCACTCTTATGTATGATTCATAAGATGCTCGCGCACACTCACTTAACACTCAAGATTTTTTAGCGATCCCAGCGCACTTTTTTATAGCCGCTTACGCTTTTAATATTTTTATTCTTAAGTATTTTTTTGTTTTGTTTTGATTATTTATTTCAACATTGGCTGTCACGGCATTTTCCGCAGCCTCTCAATTCCATAATCGAACTACATTTTGGAACTATTTGGAAAATTTTCTTTTCTACATTTTTAACATTTTATTTATCTCTCGGTAAACATTACATATCGGATCTAATTTTCCCAATGTGTTCGCTGACACTGAACAAACGATATTGTTTATATCGCCTTCTCTCGATATCATATTATTACGTCACATTCTATCGAATCTTTGTTTTGTTTATAAAACATTATTTCTCAGCGGCTCTTGAGCAGTCATTCTTAATTGTTGTATTTCAATATTTGATTCAATTTCTGGAAGTCCTCTGTTTAATTGATTTATGCCAGGCATTCCCAACCGTATTCCAGTGAGAAGTTCTATTGGGGTACAACCGATACTTTTCTGAATTGTAGTATCAAAAGTAAGTTGTATTTTGTTAATGACGCTCGTCCATCCTGCCCCGCGACTCACTTCACAGGCAAGTAAGTTTAGCACGGTAGCTACATATCGCTCCGCCTGCCCATTAGCTCTACTTGCTCCGGTTGCAATGAAGTGGATTTCAATATCCATTCGTTTCAATAGCTCTTTTGTTTGTCGACTAGAAAAGTTGGTACCTTTATCAGTTATAATTCGTTTTGTAGTACCGAACAAACTAAGTTGTGGTTCAAGGGCTCTTACTAGCTCTATTCCGGTCAGATTTTCTATTGGTACTAATATTGTGAATTTAGTGTAAGCATCCACTAATAACAACAGGTATCTATAGCGATCACTGGCTGTTCCAAATGGTCCTGTACCATCGGTATGTATAGTATGGAATGGTATTGGCAGTTTTTCAATAGGATGCAGTAAGCCTTGTTTTGGCCCACTGGGTCGTTTCGCCGATAAACATATGATGCAATGACCGATGTATTTTCGCACAAAAGGTGTCATTCCAGGAAACCAGTATTTTGTTCGCATTGACTCGAGAGTCTTATTTACTCCGATATGACACTGTTCATCATGAAACAGTTTAGTTAAGTTAAATCGCGCTGCCGAGGGGACATAGTATTTCAATTTTCTTTCTTGATTTTCCTCAAACACTCGCATCAAAATGCCATTTTGCATAGTATACTCTGTCAAACTAACAACTTTCTTCTATTTTTCTTTTTATTTCTATCACCTCTCGATCATGAGTTTGAGTTGCTTCTAATCATGTAACTTGATCATTCACGAGCACCTATTTGATATGGTCTTGCATTGAAAAATCGACGTGTCATTTTGCTACCTTTTCTATATAAAATTTTAAAGTTAAAATCTTGTATATATAACCACCATCTGACAACACGTGGTAGTAAATTTCGTTTGGTTGAAGTTAGCTTCACAGCATTGCAGTATTATATCAATTTTATCTCTATTCCCAATAAGTACACACGGAAGTGTTTTAATGCATTCACTATAACTAATGTCTCTTATTTGTAGCTTTGGTACTTAGACTCCAATGAAGCTCGTTTGCATTTTCGTGACAAACTCAGGTATGTATTTTCTGAAATATCCAGCCAGTCCCATCAATTGTCTCACTTGTTTCATGTTTCGTAGTGCATTTTAGTTTCTCCAGGTCTAATTCCATCTCTCAGATATAATTCTTCTCAAAGTATACAATTTATGTTTGCAGAAACTTGCATTTTTTTAAGTTTAACGTAAATCCTGCATCATCAAGTGCTTTCAATACTAAACTCAGTTTTTCCAATCCATCATCAATACTAATCGATGTTATTTTTTTTTTACAGATTACTGACAAAAATAACTTGGAACTCGATTCTTTTAGAATGTTATTATTAGCTGTGTTACAATTGTTCTTACTATTTCTCGCTCGCTAGCTGATATCCGATAAGAATGATAAACAACGGTTCGTTTGTTCCGTCTAGTCATATTACCTGTCTTTATTTCACGGTTGTTATTATTTGAACCTATGACGCTTGTACGTTTACGTAGCATCTTTCGTAGGTCGGCTTGAATTTGACTTGGAACTTGACTCAAAGTATTTGTTATCAAGTCGCCCATAGTGTATACAATCTGACAGTTATTTATTCGAAACCGACGTTGAATTATCATGCCGCCCAAAATTGTGATAAACATAATATCATTGGTACATACTTATAGCGTCTCTACCGAGAATGGCACGGTAACGTATTTCTTTGTCTCGAACTATATGAAAAGTTGTTTCAATTACTATGTTTTCCAATTTGACGAAAACCTTTTTTGTTTTCTCGTAAGCTGTAAGAATCTCATTAGAAAATTCAAAAAGATAGATCACAGAGAATTAAACACTGTAATACAGTTTCTTTCTTCAAAAAAATGTGATGCTCCACTATAAATTAAAATATTAATATATTTATTATTTTATTTCTTTGTATTTGTGTTCTCTTTTCCTTTTTTCCTATGTAAATATTCTTTATATGTCTATCTCATTTGTAAATATTTTCATCTAGTTTATGAATTAATCTTATTGTATTTTGTAATTCGATAATTTTTAAATATGAATTAGTTTTCCATTCATGATATCAGTTGTTGTACATACCCTGCCGTGTCTATTTCCATCATTAGGTTTATTGTTCTCGCTCAACTCTCTGCTTTGTCCAACAGTTCTCGGCCAAATGTCCCTTCTTATGGCAAATGTACAACACTTTTCTTGCTTGGAAAACTTTTTACGCATAAATGGTGTCTTGTTTTCACCCATCGTGATAGCGGGGAGTTGTTAAGGTATTTTATTTTCTCTAGTATAACAATCACGTTCTAGGTGTCCGATTTTATTACACCGATGACATCGTTTTTCAGTTTTCATAATCCGCGGTCTCTTTGATGTAGATGGTAATAATTCTTCTCCATCATCCATATAAAAAGCTGATGAAGAAACTCTTGGTATATTAGGTAATGGAATGTAACAGGCCAATTTTTGGAATAACCCACATACTGTTTCGGCACTGCTTGCGATAGATTTGGCATGAGGGTCAGTGATACCTCCAGTTATTAATTCCAATATTTCACTTTCACGAAACTGCAATCTTAATTGCTTTAGAATTCTATGCTTCTTCGCTGCGTAAATAGAGACAGTAGAATATTGCTCGCTCGTCATGTTTGCAGCAATTTTAAAATCACGACACAAATCTCGACATTTTGGAAATGTTATCTGAAGATCCTCTCTCAATGCTGGCAAGTTCTCTGAACAGGTGTCCACTCCTTATACAAGTCACGAGCAGGTCCAGCTAAAAATGTTACACATCTTGCGATGGTCTCCACGTCGTCCCATTTATGTTTTAAGGCTAAAGTGTCTACTTGTGCACTGCATTCACTCGCTTCAATTGCACCAACACTGGGGTCAAACGTTGGCAAAGCTATAGCCTTGCTAGAACTTATGTCTAAACTACTCGTAAGTTCAGTTCCAGTCATATTTTGTTCACTTTTTTCTACACTTGGTTCAGTTCCACCACACTTACTTGGTTCACTTATCACTAATTGTTCACTCATTTTTGGTATTTGTCTCTCATTTAACACTAATTGTTCATTTTTTTATCACTATTTAGTCTTTTCAGGAATTTCTGAACTCTTATTTTTTTATTGTTCATTGTTTTGTGGGGTAGGGGGTTTATACTATAATTGTATTTTCGATCCCACTTCTGATGACAGAAGGGGTCTAGTCTAGATCATAGAATAGATAGTACAAGTCTAGATTAATAAAACCACGTCTTTCCTTTAGCACGGTATAATCAGACTAACTCACAAAACAAACAGGGTCTCATATTGAACTTGTGTTTACATTACAAATCTAAATATAGAAACGAGTGCGGCTGTCACGCGCGTGTGGTGGCATGCGGCGTTCAGTATGGTTGAAAAAATGCAAAATACACATTTAATTCTACCCCTGTGAGGGGGAAACACCTTCCCACTAATTAATTAGATGCCCACCTGCTACTCTACACCCAACTGCGGCAATATTTGTGTTTAAATAAAAATAATTGCTATCGTTAATTTTGGCTCATGAAATTATTGTAATGGCTCGTTATAATCCTTTAGTTAAGTAATATTGTGTTATAGGTGTGTCGTTAATAAACTAACTAAATTCCATTTCCATTTAAATAAATGAGGGTTTATGCACCTATTTTTAGAACACTGGAACTAATAGAACACACCAACACAGTGAAAAATAAAATTTGGATTTTACTAGTAAAAATCATATAAAGTACCTAATGATTAATTTGTATTTAAAAATGGTTTTTCTATAAAATCAAAAGCTTTCTCAGGAATCGGTTATCTTCTATCACATTCATTTTTAATATAGTGAGCAATAAAGAATACTATAATATATTGTGCTCTTGTATAAATAAAAATAATGCACAATTTTCGTGTCGCCGCCTATTCGCGCCTAGTTGGCGTTTTCAAGCGTTATTTCCGTGAAAAATTGCCGCCGACGTCGACTCGTTGGATGGGCAAATTTGTAAGTAATATTTATGAAAGCACCAGGCGAAATAATGATATGTATATTATTTGGGCCCGCCGGTAGGGGCGCCGAGGGACCACGGTGTAACGGCAGCATTTGTCAGTGCCCGCGCAGGTGGGCGGCCTATGATCCTGTTATTACTTTATTTTTTGCTTCATTTCAATAACCGGAGTAGCAACTCGTATATACGCTTAGAGGCTACAATTTTACGTACTATTAAAACGCGTGTGGTCTTGAATTTCTTTTTCTTTTTTTGTTTGAGTAAATTCATATCTATACATTATATATTATTTATTGAACTGGATTAAACTTAAAACCTTTTATATATTCTGCGGTAGTTTTCTAGTCTTGAATTGGAAATTAAAGTAATTATTTTTAATACCTACCGCTCGATTTTTTTATGATAGATACGATAACAAATTAAGATTTAATTTTAAAGAATTTGATAATTTCATTCAGCACTCAGTAGTCCTCCAACAATTTAATAAATGTCAGATAAGTGAGTATTAATCCCCGCCAGTCATTGACCGGATCATAACCGAAAATCTTCAGTAAGTCAGTAAGCGGGGCGCACCGAGCGCAACGTGAAAAACGATGTCCATTAAGGAAGTGAATACATTTAAAATAATCGGCTTAGCCGTCCGACGTTGACGTATATTCGTACTTATCTCACGGAGATACCGGCACAGATATCCCGGACTAATCCCTTACACAAACATCTGAAAAAGACTCGGCACTCCTTGTACGGCTGATCCGTAATTGAATGGGCCGCGAGCAGCTCTTTGACTTGAACAAAAGTGCCTAATAATTTATGCTTATAATCTGACACGCGCTCCGCTCACTAAACTTTTATTCGTTTTAGGAATCGAAACTTTATTCTCCATTGTAGGATACAGATATTAAAGCATTGATGCCGGCGACAGTCACAATATTAACTGCGTGTATTCTTTATCCAATTCTTTAGTGGTGTTATGCCCTCCAGCTATATTTACGCCGCGACGGATTAACGAAATATAAACAAGAATTCTTGTTCTTTGCTAGAAGGAAATGCAAAGTTGTAGGAAGATTAAACCGTAAAGTTTTCTGTGACAACGAAAATAGATATAACCGTATAATACGACATACCTCGGGATCTTTAGAGTAATCAGGATGTCTCCATTAATTTTTAAGGACTTCCTTTGAACAGCGCCGTGTTTACTTGGGAAACAAGGAAACTTTTAATGGAGTTACAATTCGTTGACCCTCAAAAATACTGTTTTGAAGAAAGTCAATTTCGTTTTAAAACTTTACTTGCTAGTTTACATCTCGAAACAAATCAAACATGAAAAATATTTAACTTCCATAAAATGCAATGCAAACAATCTCTTACTGTATTATGTAGTTTACCATCTCTCGCATATTATAGTTACATCGACGTGGCAGTTAGTGCACCTATCAGAACATACTAATGTAATCTGTGGTAGAGGCGCTTCCACTTTGGATACGCATACCAACCCGGATAGACACACGTGTGTGCCTTTGTACAGAATGCAAATTCCATTAATTAACGGAATGTGTCGTACGCTATAGATGTATTGAAAGGTGTTATACAAAATTGTAACTCGTTGAATATTCCCTCGGCGTACAATCAAACACGACTTATCGATTCCTGTGCTAAAACTGTAGACGTGTCTCCAATTATAGATACCACCAAAGGGACGTAGCAAGCAACATTGTCGACTTTAAACTAAACACTTCCTTTGAGTATTCGTAGTGAGTTACATGTAAAGTTAATTACTTTCAGGAATTTATTTTTGACTTACGAAAGAGACGACGTTGCACGCACAGTTATTTTTTCTTATTTGATGGCAATTTATTTAATTATAAGACTAATTTGAAAATTCCTAGATTGTAAATAAAATAAAATATAATAAATTGTTATTTTATTTAACATTTATTTTAGACGAAAAATAAAATCAAACGCTTCTTGATGCTCCCATCCATCATATCTTTTTATGATAAAAAATAACCTGTTTAAAAATTCCATTCGTGAATTCCATAGGGCCTTATAAAAATAATGCCGAGGTGCGTTCCAACGACACTTATTAAACTGTGAAGTGGCTTTCATCGAACGTCGCGACGCAATATGAATTATTATGGGAATACTATCTGTTTGAAGTAGTGGTTTGACAAGAGCATCTCTCACCACACTCAACTCTTCACATCTCATCATAAGTGTATACAAATAATTATGAAGGTTCTCATTGAAATAACTTTTGAAGCACCTGTTAAGTTCAGGAAATCTTCTTTACTTTATTACTGGCCGTATATTTATAGGTACTAGTTTAAATTTTAACTTAAGTTTTTTCTTAAACAATTAGGAACCTATATTTTTACGTATTTTAATGTCATTACAGCAATAGAAAAATCATCACAAATAAAATTATAGTCTAAGTATAATTGAAGCTTCAAACTAACCTACTTTATATCATTGAATCACCAATACAAATACTTTTTCCTTTTCATCATTGAACATCTCGATAAAAGTTTCAAAGAGTTGATTAATAGTTATCGCAGTTAGAAGTCTATTAACTTTAGAGAGTAAACCATCTCAAGTTGAGTCGCCATCAACAAATCGTTCAGCGGGTGCACTCAAATGAACCGCGGCGCGTCTAGTGTGACAACTTTATCCTTGACACTCCCGCGCATTAGCCGTAACCATTTCTTTAGCGCCTGCGCACATGTAGAAATATTTTAAAACCCTCTTCCCGTGCCATCGACTCTGACGAATTAAGTTATTAACGCTTCGGGCAGCTGTTCGACACAAATCAAAGTGCTACTGCCCGGGCATTCAGAAAGCACGATCGTCGCTCCTCATCGTCTTTACGAGCATTTTATGAGTCTTTTCATATTCAACTTTCAGTCACAACACGACGCTGACTGGGGTATGATTGTTTTCACGACAAAATAAATTAATGCAAGCAACTCGTAAATGTTTTTGTTTTACGTACCGACTCACGACATCCTCCCTTATTGTTCTTTGAAGTTCACTAGGTTTGACGACCCGAGGCCTTTGATGTTCTAAATAGTGATGACTTAATAATGCCGCGTAGACATCTCATAAATCATATCGACATTTGTCAACTCATGCGTATGTTTGTTTTGCGGAATATTAGTTATCTAATGCCAGAATAGCTTTGATGTGCCTCCTTGGCGAAAATGCTAAGCCCGGAAATTGGGAATGTTTCAGTACCTCGTCAGCAATAATTCTACTTAACGTTAGCGTATTTCGACGAGTAATATCTTCGCCCTAGCCTTGTCTTGTCGTCGCGGTACTGGCAACATCGTAAAACGAGGCGGTTATAAATTATTTACAGTTTCCACGCGAATATCGTGTATTTGTCATCCGGGGCCAAGGAAGTATTAAGATATTGCTTCTTATTCCCCAGAGCCTCATTACAGGCCAGGGTGGGGCGAGGGCTCGACACCTCTAATATTTCATCCTTAGCACGGGCTCCGGAAACACGCCGTAGTGTGGGTTTTTCGTGTTTTCTGTAGACAACACAGCTTCAACAGCAAAAAATTGTACGTGTTTCCCATTTTCCTAAAATGCTCATAGTGACGCTGTGTGCCACGTTCTCTTCCGTGCGATATTTACTTTTAATTTTATTAGGAGCAAATGCTCCGTGGGAAAGAACGGAAGAGCGATTCGCTAAAAAGGTTGTTTTGATGGTAGTTACATTAAGGTAATTGGTGTACGGCTGCGAAACATTTTTATAGCCCATCGCAGCGGTCGTTTGGGGCTGCGCTAGCCCAATCATTGTCAGTCTTCGCCGTCGGCCAAATTTAATACGGAATACGATGTTAATGGATCGAATTTAAGTATCCAATGGATAAATTGGTTCTCAAGATTTATAGAACAACAAACTGCCAAATGTATGTATTTAAATTAAATGCCTGGAATTTATGATCCTTTGTCACGTTTGCCTCCTACGGCATCAGTATACATAATACTCATAAATGTATGTCATAGTTAACAAAACGTTATGTTAATATTGAACTTTTTAAATCGATCTAACCTGAAGCGGTAATTGGAACAACATACCGCAAGATATGTCATCATTCCGCTCCATACACGTAATTGTGATTGCGCTCGCGCCCGTTACAAAGGTCCACGGATCAATTTACTCTCACAATGACCTTAATATAAAGCCATCTTACAGAATAGAGTGTAATCATTTTCATTTGAGTATTAAAGAAATTCTATGTTGATGTTATCTCGAGCGTGAGTCGCGTGTGCGAGAGGAAACTGAGAAGCGACGTTATTAAAAAAGCACATGTGGCCCGAGATGCGTATCGCAGCGGCTGTTAATTACTTTTGACACGCAGCATATGATTCAATTATCATATGATTTATTCGGAGCGAAGGGTCGCGAGATACGCAGGCGGAAAGACACCATGCGATCGGTTTATTTAAGCGTTAACTATCGCATCATTTTAGACTAAGTATCGCGTTCCCGACAGATGGCGAGCAAATTCTCACAAAACCAGGAGCCGATTTTTTATATAAAATTTGTCCTGTTAACACGCTACCTATTTGTGTGGGCTGGGACCAATGCCGAGACCTCACCGTTGGAATTTGAGATATGCGAAACATTTTCATTAATAACGTTGGCAACTTCCTGTACCTACTGAAATTAGCAGATTTTTACATGAATGTTTTGGGACACGTCAAAATAAATAAATTCATGGGAATTACAACGTTTTTCCTCGACACTTATAAAACGATAAATTTTATGATTATCGCGTGCCACATCTTGATTCAGTGTTGCTCACATAAAAAAAAGCTTTAATTGCTTAACTCATCCGTCCCGTAACCACATAATTCACGATAAGCCGCTTTCACACCAAAGATTGCTCCGACACCGACACTACACAAACTGGTTGGTAATAAATACTAATTACTAGTAAAATAAAATGATAACATCGCGGCCGAAATTCTTAGCATTGTAAAGCCGCAATGGTAAAAAAAGCAGCCGTTACCATACATAGTAAATCTTGCGTGACGCGTAATGGTCTTAAGGGGGTTTATTTATCGTCGTCGGTCGTTTGGAGTGAACCGTTTAATAAATATTATTACACTTTAAGTCGTCAACAAACGTGAGAAGATAGCCGTTGACCCGGTTCGTGATATTTGTCTCATTTCGAGGATTAAAAGTGATCGTTGCCGAACGGCAATGTCTTCTGTTTGTTGAATCTGTCTTTACAATAAACATCGTGGGTTGGTTTACGGATCGTGCGCGCCTTTCGTAGGAGCATCTTGTATAATTAGACCCGGTTCAAAATGGCTTTGCTTTTCGAGTGTTCTTCAATGACAAAAGAGGACTTATAACAGCCCCTGAACTGAATCCCGAGCCTCTGCTTAATTCTAAAGACGATTCAATGACATCTTATCATCATTGCATTCATTGTAGGGCTAATGTTTTTTAAATGCGTATCCGGTTCAATTAAAAATGGTGCACTTTAGGAAGCAGAGGCAAAAAATAAGAGGATAAAGAAACTCTACACGTGGGTTTACTTTAAAAAAGGGAGATAAATAAAAAATAAGTACATCTCAGAGGCACAAGTAAACTCCACGAATACTTAAGTATTTACTCAACAACGTTTTCGTTGTTCTCATTCCAGTCGTAAAACAAATCAAGTATCCATTTCTATTTGATATTCATAATAAATAGAATGAACAAATAGAATATTTTTGGAACAAATATAACAACACAACAATGGAGTAACAATGTCATTAGTAGGACAACATCTTGGCGGGGTTCCCACATTTGCCACCACATGGCTCGCATCGAAACATTTCTCCTATACAGCAGCCTACTTTCAATAAATCTGGATTATCATTTATTTAAGCATACCCTGACACGTACAAACACATTTTCATTTTGAAATTGTTTTGTATCACGTCGAGACAAAGTTTAAAATTCAATAAGATACGGTGACAAATGTGCAACCGGTACAGCATTGTGCTATCATAGGCTTGAGGAAGTGCGTGTTATTGCAGCTTATGTTTCGTAGTCGCCCGCTGAGATATTCGAGGCAGCCGTCCATTTTTTGTGACAGACCAACCGAGTGCCATAAATAATAGGTAGGGGTTCCCGAACCATGCGAGCTTTGTAATAAATTCGATGCTCTTTTTGGTAGCAGAGAAGCGGGCTAACAGCGATTGAATTATGGTGATGCGTTAAGCCCTCAAATTCGGAATCCGGCGCTTTTATTTTCTTTTCATTTCGCGCTAATCCCGCACTGTGTGCATTTGTATCATTACGCTCACATATTCTTCGAAGTCACGTCTTTATTTGGTTGACTACAATAAGTTCAACTTCATTCTGTTACACATGCTCATCCTGTACGTAGTCTCGTATCGAGTTACCTACTCCCGGCCATTTGAAAAAGACAACACACACATGGTTCCATCCAATGCTATGTCTGTATTGGCTTTCTCTTAAAACAGAAGATATTTAAATCACATGGGACCGTCAATATTTCCTTTCCTTTAGTAAAACAAAGGCGTTGTCTGAGAAGCAGTCCACTCTAAACTAAGATAGATTAGTGCTGGTTGCAGGACGACACGACACGACAAGAACGAGTTTATGGGCTAAGCTGAAGTACTATTCTGTTAACTTATATTTAATCTAATAGTATATATTGTTAATGTCATGTGAACCTTTGATTAATGTTGCACTTAATACGTCATTTACGCAGATTCAGACGATGATTTATTATTTCTTTCATTATACGACGAGTGAAATATTTCTCCATAGCCAGTACTAATGTATGATCAAATTATTATTTTCGAATGATAAAATTCACACTATACGAAAAGATATTTAGTTACAAAATATCACATCCGCTATTCGCTCGGACACACTTATGAAATGTTTGATTTATGTATCGGTTATATTTAAACAACTTTTCATTGTAAGATACCTGTCACTGGTTGAGAAGTGTTTGTCGTATAAGAGCCGGGTGTAGAGTTACCGGTGTCGGAGGCCGATGCGCCGCCGCGCCGCGCCGGCCAGCGGAGCGAGAGCGGCCGTGCATCACGAGAGCCTCTCAAGTTACTCCCGGATAAGTCAATCATTGGAAACGTCCACATTCACCAAAAATAAAACAGTTTGAATGTTGCGTGTGGCGCTCCCGGCATAATGCGCAGCGACAGCCGACATGTTTTGTGCGAGAAAATAAAATTGATGGCACGGGAGCGCTCCAGACTTAAATAGCCCGCGATACTCACTGCAGTAGCTAAACGCTTTGTCTATGTTTTATAACTGGCGTCACGTCTCTCCTCCATATTTCCTTTTGTTTTTCGTGTAACATATTAGTTTTTCCGACAACTATTCGTGTCACACGGAAATTGTTCTGTCACAAAATGTTTACGGCTAAATGAATTGTCCTTTATTAAAACGAGCATTCCTATTAAACTGTTAAAGGGAAGTAATTGGACAAGTGTTAGCGTAGTCGAAATCAGGCGAGGTCCAATTTCCTGCTTCAGCCGCAGTCTTCAACGAGCAAATAGCTCTTTGCAAATCAAACAAGGGACCGTCTGGCGAATCCACATATCAACTTCGCATTGTTTCTCTCCCATCATTCGGGGCTAACCAGAGGCGTTTTCGATTATCCGCCCTCGGGAGAACAAAGCCTGTGACCGCAGAACCAAGTCAATTACATAGTTCAACAACTCAGCCCTTATAACTTTCATGGGCTACCACCGGAATACAGAAAAGGGTATCTGTTTTCAATACGCGGGGCGAGCGATGCGATTGACCCTTTCGAGTGTCCGCATTGACTTTTAAATTACTAATCCCGCGGGAGTAAACGGAAAAAGCGCCTCCGGGTGCGCTTGTTTACACGGTCAAGTGTACTTGCATATCTTCATTAACTGTAGTCATCGATCGACTTGCTTGCTCAACACTTGAGAGGCCGTCCTCATCAACGCGCCTACCTGGAAATGATCATGATCATTATTTTCTTCGTTTCATTTCTAAACATGAATAGAATTTGGATATCAAAACTATCGTACATATTTCATTTGCATGAAAATCACTTAATCAACTTGGCCTAACGTGTATAAACACGGCATTGTGCACACGGCCACTGATACATATCACAAACAATAGAACACTAATGAATTTAACATTCTTTCACATCGTTCGATGGCACATAACTCGTTTTCCGGAAATAATTTAACTTGCCAACCGCATTTAGATTCAGTATACCGTAGGGAAGTATTAATGTTTATCTAAACATCAGAATAAGAATGCGTTGGGCAGGAGATTGAACGGGGCTGGCCGCCTGTGGGGACGCAGCCAAGCGCGCCCATTCCAACTGATGACTCTATATAGGGCTTTTTTCTCTGTCAGATACAAACGCTACCCTTTCAACCCGAATGAATTACTTAATTTTTGTACACATTGAGTATGAACCCTCTGCGA
Source organism: Polyploca ridens (assembly GCA_951394255.1). Taxonomy (NCBI): domain Eukaryota; kingdom Metazoa; phylum Arthropoda; class Insecta; order Lepidoptera; family Drepanidae; genus Polyploca; species Polyploca ridens. The sequence goes on from OX596245.1 coordinate 14,301,010, forward strand.
TACTCGATGTCTAAATAAATTAGCGTTATCTATTGTGCATTAAAGGAAGCAGCGTTATGAATTCGGTTTAAGTGGTTCAGTTCGTAAGCACGGGGTTGAAATATATTTTTTGACATGTTTTTGGCGCTGCGCCCACTGGGTGCACAATTTTATAATGGAGATTAAAGTTCATGTTTAAAAGGAAATAAATATTTTTAATCACTTTATTTATTCCTAGTATTAAAAAATTTAAATTACAAAGAGTATTTTTACTCCAAGGCCTGAAATTGTAACTGCAATAGCATTTTAAAATTTAAATTCCTGATTTGAATGCGGCGCGCCGCTTTCGATATATTTAATACAAGATCATACAAGTACAAATTGTTATAAGTAGATAATTATTCTCCTTTCTTTTATATCGTTGCGTTGGTATGATATATGAACAGCGCATTCATAACGGCATATGATTCGAATAAAACATTAAGCGTTATTGATGCGATCGCAGCCACCGACCGTAATACGTCTGCAGCACTTTAATGCATTCTATTTCGCTCCACTGCTTATTAATGAGATGAAATAGTTTATAGCTTTATAGAAAAAATAGCGATTAGGAGTGTTAAACAACCGTAACAAATAGAAATTCGGTTCGGCATTTCAGGGCCCATTGTTGTCGAAATAAGTGTTTATGTTTGGCCGATATTTTTTCTACTTTAATGGAAAATATAATAAGCACCCGTCTACCTGGAACGGTGAGCCATCCATCACTGGCTATAACGAGAAATTATTGTCTGTTTTTATTGCCTTTCTAGGAATACTCGTTTCGCTATAAACGGGGGCTTACGTCTTTATTTGCAAACATTGTATGACGGTTATAAATTAACGAAATTGACCTGTCTGCCCTTTTGTGTGCGCTTACAAAAGGCATATATTTTTCATCGGACATGTATTATGTTAGTCAAATAAATAAAGCACTATGCATATGAGCTTCACTCGTCTGAGATACAAAGTGAGCACCAATCATGTTTGTACTGTTGCCATTGATTTTACTATCCTTATTATCTGGTGTTAAGGTAGAAAATAGGTTATGGGGATGTTTTAGGATGTTGGTAAAGTTGGTGTACATGAAATATGCAGATTAGTCAACGGATACTTGTTCGCGCCGCCCCTCGATCCGATCCAGAGAACACACGCACGTGGGTTTTGTTTAGAAATTATCATTGTTTAACTTGTACCTACACAATGGTGGAGAGTAATCTAGATTTTGGATTAAGAAGAAATTACAGCGTCTAGAAATATTTGTTCTGAAAAAAGGTAAAGTATTGTGGAAAAAACAGAGGTCTCTCTGGTTACGACGACGGGCCCTAACAACGTTTTTCTTATACCACTATGGTTGCAAACAAGCATACTGTCCGCCTGATGGTAAGCGGTTACCGTAGCCTATGGACGCTTGCAACACCAGGGGTATCACTCTTGCGTTGCTGACCCTAAAACAATGTAACAAGTTGAAAAGGGGGATTAATTATAATCTGGAATGAGAAAAGACAGCCTCGAATTGAAAATTTGAAACAACCATCATTTTGAAATGACGACGAAAACACCCGCTTTGTAATCGGGAAAATTTTCTAATAAAAATTCAAGATCAAAATGTAAGAACAATTTCATATTTAGTCCAACAGTAAAAGTACAAATAGTTAAACCTTGCGAAAATAAATAGTTAAAGTTAATAAAAGCCTAAATGTATATTTTAGGTACATTTCTCTGAAATTCATTTCATTTCTTCATCACTTTACGGTAAGTTTCCAACACAATAATACAATAGCAAAAATCCAATGAGAATAGATACGAAAGACTCATATGAAAAAAATGTAAACAAACCACTTACAGAGCTTAAGCTGCCAAAGTAAATAGTATGTTGGGCAAGTACTGGCATAATAAACTTCACAGTATAAACAAGTTAAACAAGATTCTTGTCGCTCTGGCAAACAGCCAGAATCAAATGAAATTTTGAAACATGCATAGCGCCTACTTACTTTTTTCATGCTTGATGAATTTAGGTTAAAATTGCAAGTGAAGTCGACCATTCAATTGATTTAAAACATACTAAACACTTTGTATGAAAGGCTGCATATTAGCTATAGTAATAGTTTTTTTTTTTTTTTTATGTAAAATGGGCTTGCGTTTGACCTTCGACTGACCCCATGAGGAGTTATGACGAGGCCGAGGATGTAGCACGCTTACCCAGAAAAAGCCTATTCACTCTGGCCTTGAATACATCTAGGTTATAGGTGTCGGGAAACACAGACCCCGGAAGAGAGTTCCACTCCTTTGCTGTTCGTATAAGAAACGATGAAGCAAAGCGTTGTGTCCGGGTGCGCGGGATGTCGACAACGTATGGGTGGAAATTCTCCCGGCGTCTTGTGTTTCGATGGAGAAATGGGGATGGAGGAATTAGATTGAACAATACTGTAGCACACTCTCCAAAATATATCCTATAGAAGACCGACAAACATGAAACCTTACGCCGATGTTCAAGGCTCGTTATGCCAATAAAGTAGTGAGTGAAGATTTTGTACCTCATTTTTGTAACCTGTCATTAAAAAGATTATAAATCGTAATCGTAATTCTCAAGATAGTTACGTATAACATGCTCAGCTCAAAATGACATCAAAGCATCGTTTCTGCAACACACCTCTGCATTCTAAATTGCAAGAACTGCACTAAAGCCACACCCACGGCCAATTATCTCTATCGCAAGAATACTGAACCAAACAGATAACACAGATATAAAATCACTTCACAATACTAAACACGTATCACATATAATTGTAACCATGTAACAGTTGTATACATTAGCTTTCAAATAAATGTGCATATCATTACGCCAACAGGAGATGCGAGCGAGCCAGTGTGTGGTCCCACTTCGATTATACCATACCCTTTTTTTCTTTTTTATACACAGAAAAAGTTTTATTTCGGTTCAATTAATGGTTTACTAGCCGAGACTTGTGTAGTCGTTTGGATCATTAGAAGGCTCGAATTCTGTAATGGAACCTTTAATTAATTAACAGCTATTAACAAAATGATAGTTATTATTCCGATTGCCGGAGGGAAGAGCCGTGCCTTACTCCGTTTAAGGTGCCATAATGTGGCAATTTCGATATTGAAAATTGTCGTTAGTTTGAATGCTGCTACATCTTCATTAAGTGTCGAGGGATCTCTAACAGATGAACCTATCTACAGTAATCTAGAAGAAGTTTTAAAACATCTGCAAAATTCTAAATATATACACACTACTGTCAATTACTGAGCTGACGAATAAAATGATCTCGCTAACACCTACCTACTAACTAACATGAAAGCAAACAGTGGTACTAATTACTTTGGTATCGCTTCAATACATTCAAGTATCATTCGTTAACGCACGCCTCCGCATTTTCTGTCTCGACGTTCGACGTTCCTAAAGGTTTGAATTCATTTGTTTTTCTTTGTACCATAGGTTAACAATAATGCTCAGTACACATGGTCGTGACTGAGCACAAAGTAACGGATCTGTGGTATGATTAGAATACCTATTGTTTATTTTCATTTGAACACCTGGCTTTATACCAAGGTATAATTATTATTTATTTTCTATAAAGAAAAACTAAATGTTGACTATGAGTATATACTGACTAAAACGTGACTTATACCTATATATAAATAAATAATTAATGAAATCAAACGTTGCAGAATTCTCGGGTTTCCGATATCAATGTCGCATTAGATTTAGCGGCTATCTACAAAATTCAATTTATTTAGACAGTTTTTTTAGATCTTGCATCTTGTTAACGTTTATGGGTCTTTTCTCGACATATGAAATTGACATATACATGGGGTTTCTTTAATACATGTGATATTTGACTCCATGCTGTTCCTTTGATATTACAGTGACTTATGTGATTTTTGTTTAGACATGAAGTTATCTTAGAAAAACACAAAAACGCAAAAACCCCGTTTGTTAAAAAAATATGACTTATGGGGTTTCTGAAATATCCGATTCATTTATTGTCAAATGTGTAATCCGGTGTAAATCTTGTTAGCAAGAGAATTGGACAGATCTTTTAAAATATTGAAGTTGCTACTGAACAAACCTTTAATCATTTTAAACTAATAAAAATAGAGTACATTAAATAGACGATTGTAAGTAGAAAGCAATCTTAGAACAAGTTACGGCGTAACTTAAAGATAAGCGTAACATTACAAGCAACGAACTATGCTAATGCGACTATAATGGACTTGAAAACAATACTTCCAGCATGTAGGCAATAGAATTCCTAAGTAATATTGAGAAGGCTCCATCAATCATACGAGATATCGGATGTGATCTTATCTGTAATGAAACTCATCATTTAGAGATCTGTACGTCGGCACAGGCCGAATGTTATTAATAGATTTTTATCTGGTCATCAAATGATACTGGTATGGTAACGGTAATCCCGGTCATTTAATCGACTCGGTACTATCTCAGCTAACAAATTATAAATCTTCGTACTCGACACACGTGAAGCGTGTTGTCGGCAAATTAGTTACCAGGCGTTTTGCTTTTTGTCTGTACTTCGATGCACAAATGGATATTTGAAGCTAATGATAGTGTAGTGTAGATGAGATAAAATTGCTGATGAAATAGATTCTAATCTATATCAAAGTACATCTTGAAAATAATGTTAGTTATACAGCTTTGGTTTAGCATACATTAAAGCAACCTTTTTGTCGACGATGTAAAAATCATTTTGCACCCAAAATACCCTTTCAACCTATAAGTTGAATCAATTATCATGGAATATAATATTTCAACAAAGATCACTTTACCTAGAGATAATAAATAATGCCATAAAGTTATTAATTTCCAAAATGCTACTATACTATCTTATCCTATAAAAGCAATTTAAAGAAAAAAGAAGCAATATTTCCAACCGATAACGGAGTAGCGGTATAATAGGACAAAGTCAATGTAATTTGAGCTTTCGTCCTAAGTGGCTCGGTTGTAAACCACTAAAATGTTACGACACAGCATTAACGGCTAATAATTCGTCTAGTGACGATTACGTAACGTCACTATACGGACATTCCGTGAGATGCGAGATTAGCGTTACTGACAGCGACGATAACTTTGAAACTTTTTTCTTGTATTACGATAATCGAATCGGCGAGTGATGACGCTACGTAGATGAAAATGTATGATAAACAAACACGTTGTCATTAGGTATCATTATACTTGTACTGACATGGATTTACTTAGCAAGATTGTAGCCTTCGTTGCCGTATAACGATAGTATTTTATTATGCCCATATGTTTTACATGAATATTTCGTGTATCTCATTCTGATAAGGTTTTTAGATACCCACGCGGTAATGGCTTTTTTATCATTTCACTCAGTTGCCGGGCAAAAACGGACCTTTGTGCATTTAATATGTCTCGTCATTAAGGTCCATTGTACGCGAAACCCAAACTTTAGGGCATTGTTGGACTAACAATAATAAATAGAACCCACTATAAATTTATTTTGGCGAGAACGTGACCGCGTTTATTTGAAAATTTTGCTAATGAGTCTCCCTTTGCCGTCTCGTGGTTTTATATCAAATAATGTAAACAAATACAACAATATTCAACTGTTAATTTAATAGGTGTAAGTACGTGTTTGTTATGTGTAAATAACATCATTGTAACCTTACATTTATTCTAATGTTTATTTTTTATACCTGCTTTAGGATATTAAATCTTATATGGGTTCTATATTAATGATAATGACTCTACCAATACATAATAAAGTATTTTTAACTGACTGAAATTGTTCTTTAAATGTTTTTTTTTTAATTCCTGTTCTTTTTACGCAAATTTGAACCTCTTTTACTAAAACATACTTATTGTATGCATTACCTCACACCTAAACCCAGAACAGAAAAGCTTTGTGATCAAACTCTAAAATACCGGTTGAGATAGTACTGATGTAGGTGGAATGGAACTATAGAACACCAAATCTAAATACGTTCGAACTTGTCACACGTTTATCTTGCAGTAATTTACATAACACTTGGACGCATCATAGTACGTCCATATTAATAGGTTTACAGAGAAGCAAGTGCACTCGATTGAGCATTCTCCAACATGCCGTGTGGACTAACGCTTACACAAATATATTCAGCAGGTGTCCACATATTTACATACAATTTACAAAGACATGCATACGATAACTCCCTCTTTAGTATTAGATCCGGCGTGATCGGTTTCACGGAATGTTTTATATGCATGCAGCATGCATGGTATAGGATAAATTACAATAATGTTTGATTTTCGCTTTACATGTTTTTCCTTAAATAGCTTTAGGCTGTATTAATATTCTTTCAGATGCTGATCGTACTGATGTGGTGCGCCATAAAAGGTAAAATGCTATTACTCTGTTACATGCAACGAGATCAAAGGAATCCATGAAATATGAAAACAGAAGCAATTTCACACTAATAATAACACCAAGAACTATTAAAATAAATTACATACAAAAATACAATGTGTTTTTGCGGGCTGCAGTGATTCAGTCAGGGTCCCGATTTAATAAGGTCATCAAAGGAATGATACTCATCCTCAGCTCCAAATACCCTAACTACAAGCACAGAAGCTTCCCCACATATTTGTTTACAGTCCACTCGAAAAATATAACACAGAATGACCGTTGACGCTTCTAAATTAAATACTAATCGTCGATGTGAACTTTGCGAAGCAGGAAATGTTAGACAAACAAAGCACATTGAATTGTAGGCCACCCTCAGATAGTACGGGGCTGCGCCGCCCACGAGCGAGTCGTGATGCGGCCTGCCTACTGCACCGGATAAGGGCGGGCTCATTGTGACAGCGACGAGCGGGACATAACAAGCGGCATCGTAAATAAAATAAGAAACATATATTTTCTGCTTTTTGTCGATGAGTAGTTTTGAAATTTTCAGCACAAATAGTTTAAGTATAAATGTAGAAAATTAAAGTTTAAGTGAAGCAATAAAATAAATATTCAGTTAGACCCAGTAGTGATATGGTCAAATAATCCATCTAATAAAATTTTGTACCTAAATAAAATTAACCCACACATTGATTTGATACAGAATATACCTGTTGAACCTGCAATATCTAAATACATACTACCACAGCTGTTTGCAAACTGCCATTCCATCAGTAAGTTACCAATCTCAACGAAATTGTTAAGCGTTGAAACAACGTGGGCGTGCGGATAATGTAAACGTCTCGCCGACACTGGTTTAAAACAAACAGACATGCAGAAATGGAGGTAAAGCAATACCCTGCGGCTGGGGGCGGATCGCTGTCATTCGGGCCGCAGCCTACTCTCACGTAAAGTTTTATATCCACCCGCTGATATCTCGCGCGATGCTTTGAGAATATCAATAAGAAGCGCAAACTACAAATGAAATACTTCGCTATGTAAGCGAAGATCTACGTTGTTTAGCCAGCGTGTTGTTTTAATAAATAGCTTCGAGAATGCTATTGTTTAGTTTATAAATTGATTTTGTTTTGTAATTTTCAAACTTCGAGACCAGCGAGTTTACTTATTATACTATCGCAGTAAGCTATCTAAGAAGATAATGTATTTGCAGAAAAAATAAAACGTTTCATAAGCAATCTTGATAGATTCTGAAAAGCTTTTAATTTTAATCTGAACTTATCTTTTTTATTATTTCACTTTTTTGTGGAAAAATCTTTTAGAGCCTCCAAAAGTGAGTAAACCTTTCAGTTCGATCGAAAATAAACAAAACTGACGTTAGCATCTCTTCACTATCATAGTTATTAGCTTTGTTATATTGGAAGGGAAGGTTTTTATTGTGCTGTAAATATTTTATACGACGATAAGAGCCGTACGCAGATAAAGCAAATTGATCGGGGAATAGAGACTGGAGGTTTTAGAAGGTTCAAGATACGTGCTGTGGGCGGGTTTAATTGATACCAAGAGATTGTGCGAACGACACCACATATATTAATACTTAACGTACCTTAGACGTCTAATGCATAATATACAGATAAGCCCTCGGGTTACGTCGGAACAAAGAAAAGTTTGAGGCTATGTGTCTTAATTATCTTCAATATACATCGTATCAAATTAATATCTATAGCTCATTATAATACCACAAATCCGAGCACAAGGAAACAATATCAAATATCCAATATTGTCTTAAACATATTACACGAGCGCAAAGCGCCAAAATCAATATAATTATGTTTGACTAACTGAGAGTGAACACGATTTCCTTACATTTGTCTCTACATTAGAACCAACATGAGTTTAGCCGAAATCGTTTCTTCTCTCAACCCCAGTCATAAAACATCAAGACAGTAGCGCACATTAGGTACCCTTTATCTAAACATTACGTATTCCCCCTCTGTTATAATCATACACGAAGTATTGGAGGCGTCTTTTTATTAAGATTTAATTAAGTGTTCTCCGACAGCGAGACACATTAAGCGCTCGTGCGTCGAGATTATGTGGAATCCGATGATACTTAGGCAAACTCGCTTCATATTGTTCGATAATAGAAAGCTGTATTAAATGTGCCTTAACCCTAATAGTGCGTTATCGAACGTCTAATGTATTATTCAGAGGAGATTAATATTAGGTGCGCCCGAGCGCGCGTGCCGACTTAGATTTTTCTTAATGGTAATATCCTGCATAAGATTTCAATATGAAGATTTTCTCTCAGCAGTAAGCTCAAATTAAAATCACCTCGATACAATGTTGAAACAAAATGATTAAAGTGTCTGATGTTGATTAATTAATCGTTTAATTGATTTCGGGAGCGCTCGCCTCTTGGAAGTTCAATTTATTATTTGTAAATTTCATTGTAAGAAAGTCGTACCTGCAATTATAAAATTATTCAACGCAATACGTTCCCAATATCGACTTTAATTTGATAATTAAACTTTGGATACGCTCGAACTAATCTAAGAGACTCAATTATTTAAATATTAACGAGAACAATAAAGTAATTATGAACAGTTTTGTTACAGTTTGTGTTTTTGTTTAGTATAATAAACAATTATTTAATAATACTTGGGATTTACGAGAATTCTAATATATCTTGAGATCATTATAATATAATATTTTCCCCTAAGTACCTATATCAAATCTCTATTTCGATGAACGCAATTCCTGAAACAAAGCAATTTCATAAACGTAATTATGGTTTGTATTCAACCTATTTTGATGTTAGTGATTTGACTTCTAATTACAGTCTATTTTACAATATACGTGAAGCGTAACTGAATAGGTTAAAATTAAAAATAATGACTCTAGAAATATTATTGTGGAATTCGTTGTTACAAAAGGACGATGCGATGCGGTCCGGTCGGTCGGCTCGAATCGATGCTCGCCTGACGGGCAGCTGCAGACTGAAATTATGAGCATTTTTATTCCCGGCGCGACGGACGGGCTCGGCCCGTACACCTGCCCGACCCGGCCACGATTGACACCTACCCCATTATATACGACGCTTCTCGGATAGACCTAAAAAATCCGAACAATAGCCAACGATCGCAGACGCATGAGAACTTATTATTAGCCCTTTATAAGATGGGCCATTCATTTTTACATCTTCATACAATCTATGACCATTAACCGAGGCGTGTGGGCAGTGGGCTCGAAGCTAAATAAAACTATTGTTGCGCCGAACAAAACCAAGTGAACATCTTCATAAGACGACAACTCAGTCTCGACTTCATTGTTACGAAAGGTTACTTCCCGCGCCCGGGGCGACATTTTAGAAGGGAATTTATTGGCAATTTCAGGGAATGTTTACCGAAAAGTGAGTGAATAGCAGGCGAGTGAATTACTTATTGTAATGAAATAAAGGAGGCTCAGATTGAAAGCGTCCGATGAAAGCCGACGTCGCTGGCCCAGAATACTGTTTGATGATAATGATTTATGGCGACAGAAGCACGACGCGATTTTAGCGCGTTAATGCCGAGAAAGATAAATGTGTCGACATCGCCTTTGTTGAAGTCGTGAAAAATAAATTATTTCATTATCAAGTCACAATAGACGTCAAGCTGACTCTAGACGACGAGAGTGAGGCGTGAACATTATACCTAAACAAATATACATGATGTATAGCAAACAGAGAGGTACGAAGCGCCGCCGCCGAGACGGTTATGAGCCGAGAACTCATAACTGGAGTTGACCGCAGGTGTGAACGAAAACGTGTAACCGCAGAAAAGCCGAACAAGCCACAGACTTGTTCTGACTACAATCATCTCGGTACATATTGTTCTATGTTTAGTCGAGCTTTCAAGACTGGATTAGTGACAGCGCAAGGTGTGCGTCGCCACACGCCATACTTAATATGCTCGTAACATATTACAATGTTAAACAAATTACTTCGGAGAAGTATCGTTGAGTTTGAGCACACGATTATAAGTACATCATCTAAAATATACAATGATGGTCATTACCAGACAGAGGAGAATTAAATATAGCAACCGAAGGGATTTCTGTTCACGACAGTAATAAGTAAACGATTGCGATGAATCGCAGCGCCGTATTCGAGGGCGAAACTGAACCTTCCGGTTATGAGGCGGGTTGGCCAGGACGAGCGACTTCGTTAGCCTGCTCCTGTAATGACTCGCTTAATTCGAGATAATTACGCTCCCAGGAAACATAAACGTGGGCTAAGGAAATTTATCGAGACTAGTCGCAAAGACAGAACATGCCACGCGATATTTCGTTTCATGTTCTACTTACTCAAAGAGACAAAGTGTAGGCAGCATTTACATTCCTTTAATAAAGAGCTATAAATCAGCGGCGAGCTATAAAATCTCGGCTAAGTAGTCACTTTATTCGATTTTAAGCGTGCACCTCAATTAGTATGCGCAGAAGGGCCGGGCCCTTCCTCTCTAAAAGTTGAAATTTCCGCTCACATTTTAATAAACAACATTATTTCTCAAAATCACGTGCGTATCAGTCATCCTGTCCGAAATGCTACTTATTTAATCAAAAATGACTCAAGCGGTTAATATTCGCGTTCCGGCCAGGCGGCACGACTGGAAAGACATCCTGCCATTTTAATATTCTTCTGCAAACAAAGAGTTCTCGTTACTCGAAACTTTTCCATTTAGGTGCCTATACATGTTATTGTATTTATTTCAAGTGTCGGTCGCTTAGACTTGGTGTCACTCGGTTCGTAATAATTCAGATTTAATACACCTACCGCGTGCGGCCTCCCTGTGAATGTAAGGAGCGGCGCCGCACTCGCTCGCTGGAATTGGAAATGAGCGCGGTTGATGTTTTGTTTTAATAAACTCACATCTTTGCCAACGGGCCAACGGGTTCCAGTTATTCTACTATTAAAGAACTTTGATTCAGACAAAAAGGGAAATACCTATGTTTGATTCAGAATCACCATGATAGTATAAGTAGGTACTGACTAATTTATGTACAAAAAACCGTTGAGCAATAAATAAACAGCAAAAGTTTTTTTTTATCTGTAATACCCTTTCTGTCCTCGATTTGACGTAAACATGCACACATAATATATTATCCTGGATATGGGAACGTTAAAGTTGGACGCAAGTCAAATTGTCTATTAGAAATTATATTCCAAACGTCTACTGTAATATTCCCTTAGGAAATATTACGTCTAGACCAGCAAGAACGTTGCGAGAGCAAAACGACCACATTGACGTCGAGATGCAAGATGTAAACCATCCACGGACCGGCCTATTGTTAGCGTGACATACCACGGTAAATTCCCAACCAACTACTATCTCAGTCCATAATTACATTATATAATTATGCCGTAAATATACTATCGCGAAGGAATAAAGAACATCGTGGGTGCTAATTCTGGAGTATTCGATATCGATGGCGAAAGTCATAAATTAATAAGAAAATTTAGCACCAGTTCTATCAATTATTATGTATCAAAATTACGACTGATGCTTGCTCGTGATATGAGATCATTATTTTTCCAACCACTTCCAATCGTTATTCGTCACTTACGGAATTATTGATATGTGGAGAGTACACATACCTTTGGTAACATTTATTTTAATTTATTCCTTTTCTACTTGGCCGGGACACGCTTTTAAGGTGATGAAATTTCAGTAATAATAAAACGAAGGTTGTGAATCCTATTTATCGTGAGCTTTCGACGAGTAAAAATATCGCAAGGAAACCATAGCACGGTGGTCGAATACTGGGTAGTACCCGCCTTCTCAAATTGAAAATCTGTTGCCAGTCATTCTCATTCTGTTGCTCATTATCCATTGGTATGTTTCGGCAGCTGCACTTGAGAGCCAGATTCCTTCTATTTATTACTATTTTCGGGCATTTTAGCATTTATCATGATTGTGGCTAAACACGAACCTATACAAAGTAATAGAATATTCAATATTACGTGACTAAGTAAACATAGGTCAGATTTTTGTTATCGATTTACTTGCGTTGAGGTTCTTTTAATTAAATAATTACGTGGCTAGTACGCCTGCTGGTAAGTTTGACGTTGTACTAACGTTTTAATTAAGACGTATTGTTCATCGAACCGAGGCGTGACTTTGCTTTTAAAAACTCCCTCTCGCAGCTTTTACATCACTCTACCGAACATGCGTGTTGCCTCCCGTAATTTTAATAAGGTGAGTGACTAGTGCCTACATGATTTGTTTTTTTTGTTAAATTTAAGCTTCGTGTACATAGTTCCTTCGACTCTAAACGTTTTGGTTATGTTTAATTACATTTAATATACGATATTCACTCTACCGTACATTTCATCAAATTTTAATCAGAACATCATTGTCAGAAAAGATGCCTGCGAAAGCAATATAAACCTATCAGATAAACCGTTATTCTATGAATGAGAGATTCTGACACACTTCTTTATTTATTCGTGTTGTGATCGGTATTGCGATCTGTCGAGAATAGCCGAGGTGCCTATTAATTCAATACAACAATAGATAAACCCGAAGCTGCGCCATGTTTTCCATCTCGCACTCTATATTGTTGTTTATAATTGATTTTTTATTTGCCCAACAGATTGTACGATTAGTTCGGAGCTCAACACAACACAAGACGAAAGTATGTTAAAAAGAGACGGCAAAATCCAATCTAAACTCAAAGTAAACACCGCGAAAGACGCCCGAGACGAACCGTAGACAGAAGAAAAACAAAACTGTGAACGCGATCAATGCTACCAAGGGGAAGGCAAGTGAAAAATCAAAACTCCAAGAAAAAAAGGATGAGAACATCCCATAAATTACACCTGCCTCGATGAAATATAAAGCGGAGATATTGTTTTAAAAGTAAGTCCCGGGCGGGTGATTACGGCTCGGCAGCTAACCCAGACTTGAAATTCCGATAGTTTTTGCGCCGGTAAAAACTGATATTCTGTGGCCGCGTTCCGTCCGCCGTATATTGAGTTAATGTCGGGCGTGATTGTGCGGACTTCGCGCGAGTGGGAAAGAGAGGCAGTATTGTTTCACCGGGGTTGGTTCGAATCGCATTTTATGGTAAGTTGGCGGGCCGGCAGGTGCAGTCCGTACACCTGCGGTGCGGTCGAGCGAGATGCGATCGCAAGGACGTCGACCCGCTTAGGTACCTATATACGAACGACCACACAATATCTCTAAGCAGATAACGCGCTCCACATAATTCTGTACCGAACGCTACATAAATTAACTAATGATATGTGGTGAAGAAACGAGAGCTAGATAAGAGCCGTAAGATGCTTTACGTTGCCCGATCCGTGGTAGATAATGAAACTGCGCTGTTATTGCACAAATGCAAATTTGTATCAGTTTGTATCTAAGAACATAGCACTAGTTTAGTGCCTGTAAGATTGAGAAAGTTGATTGTGAAGTTACTGTACCAGCTATCAACACAACAAATCCAAGATACTTAATGTCTAGCTAATATTTACAGCTTGAATGTTTCTATCGAGACTAAGACTATGTTTAATTAAAGGAGATTAGTTTCTATTGGTTTGAGACACTTTAACCTCATTAAGCTATTGATAACTACAATAATATATTGTTTTATTTTCGTCTGATAATAAATAAATATATTCAGAACTTACTATAATAGGTATACCTATCTGGCTTTGAGATTGCTTATGTACAATAATCCTATTTACGGTATACATTATCCACCCATACAACGCTATTCATGAAGAAAATTGTAACAAAATGTTTCCACTTACAAAGCGAACTACTAAAGCGAAATTAATATTTAAATTAACCTCTACCCACGCCCGTGTATCCTCTATCTAAATAATTAATATAAATGTACCATTAAATTCTTTGACTTACATACTTTATACTTTGATGTAACAATTTACATGTTTTAGGTTACTGTAACAAAATAAATCCTGAAAAGTTAAAAACCCTATTAACTCCTGACAGTAAAGCAGGATTATTCATGCTGTTATATACTCCTTTGGCTATGCGCACTAGCCTGGCAAATAGCCAACAGGTTAATTAATTACCGAAGTGATTTATACGTCCTAAAACAGTTGAAATGTAGCACCTGTGCGTACTTCGACAGTTCAGGAGTGAACTCAACGCAAAGAGATGCTATCTAAGCAAAATAAAATAAACATAATTCACTACCTACTCAATGGCAGAAGAAAATCTTTAGATAAACATAATGTTGGATACCATATCAAAACTAATATACTATGCAAATCAATAATTTTACTAATGCATAATACAATTAGTTCCATAGCAACTCCAATTATCAGCAGTCAATTGAATGTCTATTGTGAATTAATGAAGCACTGAACAACTAAACATTGCTATTCGATTTGATTATACAATGCGGTAAAGTCAATTGTTAACGTTCATAAGTGCCTTATCAGGACCTAAACTGAATAAATGAGTTTTGAGTATGATTTTATCCAGATTAGTTATTTTGTCAGCTTAATAACGTTTAAGGGTTTAATAACGTTAAAGTCTGTGGCCATCGAGAAAATATTTTAGCGATATCATTGCTTTAGAGTAATACAGAAGTACCCGACTGATATGGCTTACCGATGTACCTGCGCAGAAGATACATTTTCAAAGCGCGGGAAACGCTATTGGTCGGCAGCTGCCGCCATGTTAGCGCGCGCCGTGCGGAGGGGCGTGACTTGCGAGTGAGACGAAACTAATAGCAGCAGTGTATTATGAACCTTATAGTAGTGATCTAAGGTTGATTGTAAGTTTTAAGCATTATTTCGTTAATCTTCGGGGATATACTTTATTTTCTGTGCGAACGTAAATTCACGACGCGCCTTATCAGTTGGGTAGACTACTCTACAGATCAATACAGTTCCGAAACTAGTACGTGCTTTTGCACTAAGGACCAATCACTGCATCTAAATGTTTAGTGTCTCCTTGAATTAGCCAATCAGAGTGCATAGTTGGTGATAGAGAACTAGTGGAATAGATTTCAAACGCTTGCGCTTCTATGGGTTAATTGTTAGATTCCATATCTATGCATATATAGGTATCCATTTTAATATTTACCAAAAAAGACACACTTAACAAAACAAAGAGATACTTGTCAAATACTACTTTTTATCCAGGAGTTAAGTCATATTTTTTTCTATCAATGGCTCACAGTATCTCACCATAGTAGGTGGTGTTGAGGATCACACACAGCCTAGAAAAACTAATATAAAACTATCTGAACAGATCGACAGCTCCAGATTTTCACAATGCATGGCCCGATCTTAGAATGAATAATATGATCGAGAGCATGAAGATTTTAGATGCAACCTGACATTTTTAAAATGACACAGCTTAATTATTGAGATTCACGATAAAGGATAATGGATATTCTTAAATGAGGTTTCATGTGAAACGTTTTTCGACGAAGAACTAGTCGTTATCCTATAGTGAACACTGCAGACCAACAGTAGACCTTAAGGACTAGTATCAATATAATTATTAGCAATTTGCTTACCGTTGCAGCACATTCGATCGCATATTCCACGTATAAATATACCTTTGTATATTTAATAAGGCTTACCTGCAATTAGAGATGTACAATTATTTGATGAATTAAACAGTCATTAATTTTTTTTTTAGTTGCTTTGTAGAGTATTATGTTATTTTTTACTGATTCGTCTATTTTTTTTTTATACCACTAAGGTGGCAAACAAGCATACGGCCCGCCTGATGGTAAGCGGTTAGCCTATGGATGGACGCTTGCAACACCAGGGGTATCACTCGCGCGTTGCCGACCCTGAAGAAACCTCTTCACACCCTTCTTGAAGAACCCCATGCTGTACTCCTTTGGGAAAACCGGCGCCGATCCCACAGAGAGAGTTCTAGAGTTCCGAGTTCTGCATTCCGTGTTGACTATTGTGCACACAGCAAGCAGTCTAGAGTACTAGAGTTCTGCAATATTCGCTACTGATCGCACATCATACACTTTTTTTACTTTCAAAGGCCCACATAGCTTACAGTCAATGCGGAATGCAGAACTTGGAACGCAGAACTCTAGAATTCTTCTCTGTGGGATCGGCAGCTAAATCAAGGAGTTTAATTACAATAGAGTTAAAATATTATAGAGTGACTGTACAAAAGATACGGTCCGTGAGCGTGAGGGTACATATTTTTAAACGACTAAAATACATATAATGAATGCCAATTTCTTGTTTATTATCGATACTTTTACCGAGAACAACTAGTGTACGATATATGTGAATGGAGACTGCTCTCGCTTCGCACAAGGTAGCGTTATTAACACTACCACTCTATTATATTCTAACTCTATGATGATTACATATTTTTTGATACCATTAGAAAATCACTTAGGAAAAGAGAGTTCTTTAATGATCATCTCAATGCCGTCTTGAAAGATTGAACCGCTACTGATAAGTGGGTTAATTCTTTTTCTATTTTCCACTAACTAGCTACTTAACTATTGAAATCAAATATATCATTAGAGCAAGGAATAGTGGGCGAGAATAATAATACAACTCACCCAGTTATCGATATATAATTTGAATCATTAACTATGGAAAACGTTAGTACCGCTTCAATAGCAGTTAATTCATTCTCGGATCATTTTACAAAGAGTAAAAAGCAATTTTAATGTAAAGTGTAAACCGGGTTTGCAGATTATCATACATATCATAATTGTTCTTACCTAGTAAGATGAAATTCAAATTAAACTCCTTGATAGGTAGTCTGTTTAAAGTTACGTATCTAGGTGTAGTGCATAGTAATAAACGAAGTATTCCCGTTAGAGCACCGATTTTTAGAGCACCAATGTATTATAATATTTTAGTTGGGTGCTCAAACGGGATCAAAAATTAAATTCGATTTTATTCCCTTAGAGCAGCCTAATAAATTCAATTTAATTTTTGTATATATTATATTAGTTGAATTTTGGTTTGTTGTAGTTTTATTTTTTATACCATGTAGGTACATGGTATAATAGCTTTAATTGTTTAAAAGTTTTATAAGTTACAGTTACTTTTTAAAAGCACCAATGCGATGAGCACCAATGCAAAGAGCACCAAAGCTATTCTCTAAGAGGAATAGCTTTGGTACAAAATATACTTACTGGTTGACATGACCTACGTACCTACTAGTTAATAATGAAAAATGGTACCTCATACCTAGGGTGTATAAGGTAATTTGTTGCCCAACAACTAAATCATATTTTGATAATATGAAATCCGAAACCAAGTCTACAAGCCCTTAAAGTTACGTCATCAATCATGTAAGTTTAATCACAAGTGGTAGGTGTACGTTTAAGTAAACAAGTTATTGTACACTGATAAATCCGGCTAGTGAAGTAGTTTATATCGGATATATCCGGCGATCGGAAGAGGCGAATTCTGGCCGGATATTGAATATTGATCGCACACCCTTAACCCTGATGTATCACCGGTCGTTACCGTCCCTGTATGAAATATAATGGGATACTTGCAGATTATTCAATTGCGTACACCAATATCAGACTTTAATCTTTGATGATAATAACAAATAATAATCGAAAACTGTTTTACAAAAAACTTACCGAATTCAAAGGTTTACCAATAACTAAGAAGTAATCAAATCCTGACTTGATGACAATGGGACCAAACGGGAAGTGTACCCTTCCAAACAAAGAAACAATTTTCCAAATCTGTTAATAAATTACGAAGTTATAAGGTAACAAAAATTTAAAAAAACATCCGAATTGAGAACCTCCTCCTTTTTCTGAAGTCGGTTAAAAAAGCAAATTTCGAGTGAAATATGCAACGAACAAAGATGGCGATTTTATATTTCTAATGAAATAACTTGAAGATTTTCATGTAGTTGTATACTCCTACGTTATTTTAACTTACTGTGAGCACCATAGAACACTCATAATAAAGTTATCAAACGTTGATTAGCTAAAATTCCGAAGTCTTTTTCTGACAGGTGACGTTTGGTGATCGAAAGAGTGAGACGGGCACACTATTACACTGATTTAGTTAAAAAGCGATTATGAATAAGGGGGTAATGATTTTTCATAAATACAAGCTAAGTCTATCAATCTCTTTAGACAAACAAGAAGAAAACAAACGTTTTTGCTAAGTTTTCTTTGAAATAAAAACGCTTTTTACTCATACGGTAGGTAAATCACCATATGTGTACAGGATATACGCTCTGCTTTAGGCGATATAGCATTCCTTAAAAGAAACAGGTGAACTATCTCGTTCTGATTGGTTTCCTGTAGTGGCAAGTAGGTCTTGGATTTATTTAATATGATCAGACCAACATTTAGGACGGCTATCTTTTATTTGGGGCATTCACTATATACCATATTCCAGAAATTAGGTAGCCCAGTCCAGATAATAAAATTATTAGTGATACTGATACGTAATCAATGTTTATAATTTAGATTGAGCAACAAAAACACCGCAGTTGAAGCGTAAAAGGAAAACAAAATATTTATTTGTTTTCAATTTGGTTGTTAATGAAAATCATAAAAATATTTTTACTTTGAAATCTTAAAATGTTATTTCAGTTGTAAATAAGCTCTTAATTTACTGAATTATATATTAGATATCGTCCTAAAATGAAATAATCTCTTTGATGTAGAAATACTTATTTAAGCTTCAACTTCTAATTCCCATGATAAGAAAATGTAAATTTTGAAATTATTATTAAAATAAGTATTATGGAAATTTACCTATACAATATTTTTTGTTTCTTCTAATCAGTAGTATAATAATATTTTAAAGAAAGAACACGTCTATTTTTGCAAACCACAGATCACAAATCTTGCTTACCACCAAATATTGGTTCTCATAGTCATAAACCTACCAAACCGAGAACTGAAGAATCTAATATTCCTTTTAATATCGCAAATGGCCCCATAAAAGTGCCATGAAAACACTCCAGCTACTTTAAAATCAACTTTGTATCCTGAACATGTGAATGCAAACTATAAACTATTAAAATGTGTTTTGCAGCAAGGACCTACAATGTAGCCCACTGTAGGCCTGCACAAATAACTTATTCATATCGCCAATGTTCATGCCCCTATGCACGTGAGCCGTGAACTAAAATACAGGTCGTTGTTTTGGTCAGCGACGAGCGACTCAGGGTCAATAATACAAATGATACTGGTGCTAAAAAAAATATAAAAAAAATACTTTATTTTTTGAAATAATAAAAATTAAAAAATTAAAATTTTGAAAATCATGTAATAAGCTAATGTGTAGAAATAATACTCAACGGGAGTACGAGGGAGTAAAGGGGTGGGGCGATGGTGGCTTGCGCCTAGCTCTAGTCTGTGCACGTGCCTAGTAACCATACTTTGCAGTAATTTTATTTCAAATTGAATAAGGTATTTCTCAACATATTTACAGTATTTAATGGAATTAAGTCCATTTTTGGGGAATATATATTTTGTACTACCGCTCCTGGGTCGCTTGTCGCCGACCAAAACAACACCCTGTATAGGACAACTTTAACGCATCTTGTGTTCTACCCTTCCGGAACTTTAGCTTTGTTTTACCAATAAATGTTTTATTTGAACCCATATCCGTAAATATACATGTGACCTGTATTTTAAGCAGCGTGCTCAAAGCCTTTACCAAGAGCTGTATTAGCTAATAAAATTTAGCTCATAAATGTTTTAGTGTCAATTACTACTGGCTTAGCAGGTACTGCGTATTTTTTTATTTCAACCTTTGGAAAATAGCCCACTTGTTTCCGGCATACTAAAGCAATTAGTCTATTATAGCAGTATTTTTTATAAGTTCATATAAAATTGGATAATAAATACACCATTTTCATTAGTCGCTAACGTTATGTGCCTACATTTATATAAAATGTTAACCCCATTAAAAAGCTCGGGTGTGACACACCCCAGCCATTTTTAACTACTTTTAGGTCGTTATTTGGAGTAATTAAGCGACGCCTCTTTTTCACACATATAAATTGATGAACAAAAAACAAACCCTGAAAAATATCAAATTATGTATCATTTTATTATGTTGATATGGAATATTCTTCATACCTACAGATTTAACGAAATACTTAGGTTATAATATTCTCTAGCCTACCTACCTAACTTCATTTGAAATTACCAAAATTAACAATAATTTACTGTTTTCTTAATCAAATTAAGTCACAACAATGTTAAATTACTGCAAACAGAGTCAAAAATAATCTTGGCAAACAAGCAAGTCGCAAAGTACACAGTTTGCGAGTGTTTTAAATGTTCAATATCAGGTGTTCCCAAACCCGCGACACTGAGCTCCAAAAGTAAAATGTTTATGAAAGTGGCAAGAAACTTCCCGAGGTACATTTGAACTTTTAACGCTTTTCGTCGAGCTGGGGATTACACGGAAACTGCGTTAGGTCAACCGCTGTTCACGGACCGATCATAATACCTAATGAAAACTGAACTTTTCACAAGGCATTTCATTTAGATCACTATGATTAATCGCATAAGCCAATAAGTTATATTCTGGCCTTGATGTAATATCTTATAGATTCCAGCAAAGAGTCAATAAATTGTGCCATAAGTGTGTTTGATTGAAATTTGACCAATTCCCCATAAAAAGAACTCATCGTGGTTAATTCTCAATATAGCATGTTAAAACTAAGCCTCAGGCGTGGAGTCATCAAAAAGCTTGCCCAACAGTAATAACGATCGAAAATAAAGGCATTCTGACAGCGGCTCAATTAATCGTAATAATTGGAGCCGAGAACTACTTCTCTATGTATAGCTATTTGTTTCAAACACACACCTGATGCTTATAGCCTCCGGTCAAAGTGGCTTGCCAGTTCCGCTTAGTAATAATTTTATAGTATCTACTAAAATAGAAATTCGGAACGACTTGCAGAATAAACCTGAATCAAAAATTCATATATTACATTGAATAATACAGCATTATGATGTAACGAATGAAAAAGATGAATTTCGCAATTATTCATTATTTTATTCTATGATTTCCGGAGTTTAATTTAATTGGTTACAAAAGGTTTCATTTAACACCCTTTTATTGAATTCCTTTTTTGAAACACATATTATAAAATGCAAACCAAAGATTTTCAAATTTTGAGTCTAGACTGAAACAATTGACCCTAGAACCGGCTATTTCTGATGAACACAATCTATTCTCGAGACGACATAAGCGTTGATTCTCGTTCTATAATACGAGTCATAGAACTTAATGGTAACCAAATTTGGTATTCACAAAGCCGTTTGAAGGTTGATAAACTTGTTCCAGAAATAAAAAATCTGACAATCGGGTTCGACTTCTGAACGAATGCTAATGCACCATTGAGTATGTATTCATTCTAGTGATCAAATAAGATGCGACGTCTACTGCAGGGCGGTCCGGTCGGATCAATTTTCTGTTTACAACCGTCCATCGTCAAAGAACACCGCTCCTTCGACTAATTGGTGGTAATAGAGGACTTATAAACCACATTACCGAGGTTTATACTCCGAATATCGGGTGTGCTCATTAAAGTCGGTATGAGTTACGTGTCCGATGATCTTTATTATTTAAACGTTTTATAGATTTTATGTGGCTTTCAATATTATTGTTTATTAGTTTCCGCAGTAAGGTTGAGTAAGAAAATACCACGTAAACACACAATTATTTTTAATGTTTAAAAGATAAATTTATAAATTCTTATCTTATTCATCAGTCTACAGACAAAAACCCTGTCTATAATCTATGTTTTTTTTTTCTTTAATTTGTTGGCGTCACACAGCTTGTGTATTTTGCCATTTTCCAGTTATATTATAAGTTCTAGTTACAATAAATCACGTTCACAATAGTCCTCAGTCAGTCACCGTCCATAAAAGTCATGTTTTAGTACAATGGTGGTTGTACTAAAACTTTTCACGGACTTCTTGAGACAACTTGAAAAGGCACGATACACATGATTCATTTCATTTCACTTCACTGGTGAACATGGATTGATCTATATTGGATAAAATACCACCGATAATATGCAATAAAACTCAAAATACACGAATTTATGAAAATAAAAATGAAAACGCTATGTCCCTTCGACGATATTTACGGTGAGAATAATTTAAAAATCGAACGCAAACATGAATCCCTCAATACTTTAAAATAAAAATCTGGTTTCTAAATTTAACCGTTGAAAAGGAAGTACATTTTTAAACATTACTTAGGCAAACAAGTTGTAAGTGTATACAGAGTAATACGAGACGAAAATACTCATTAAATATTTTGACTTTGGTACTTACCGAGTTCCTCGGTGTTGAATGTGCCGGTAAAGGCTCGACAACTAGTTTTCCAATTAAAATTTTAGAGTACAAACGAATGTTTGGTATAACTTTAACGGTAAGTTAAACAAACATTAAAATTTTCCTTTAATGAACCGTGTTTCATGAAAGCCTTTAATATTTTCCCATTTCAATACAAATTAAATCGTCGAATCGTAAATATCTGTAAATGCTGTGGAATTATTATTGAGTAGTATTTTCCTGTAGTTAAACTAATATGGACATTCGTAGTCCTTTATCATCGCCATTATTAAAGATTAAAATTATAATTTAGTTACAAAATTTAGATACAGAATTTTTAATTCTAGTTTAGATACCAGGGAACCGTTTATTTTTTGTACACTTCTTCTATTTCAATAAAGATTATTATTAGATTATAGTTAAGAAATGACGACTTCTAACGCCTCCTAAAATCTACAAAGTATAGAAAAACCACCCTAACTTTAATTTGTAGGTATCCAATAATAAAAATCTAAAATAATTTTACAATACGAACACGAATTAATTATTTAAAGTAATTAATTCGTGTTCTATTCAATTAAGTACGTATTATTTAAAATTCCGAGCGATGTTTTAAAAACGCGTCAAAAACATTTGTAATTGGAACCCTTATGAATTGTTAAAATGTTTGTCTGCTGATAATTACTTAAGGGTAGTATGTAGGCTAGATCGCGCGCCAAAACCAGCATTCATTTGTTACTTTGCAGTTGTGGTACAGGCACGCACACATGCATCAGATCCAAACTTGACGTTGCGTCAAGTTAGGTACGTACCGCATAACGTGGTACCAGCCGATTAAAATTCCAATATTATTAAGTAACATTATATTTAATTTTCTATTTAAATACCTTTTCTAGTGGCTTATTTAAGCGCAACCAAAGTTTACATAATTATTAAGCAGAATGGATTCACTACTTATAAGCAAAGGAAATTCAGTGCTATGCCTTATATTAGTACTTTGGGGGTACTTTCACTAACGTTTTTTGAAGAAGTAGGTACTAATCCATAGTAACTCTGTTTGTTTAATAAGTAATAATAATAAATTGTACTAAGTTTAGTAATAAATAATAATAAAATAAAATAAACATCCTGGGACATTCCTCACACACGGTCATCTGATCCCAAACTAAGCTGAGCTTGTACTATGGAAACCTTTTTGTTTGTAAATACATAATTACACCCAGACTCAGGACATACAGACATGTTCATGCACACAAATGCATATCCTGGGTGGGAATCAAACCCACGACCTGCACCGCTATAGGTGGAATCATAATCAACTGCACCAACTGGCCCATTTGTTTGTTACGCTTTCACGCCTAAACCACTGAACCCATCGCATTGAGATTTGGCAATCAGATACCTATGGTATAGAGAAGGGTATAGGCTACTTTTATCGAGGGAACGCGGGTAAATCCACGGGGGACAACTAGTATCATATAAAAAGGTAAAGTTTATAAGTGGCATGTACGAGGCTTTGAAATTACTAATCCGATCCTGAACATTCTTTCACTAATAAGATAAGATAAATATGCTTTATTTGTACACCATATAGTAGAAGACGAAACAATACAAAAAAGAAGAAGTGATACAAAATAAGCGGTCTTATCGCTTAAGCGATTTCTTGTAGACAACCTTTGGGTAACAGGATATATGAGAATATGGAAGGTTTAACAGATAAGAATACACTTTCATAACGTGAAAATTACAGCTCTAGAAAAATAGAAAGAAAGGCAGGAAATGAGGAAGTTTATAGCGTGTGATAGCGTGAAATAACAAGAGATTTAAAAGAGTCTAACGTCGGGGCCTGTCTTATAGTCTGAGGGAGAGCGTTTCAGAGACGTACAGCTTGGATAGTAAAAGATTTTTAATAAGAGTGAGAAGTGTGACTGGGAGTTTGGAAGTTAAGTTCCATGGGACTATGAAGAAGATGATGTTGAGGTGTAGTACTCGAAGCGTTCCTTGAGATAGCGAGGGGCTTTAGGATTAAATAAAACAGTGTATAAGAGTGGCAATTTGTGTGTATTCCGCCGAAGGCGGATAGGAAGCCACTTGAGTTGTAATAGGAAGCTACATTATCCTCAAATGCTTTAGGCTAATTTTCAATATATTTGCAATATAAATATCATGTAGTACACAGTACCTAATTAAGCCAGTGCGAGGCCCTTAGCAAATGTTATCAAGGACCTTCAGCTCGGGTTATCTACTTTAATGGTTTATGTGCGGATCTAGCTTTCAGATTAAAAGAGATGGTTGCACAGAGACGTTTCACGACTTTATTACTCTTTTAAAAGATTTGGAAGCCATTCTATATTATGTTTATAATATTTGTCACGCATTGTAATTAAAGTATGTCAAGAAATCCTTTTCAATGATTATTATACTATTGGCCTGTATTCAGTACTGGATAATCATAATTAGCTAACGAACATTTATTAAATTCGGTATTGCGGCCGACTGATAGGGAGTTCTGGGAGCACCCCCCCAACCCACTACGACTCGTTCGATTTTTTAGTATTTCATATGCAATTATTCCGCAGGGTTTCAAAACAGCAGCTTTCCGCAGGGTAAAACAACGTTAAACCGTCGCTTCGGAAATGCTCTGTATAAGGAGAAGAAGCGACGCAACAAACTCCTCACGGGCCCAATGTGTTTATTGTCGTAATATTACAATTAAATAATCACTTCACTACACTTAACACTAGTATTGTCTTAAATAATTATAGGCATCAGAACCGGGTCTAACAATTATTGCACTGAGATGTGTACAGCTCGAGCGCTTGTGATAAACTAACTGATAAACAATGAGGCTGAACACTAATTAAACCAGGACAAAATGCTCATCCATGATCAGATTAAAATCACGGAACTTTATACACCCAGCAGGATAGAAAACCAAAAAAAATACTTTCGGGAACACAAAAAGATATGTTATCCTGGATGTTTCTCATCCCATTAACCAAGATACTTAAGTTTACAAACAAACATTTGATAGAATACAGTCCCATATATTATGGCCATGTTACGGCCCTACAGTACACCAAAATCCAAACCCAGAAAACAGATATTTACTTTAAAAATCAATCGGCGCATGATATAGAATATTTTGACTACTATACTAAAAACCTTGCTGAATGTTGTGCCTGAGGCAACCAAATTGACTCTAGAATAATAACGAAGAACAAGAAATATGCAAGCACATACCGAAGCTGAAATGGACAAGGAGCCTCTCAACCACAGAAGCTATACCCGTGGATGGAGGAGATTAATCTAATGAACAACAAAGATATAACAAAATCCAACCCAGGAACAAAAAATCTAAATAAGAAAGAAGACAATAAAACCCCAGCACTCAACATACATCAACGCTCATCCCTCATCTATAGGCTGAACAGTCGATTGTGGTCAGCTGGTTGCGGTTAGCTAGCCGTCCTCTCCCACCCCAGAGCGTGTCACTCCTATATAACACGCACTCCTTGGTTTCTCCATGGCTATTCCGATACAACTATTCAGGTACCAGTCATTATAAACTAAGTTAGTTACATGGTGGTTGATGTTTGAATGGTTGTATAGGACATGGGTCGGTCGTTGTACTGGCTAAGAGTAGTTCTAATCATCATCATCATCATAATAAAATGTATTTCAAATAATAAAAACGTGTTTCTCGTATCGAACGACAAAACTTATTGAACAACCTGGTATATTAGCTCTAGAAATAATGTTATATATGATGCACCGGTGCCGAGATATCGAATTTTTATTAAAATAGATAATGCCCACATTGACTTTTAGGCGTAGTAGTGTGACGACGAGAATTAAAAATTATAAGAATTTAAATTGTAACGATTTACAAAGAGGCTTATTAAGTTATGCTTAATAAAATAAAACCTACAAAGAAAATATCTAGTAACAATAATAGCTATATAGTTAAAGAATATAATATAAGAACAGTGAATTATTTACAAATGGCCGTATCCATCGATATAATTTTATTCTAGTAGCATTCTACTATATATACACAGCGTTCCCAACATTCACTCGGTTCGAATTAACTAAACTGCGTTCCGTTCACCTTACTTTAGTGTGCCTTCGACATTCATGCAGTGTGGGCGCGTACGGAGCGGCATTAATAATACAAGAAATCAAAGTCAAGTAAGTAAACTTATTTGTTTTTCAAGTGAATAAATAGGTAATAATATCGTAATATCACAATAGAAAAAATATTTCTTCATTTAAATGCCACGACTGCGGTGTAAATTCTATAGGAACGACACGTTGAACGAAACACGTAGGCGCTATGAAATTCAGATGTTTTGGTCGCGCGAAAACTATAATCTATAAGCGGCTGGCGCTACATTTTTGTATAGTTTGGTTAGACACAGCTTGTACTGCAACAGTCAGTCCACTACACACTCGCTTCGCGCAGGCCCCCGCCTCACCCCCGCTGTCATCAAGCTCGACGGATTTTCTGTTCGGAACGTGAAATCTAATAAAATACATATATTATATCGATGGCCGTATCCTAACCTTCTGTTCAGCATCGACGATTCATTAAAAAGCCACATGATTAAAAATAGAATCTTATTTATATTTTATTAATAAGACTAGTCTATCTATAAGCAAGTAACAAAATAAGCAATCAATGGCTGAGAGGGAGAACAAGGAAAATGTTTTGGCATATGGACGTATCAACCAATCATGAAATTGATACCGATTACCATAAGAACAATACATTTATCAAAATGTCCATTTCATAACTCTAATAATGTAAAAAATAAAAATGCACTTATTATGTTCTTTTTGACAAGCGCATGTATACAGATATATGAATGACGTAATTTCCGGTGTCAATAAAAAGCGACGTGGTGTCACCTTGGGAAACTGGGGGGAACTGAATATTTTCGCGATTGCGACTTGTATATAAAGCTTCATATGACATTTCATAGAAAAATGTATGGACAAATGGCGTCGCAAAATTGATGCTTATTAATTAATAAATTACGTTATTCTCGTACAAAAAAATTAAAATGTGGCCCCACGGATCTGTTGTACATATATTTGTGATTCGATTTAATATAAATTTATTACAAAAAGGATTCTTATTTTGATGGTATCACTAAAGAGGAAAACCTCGATTTTATGATTTTTGTAATATTCATAAGGTTTTTGCTATTTATAAAAGTAAAATTAAAAAAAAGGGCCAACACCGATCTGTTAATTGGTGTCTTGGCTTTATGATTATGTTCATATAATACAATTTCTTTCATGTTTTCATTCATAAACCACTAAAATAGCGAACCCTGTTTATGACGTTTAGCTTACATACCGCGAGCAAATTTTAGGTCATATTTCGCTAAATACTTAAAAGCCTACATTAAGCGGCGTACCTACTACATTAGAGAAATATAGGTAAGTATTGAAAATTACTAGTTAGTTGAGGTATTTTCACTTCGTTATTATCAAATTGATCAAACATTTGTTAGCATAAGATTTTTGTATATTTCAAGCTACAAAAAATATTTGTAAAAAACATCACTTAAAAAATCATCCATAATTTAAAGGAAAGCGAAAATTCATAAAAAGCAACAAAAATTTCCATTGGCATAAATATACGCGGGATTTTCCGGAACTCGTACATTGAAAGTATTAAGCCAGGCGCGCATCAAATAAAATCCAGGGTACATCTTAAATTATTTTTTGCTTGAAAACCCCCCGTGAAAGGGACCGACACAATAACCGAAGACTTGCCCTTGCGGGTACTTAAACTCAGATTGAACACAGTTCAACACACGCTTTCAAATTCAGCTAGTTTTTTTTTTATTTTCTTGTAATAAAATTCAAACGGCTTCACTGAAAGTTGAGAATTATTATACAACTGTGCAAAACAGTAGTATTAATAAATGGTCATGACGTTCAATGGCGACAATATTGCC
Organism: Polyploca ridens; assembly: GCA_951394255.1. NCBI lineage: Eukaryota > Metazoa > Arthropoda > Insecta > Lepidoptera > Drepanidae > Polyploca > Polyploca ridens. The sequence continues at coordinate 14,329,688 of OX596245.1, forward strand.
AATTCTGTTCTAAATCGCACTAAACTAATTTTAGTCACATCACATCTCTTTCTTACAAACATTATTGAAAAAGGATTGAACATTTAAAGCTGTCAAATCAGTCTGCCGTCTTCATTTGCGCGTATTTAGACGTAACCGCGATAGATGGCGACTAAAATATTGAAAACAAGCACTGGACTAATTTGACAGGACTGAATTCCTTACATTCTTTTCTTATGTTCTTTATTAGAAAGAGACATAGTGAGCACCAATATGACGTGAGAACACTTAGAAATAATATCAGCTGGACACTTATGTAAAGTTTTGTTAAGTTCTTTATACCAAGCACACCTACAAGATCCGATTAACCGTGATAGCATAAGTAGGTAAACAAGCACAGAATTTCAATGCAGATTATTCAAAGCTCGAGAGCACAACATCCTTGAACGTTGCTATGATTTTCTTAGTTGTGTTTGTAACCTCTGGAGCTCGAATTATCCGGTGAACAACGTAAGCAAAGTGGAAATTCCTCGCATGTTTCAACACACACGCTCACTGACCGGTAACCTGATGGTTTTTCATTAAAATGACGCCAATAAACTTTGATGGGTGCTACCTTTGAGCAGATAAGAAGCTGAACTATGTAGATGCTTGTAGCCCATATATTTGGAGCCAGATAAAAAAAAGATTGACAGCCGAGTCAGAAAAACTAAAAAATAGAAGAATGTATCCACAAGTTTTAATAAACGGAAAATAGAACTGACATGAAACATGACAATTTTGCAGTGCATTTTAAGTCTGAAAACGTCCTAACGAACGACATTAATGGAAGCTACGACTACTAGCCAGTTAAACGTGGTCTCCGAAGCATATACCCAATTATTAGTCTGCAAAAAATAATTCAAAAAAGTCAAGCTGGTTAGAATTGCTTGAGGACAGCTGAGTTTAGAGGCACTCAGGTAGTAATTTTTGTACCAGCACCGCTACTGTCAACACACAACTACTTCAGTAGCTACCCGGTAGCTACTTCGTAATGATATACCTATTTAATTTTGACGACTGAACGTCGTTTACTGCTTGCCAGCATTTCATCGCGGATTTTCAGAATTTTTTTCATTATTGTTGTGAAAATTCTGCCATTCCTGATTAATTATGGCAGACATATGAACCACTGTTTTAGGCGAATTTTGTCTTTTGGAAATGTATTTCCTCCTTTTTTCGGAATAAATTGGGACTGCGCAACACACTAAAATAAATAATTTATTATGCCTTTAACAATTGCGCTTTAGTTTTACAAAATACTTTTTCAACGAGAGCGATAGGACCTTACTCGCGGGTGGTAGCCACAGAAACGGCACCCCTCATTCTATTCTATATACCCTGGGATATTTTTCACACATGTCCAAGATCACAAGCTAACCAACCCGTCAAATTGACATTCGTTCTCTATTTAAATTAAGCTTTATATCACGTGAAAAATGACAATCTTATTTTAAAATATGAGTACTAAACCACCAAAAATGTCGCACGATACAACACGTATCATATTTGATTCACAATAAATCATATGGCTTTCGAAATACACGACAAAATGCTTATTTTTATCGTCTGAATAATATTATGGATCATCTTACACGTGTTTGGCTTTGTTTAGTTAAACATTACGTCAAAAGTATCTGTAATAATTCATGAACAGTTTAGTATGCTGAATAAAATGTGTACTTTATCCGTCTTGAAAAAAATCCTAGTAACATAAAACACATTGTTCAATTTTATTTGAATGTTTTATGAGTATACAAACAATCTTGATTTCAGTACATAAATTATATGAACACATTAAGAACATGTCAACTTACCTAATTTACAAGTAACTATAAGAATAACTTCTCGGAACCGGAGAATAAATACCCAAGACAAATAATTGTAACGAGGAGCAAGTGATAAGACTAATAAAGCACTTTTAACTGCCTCTTTATCAGTGAAAAGCTATAATTCATGGAAGTTTGAAGTTTGAACTGTTTATTGGAAGTAATACTTATCTCAATGTATGTATAATTTAATTAAATAAAAAATGTAGTTATTCAAGGTGATGGCTATGTGGTAGTGACGTCGAATGCCGAGACTAAGGCCCTAGCTTCGAATCCTATAATGAGCTTAAGCTTTCGGTAACGGAAAACATCGTGAGGAAACCATTGCACGGTGGTAGGTTACTTTGTAGTACTCACCTGGCTGGCTACCACCCTAAAGTTGAGAATCTGTCACCAAGCACCTATCGGTGTGTTCCGGCAACTGCACTTGAGAGCCAGTTCCTTCTAAGTTTTGTTGGCTTACCATCTTCGACCACATCATCACGGATCATGATAAGATTGTGGTCAAACACTAACCCCCTTTTCATAATAAAGTTGTCAAACGTTATGATTAGCTAAAATTCCGAAGTTTTTATCTGACAGGTGACATTTGGTGATCGAAAGAATGAGACGAGGCACACTATTACACTGATTTAGATAAAAAGCGATTATGAATAAGGGGGTTAGTATTTATATGTAGGACTTAGGTCATTTCTACCGATTGTAAGATCAAGGTTGTGTTTCAGAGAAATAGCATAAAGCCTACAGCATAACCCATAAGCCAAAATCATTTAGTCAGAAAACGATTGATAAAGAATTCAAATTAGAAAAATGCTTTTCATGTCACACATACTGTATTAATTGATAAATATCAAAATAATATACTCGGATTTTCTTTACTTTACTCAAATTACATAAATCATGTGTTGGCTAGAACAATAAGCACTGATGCTTAGCACTTGGCTATTTTGTGGCATCATTTAACTCATATAGGTACTTAGGTCATAAACTAGCTACTAATAGCTTCGTATGTTGCTTCGTGATACAAACATAAATACACTGAAATTAATTAGCGAAATTGTTTCATAAAAATAATAATTAAAACTGCTCTATTAAGAGAATGCACTTGCTTTTAGTGAACGCATAAAAACTACTTAATAAAGCTTTTACTTCCACACGAAGGAGTACACAAAGCTTTGCATTAATGATTACTTGACTGTGCTAAAAATAATGTTAATACACTGTTCGTTACCGAGTTTATTATTATACTCGTAGTTGAAACCTATTTGGAATTAATTATTTATGTTATTGAAATACTTATGTTATTTTTGCTTTCAAATTTAGCGCAATATATAATAAGGTCCTAATAAATTAGTGAACTTCCTCTTGAGGGATGAATGTATAGGTCATTAGTAATCAAAAAATAATATTAGAAAAATAATCCGAGGGAAAAAAAACTTCTTTGACTTGCATAGAGACTCTCCATAAAAGTTAAAGAAGATTGTTTTTTAAATTTATTAGGACCTTATATACAACAAACAAGCAATCGAAAATAATATAAAAGAATGAAAATTCAAAATAACTATCACGTACCTTATATCCACATAGAAATAGGTCTAATTAATTTATACAGTTCATTCACGGTACAACTGCGAGTAATAATTAAAATAATCATACAACAGTCACTAAGTCAACTCAATACCGTCCACAGAGCACAGGGCACGTTCAAATCCAGTTCCTTGGTATACACAACACTCAAATAATGCTATATTAATTAATTTCAATTTATGTTAATTACGGGATCGGGTCCGATGCGTGAGCGAGTAAGGAAGACAGGGACACAAGCGCTCCGCTCGCGCGTCAAACGTGGACTGCCGTTTGGTGGCTAGAAACATTTCTAAATATACACCCCCCTAGCGTTTCCCGCGCAACCTAAGGGCGCAACGCGTGTTCCATGCAATTTTCTATAAATTTTCTCATAAGCTCTGAAGCCGCGCTGTCAAAAGCTGTTTTAGCCGAATCCCGCCCGTAGCATTTTCACTGCACATGCTTTAATTGAATTAAATTAAATGCGGGATTTTAAGTATATTTAGATGAATCTGAAGTGGATGGGTAATGTATTGAGGTCGTATTTTCATAGGTTCGGGTGAGGGCTACATTATTTTATTTCAGAATAATTCAGCATTATAAACAGGGTTGTGAATACTTATGATGGTTGGGTACCTATTCAACGGAAGGGTCGAGTATGTTTTTTTAAAATATGTAATGTGATAAAATTAAGTATTCAGTTATAATATTATAATAGTCCAACATTCCAGTAAAGGTATGCAAAAAATGATTACATTATTGTGAAAATGTTTCATTACCAATTAAATCCACAAAGTAATCAATTATACGTTCACCAGAAGAGGTAAATTTTAAAATTATGATAGGTACTTGATTATTAGTATACGTACTAGGTATAATTTCTGCTCTCATCGCTCTTCTGAGAAATATACTGATAAAGAGGTCATCATGACCTCTTTATCCTCTTTGACCTCAGTATTCGCCATATCCAAGTGGGTAATTAATTATTCCAGGATTGTCATTGTAACGATGAATTCACATTGAGGCAGTAGGTACCAAAAAAACGGTAAAACTAACCGAAAAACCTATAATCCATACTGCTTTCGTCAGTAAAAATGGAGCCTTACTCACGCGCAGGAACACAACATAGTTAAAAAGTTAATTGGCTGCGGTATTCTGTAAGGTGGAAGTACTTCCCCAGTCGAGCTGCTCTTTGTGCGAATACACGCTATGCTCTACCTCTCTTAAAAAGTATTCACTGAAAAAAATAAACTACAAGTGACTACAAAATTTTATTTAACAGTAACACAAAATTTGACGACCATTAACCTAAACAGAGTGACTTGCGAACTAAACTTACCCGTAACAAAACTAGTTTTTGTTCGTTACTAAATTTTTTGTTTAAATGTAACTAAAGTTAGTTTCCCAACGACTAAAGTTAGCTTTCCGACAACAAAACGTACATAACTAGTATTGTAGATCATTTTTTTCAGTGTTAAGCCTTGCAAATAACACCTACCTCGTTATTAATACATAGTATGTTTTCTCTACGTATATATTCGCGTACCACCATGTCTTATAAAAAAAACGCATATATGTCAACGTTAAGGCTTAAGAGGACTCAATTCGTCATACTTTTCATACAAAACCTCTGTACTTATCATGGCGTTGTTAAACATTTTTCGTTAGATGTTTTGAACAAATTAGTATCTTGTGCGCTATATCTAGCCGTGTATCTAGGCGTAATTTAAAAAAAGTGTGAAACAAATTCAATCAAAGCCTCCGAAAAACAGCGTTTTTGCCTGAACTTTGGCCATATCTAATGTACCTATAAATTGTAAAAGTAAAGAAAACATTTAGATACCAGGCTTGCAAATGTATTGGAGATTCAAAATAACTAACTTTTTTTTCACAAACTTGTAAGATTTTTTCACAAGAAGTTCTCCTGGAACAAGTTTTATGAATGCGAAATCATGAATGACGACCTAGCGAAGCGGCCGCGAGTGATCAGCGGAATTTACCGACTGATAACCGACGGCCCTGATGCTGTCTCTCGTTTTTCGCAGTCAAACATTACGTTGGATGAAACAACAAGCTTTTAGACTATGCTTGCGTTGAAGTTGCGCCGGCCACAGAGGGCCACCTTAAGTAAAACTTTAAGTTTGCTTGAAATTAATTTTCCATATCCAGACGCATGGCCCGTTCATCCTAATCTTGATTGAAAGTCAAACCTTTGAAAAGCTCTCATGGGAATATTCTCATGTAGGTATATATTGTATGTGTGGTTTTATACTGAAACTAGCTGCCCGGCGCGACTTCGTTCGCGTGGTGCTACCCTACCCTACCCTACCCTAGTCTATCTAAACCATCCAGGGCATCACCCAAACTCATACAAAAAAATTCGTAGTGTGTTTGTCACTAAACTCCTCCTAAGCGGCAAAAAAATTCATTCTAATCGGTCCAGCCGTTCAGGAGGAATTCAATGACATACACACGTGCAGTAGAATTTTATATATAAGATGAAATATAATTTATTATAATGACCAGCATGACTAGATACTATTACAGTTTAAGTTCTAGCTTCCACATTAGGTTATCCTGTGTTGTGGCCTCTTTCGTCCGATAGGGAAAATAATTTAATTACAAACTAATATTATTAATATGATTCAGTTGAATTGTGAGAGGTGTGCAGGTGTTGGGTGTTTAAGAGTGTGGTGTGAGTGAAAGATGTGAAAGTAAGGGTGTGTGAGTGAATTGATTAAGAAATTCAGCGCAATGAGTACTATGTGGCATACAAAATTTTCCAGGCAGTTCCGTATTAGTGTAATATTTTCGATACTACATTTTTGCATTTCCAACCTGTGAGAGAAACAATTTGCAGATTAGTCTGTAATTTGGTATAAATGCGTGGGCTGAGATATGAGAAACAACTTTGACCGAAAACTGTTTTAATTCTTGAGATAGTACAAGGACTTATTTTCGAGTGCGTTACAGCAATTGTCCTTGAATTTTATGACATAGCACCACTGTCGACAATATAAAAAGCTGTCTAACAGTAAGATGGTTTGGATCGCGGATGGTATAAAGATTCAGTTGGGTATTTAAATTATAACGTATTTTTAACTTCCTGAAATAGATATAAGAATCATACATTATAATATAAAGTATAAAAAAACAACTTCCAATCGGCATTGGGAATAGGGTCCTAATTACCTAGGATATTATTATTATACCAAACATTACAATGTTAGTATTTTTATTAACCTCTCTGCATATTATGACGAGGTAGCAAAACCACCTCGTATAGACAAGTGTTATTTTCGGGTCAGTTCGTTACTCCCCCGTTCCGGTTCTCACCCGTTCGGTTTACACCCGATTTTATTTCGATATCATAAATTTATTCCAAAGCGATTTTTAATCAAAAGTACTGGCAGTCACAAAAATGTTATTACTGAAATAATTATATATTGGAATTGTTATAAAAATAATGTTATAATTTTATAAATTTGATGAAATGTCCATTTTTTGTAATCGTTTATTTTGAACTAATGGCAGTTATTACTGATTTAAATAGAAAATATAATTATCCTGTTGGCATTTTGGTTATAATCAATCAATAAATGTTTAACAAATATTTCTGGGATTTTAACTTCAGTTGGCTCCTTAAATTGAGTTTTTTTTACATTTAAGGCCATGTTTCGACTATAATATAATGTTGATTTTTTATTGTTATAGACTGGTATATTTGCATCAAAACCTTTATTCTTTAATACGTCAGCCTTTGATTAAAAAAGTTTTTGAATGGAGTTAAAATTAGTTCGAACTTCTTCCTTTATTTGGTTCATTACGATCTTTACCTCGGCTCCAAAAACATCTGGATGACACTCAGGAATATGGCTCCTTTGGATTTGCACATTTTTTTTTTTTTTTTTTTTTTACTGTTTATAGGCCTGTGTTTGACCGCAATCTCACCATGGTAAGTGATGATGCGGCCGAAGGTGGTAAGCACACAAGGCCTAGATGGATCTGGCTCTCAAGTGCAGCTATCGGAACACACCGAAAGGTGCTTGGCGACAGATTTACTTTATATATCTATATATTTTATATTTATATATTTTTATTTTAGACATTATCAGTATCTTGCATTAGTTTAATCGAACTACAACACCTTTTCGGTTTCTTATAAATGCACGTCCACACACTTGATAATAAATTTTTTCTGTGTATGGTATATGAATATCTAGCGTGAAATAATGTGTTTCCACCACGTTTATTACGAATATATTGATAATTTTTTTAGACTAGCCCTTGTGAAGGACCTTCACTCGTCATTTTGGGATAACATACTAAACATTGTTAATATTTGCATATTGAAATTCTTATGTGCGAAAGGGATAAATATAATGACATTCCGGACTTTACTATTGTTTTAATTCAGGTAAATGCTACACAATAGGACGCGCAAACCCAGCTGCAGTCGCGCGGTATTGAACAACATATTATCAAACAAAATAGTGACGTATTTTCATTATTATACCAGTACAAGAAACAATCTATAAATTCACTTAAAGTTGTTTCATACATAACACGTATAACTAAATTATCGAATTATTTAAACAATTCTGTTACCGACAGTATTTAATGCCAATGAACTCAAAACTGACAAAAAATATTGATATACAATTTAATCGAATCGGGTGCAAACCGAACGGGTGAGAACCGGAACGGGGGAGTAACGAACTGACCCTTATTTTCACATGTTCTATTAAAAATATTATTTATTTTTATTGACAAATAAATTTTATTGCTTACCACAAAATCGATACATGATAACAGGTATTACTAACTGATCGCTACTAGAGAAAATAAAAGTATTCCAAATAATGAAATATTGGTAGTAATTACGTATAAACACATGTATCGTAACTATACATTAGTAGCGATCACTCCTAACTTGCTGGAGGCAAGATTAAATACCTACCTAATATTATTGCCTCAGGCAGGTTTATTATGGTTGTGTTTTGAATGTGTTTCACTATTTCGTGGTATAATATTGATCATAGAGGCACTTTTTTTTTTAAGAGGTACAGCGTAGAGTTTATTCGCTCAAAGAGCAGCTCGACGGAGGAACTACGTCCACCTTACAGAACACCGCAGCCATAGGCATCGCCAAAGAAGCAGCGCCCAGCCCAAGTCTTGACTTGCTTGACCTTTGTACCGTTCTTATTACAATCACCATATAGAGGTAGTGGTAGTGCATGTGCTCTTGACTGTACCTAAAATTGTGTTCATCCTTATTCCAACTTACCCCCTCTGAGCCATCGGCTGGCAACGCCCTTGACCGCAGCCAAATAACTATATATTTTGTTCCTGTGCGTGAGTAAGGTCGCCATAGCTCATTGGGGAGAGGGAAGGGTTGGTAACGCGTGAGTGATGCCCCGTGTGTTGCATTGCAAACGTCAAAATCAAAAAGTAATTTATTCAGTTTAGGCCCTGATAAGGCACTTATGAACGTTAATTTGTTACATACAGTTGAATTTACCACCGGTTCGAAATAAGACTCCGTCAAGAAACTCAGCAAGGTTTTTTTTTTTTAATGTGGAAGGTGTTTTAAAATTACAGTTTTAGTTCCAAATACTTATACAATATACATTAATTAAGCGTATTCATACAATTTTCACTTAACCAGGGGGGATGAAAGTGCAGAGAGAAGCTACTACAACCATACATTCTTGTCTTCCACGTAATGAGCCACCTTATAGTGTCTTTGTCAATTAACCTCAGCTTTGGTCCATGGATATGTCTACGGAAACCGCTTACCATCGGGCGGGACGTAGGTACATTTATTTGTTAACCTACTTCGTAGTATTAAAAATGTTGCTGGATAAGTAATAAGGGAATCCTGTGGAAAAAATTAGCCGCAAAGAAACTCAAGTATAAAGTATATTCGTGAGTTATTGTGACAGTTATGAAAACATTTCACTAGTAATAAATATGTAGGTACCTCGTTGAAAAGTATTAGATACTCTATGAAGCTTATAAAGAATTAGAAAAAAAAACTGTAACATAAAAGCCTTAATTAAAAGTGTGTTTAAAATAATAGATATAAAATTTAAATAAAAAGTCTGTCTCTACTTGCTATTCATGTTAAACCTTTGTGATAGATTTTTCGTGAGACATTCTTTTTTATAAAAAATGCCGAATAGAGAAATTTATTACGAATAAAACAAGCCAAGTTTTTTACCACTAAGATGGCAAACAAGCATACGGCCCGCCTGATGGTAAGCAGTTACCGTAGCCTATACAAGTGGGAGTCGGACTCGTGCATAAAGGGTTGGATATACTAATAATTAAACCAAAATATTTTTTGGCGCTACTCAACTGTGTCAATAAATCACTCAATTTTCCAATAAATCACTTATGGACCCAAAGGCTATATATGACTTATGGACTGTAAGTTTAAATTAAGAAGAGGAATAATTTATCTGAAGTTTATGTAGTGATTGAAAATCGGACCTTATACCTACATAAAAATTAAAATGAAGTGGAATTATTATCATTATTACTAGGTTCGAGCATTAAATTAATGCTGCTCTTGAATAATAGGTGCTTCTGCTTATTAAGTCTCTAACCAATTGTGTTGGTTTTAAAAGTGGTGGTTCATCAATCTATCATTAATGTTCTAACTCCAGTTGCATGTACAAATAATAGTCGGTGGCCAACTCCAAAGAAAGTTATTGGTAACAGTAATTTGGTACGTTGTCTTGTTCGTAAATAAAAAATAATTATACGTTTTTTCATGGAAAAAAATATAACTTTTGAAGATCGTTCAAGAATGTTATATCGAGATATAATTACAGTAGCCAAACACATAAGATACGTTTATCCCGTGAAAACATGAGTTCTCTAGGAAACGCAGGAGAAACAGCGGGGTGGAAGCTATATCCATATTATAAATGCGAAAGTAACTGTCTGTCCGTCTGTTACTCTATCACGCCTAATCCGCTGAACCGATCGCGATGTTTGGCACCCAGGTAGCCTTCTTCTTCTTCTTTATTTCTTCCTAAATTACCCCTAGTTTCAAATACTTACAATCTATTGAAAAATATAGGTGCCTACATTATAATAAAAAAATACGCGATATTCACAAGCCACAATTGATTAATTCAAATGTTTAGGTTTACATGGTTTCATAACGGACAAGCAGTGAACGCTCGCGCTGTGTAAATTTTATTGAAATTAAAACCTTTTATTGTACAAAATCGTTTTTGATCGTGGACACAGTCGATCGTACATTTTTTACGAGCTATCGAACAGCCGTCGGCGTACGCCATACATTGAACACAGATTCAGGAAAAAGTTCATATTTACTGTTAAATAATGTAACACTTTTCAACATACTTTGTTTTACGTTTTGAATTATTTAATTATAAATACTTTTTCATACCAAAGTAGATAATTTGGTTATAGGTTACCTAATCTACGTTCCTATTTCCTAATCAAATTAAAGCTTCAGCAATAATAAACCGAATTAAACTGACCTATATTCATTCAGTCTAAATCGATCCTCATATTAATATTTTAAACCAGAGATAACACTAATACATAATAGTACATTATGATACATGTGTGCAAAGTTGGTCATTAACATAATGTACTATTACGGTGTATTCAATTGATGGTATATTATTATACATCAGTGATCAACCGGCACTTCTAGTGTGGACGATAATACTCAAGACTCATTAGGACATTCCTATGTCAATGTGTCCAATACAAGGCCGTCAACAGGGCAAAGACAAATGAATTACATGCCAACGAAAGCGAATGAAACCTTCCGCACCCGCCCCCATCCGTTGTAATCCTGTCAGTGATTTATTTTCGAACTCTGTTCTCTTTCGGTGCAGTTTAGTATATATCTACTCGCAACTAACGAATCTTCTGATCCACTACAATTGACTGAATTTGCGTCTAAGTAGGTAGGTATACTTTTCAAATACGAATCAGTCGGTGTAGCAGTGTAATTAAATTACGTAAATTTTTGTGAATGGAAAATTTTCTTGTTCCATTCTCTATTCTACCCTCTTTAAATAATCTTGTTTTAGTTTCACGCCAAATATACTCCCTAGTCGTTGTTTTGGCAAACACAATTCTTTTTTAATAATACCCATGTCTGACATTAATGTGTTGAGCCAACAAATAATTAGGTATTGAATATTCTTTTTTTTTTACTATAGATATATGAATTTAATTCTTACTTAATTAGATATAATTAATCACAGAATTATAATAAATTATTGAACTTAGAATTTAATTCTAAGAAAAAAGAAAAAGTGTCAACAACAGTTCATACAAATTCATTTCGTTTTATCTACAGTTCAGCCTATTTTACTATAATTTTGTGGGATTGTAAAAGTGGTACAGTATGCTGGTGTGTGGAAACCTCTATACATTTCGCTGACGTGTGGTCTGGCTGTAACATTCAGAAAGCAATTAATCCATCAGACAATAAACTTGGTCCATGGGTCTAGACTGTGATTATATGGATCAACTTGCGTCTTTGTGGCACAAGTTCATGTTTTGCTAATTGCTACATAATTACTAAATTCTTATATACCTACTCAGCGTTATTATTGTCATAAAATCATAACTAGGTACAATCGCGCTGATAAATAGTTACTTAAAAAGTGACATTTCACTTTATGTGGTTTAAATAATAAAGTAATTTGGGTACTGTAACGTTGGAGATCGGAATATTACCAAAATTCAAAAATTCTAAATTCAAAAATTGTTTATTCACTAAAGGCCCTAATGAGGCACTTACGAACGTTAAAATTGATTTTACCACCGGTTCGTAATAAACTGAGAAGAAAGACGAGAGAGGAATATCATCAAAGTAATGTATAGGTGGCCTGCAGGTGATATTGTGCCTTATGCCTATTAGGTAAGTAGCAAAAGCAAATGATCTTGTAGATTTGGGGCCTAAATTGAATAAATGGCTTTGACTTTGACTTTGAGTAATTTTGTACTCAAAATGGATTAGAGAAAGTGTAGATTTCGTAAATAGTTAATAGTTTTGTGCAAAAAAGAAAACTTATACAAACTAGCTATAAAAGTTTTTCTAAAAAGTTTTGAAAGTTGGGCTATCATCACAACAACAGGGATAGAAAACGTTTTTGTTTATTGACATAAAATTATTTTCATCAATAAACTAAATTTCTTTTATGGTACGTATAATCCGCGGTAGTTTCAAAATTGCCCCTATATCAGAGAAACTAACCGAGAGCCGTCTCAGATGGTATGGTCACGTGATGCGTAGAGACGAGGAACATGTAGTGAACAAAGCACTGCAACTACCTCTCCTGGACTAACATGGCAAAACTCCTTTTGGAAGAAGAACTGCCCCACCCGAAAACCCAAGGACAGGTTATCCTGGCGCCAGAAAATTAGGAGAGCCTATCTACCTTAAGTGGGATATAGCAAGGAAGAAGAAGATATGTAATGTACATTCTTTTAACAATTTTACAAGTAAAATCGTTGTCAAAAGCAAATTTTGAGAGTAAATTAAAACCACGCGATCCACCTGTAATTTGCAAATCACCGCAATCCCAAATGAAAACATAAAACAATCGCATGATTGTTTCGTTAAAGTTAGATTGGAAACAAACTTGTTACAAGTTTTGTAAGCTATTATTTCGGTGACATTTCTAGGAAACATAAATAATACCCATGTAATGACTATACTTTTCAGGGCTAATAGGTAGGTACTAGTAATGCCCAGGAAACTTTTAGCAAAAATATTTTTGTATTTATTTAGTTGATTTTAGAATTTCATAATCATTTATTAGGGTTCAGAATCAAAAAGGGGGAAGGGTCCCCTTTTTGCCATGGTTTTTATGGTGCCACTCCGTCCGTATGTCTATCACAGCGGTTATTTTTCAGCAACCATAATGCTATTGGATTTGAGATCAAAAATTAAAAATATATTTTTAGTTAGCCGATATGGGTGACCGTAATTTTAAAGAGATTTTAAAGAACATAAGATAAATATATGAAAAGGCATAATTTGAACATTTCAAAACAGATTTTTATTTTCTTTTGTGTTGCGTAGTTTTTTTTTTTTTTTTTTTTTTATACTACTTAGGTATCAAACAAGCATACGGCCCGCCTGATGGTAAGCGGCTACCGCAGCCTATGGACGCTTGCAACACCAGGGGTGTCACTCACGCGTTGCCGACCCTGCAGAAATCTCTTCAGACCCTTTTTGAAGAACCCCATGCTGTACTCCATTGGGAAAACCACGGCAGGGAGCTCATTCCACAATCTGAGCGTCCGCGGAAGGAAGCTCCTTTGAGACCGCACAGTTCGAAACAATTCTGGTTTCAATATGTGAGGATGGACTCCCTGTCGATGGCGAGAGTTGCGATGGTAGAAGGTGGCTATGGGCATCATCTTAAACAATTCTTCAGAACACTGTCCGTTATACAAGCGGTAGAACACACATAAGGAGGCAAAGTCTCTCCTCAGACTGAGGGGTTCTAAACCGTTTGTGAGCTCGGGATCGTCAACTATTCTAGCAGCACGTCGCTGAACCGAGTCTAGAGGCGCAAGCTGGTATCCAGGTGCTCCCGCCCACAGATGACAGCAGTACTCCATATGAGGCCGTACTTGCGATTTATAAAGTTGCAGCCTTTGCCTCGATGTGAAGTACTGCTTCGCTTTGTTGAGCACTCCGAGCTTTTTGGATGCCAGCTTAACCTTGTCTTCTAAGTGACTACGGAACAAAACGTCGCTAGAAATGTCGACGCCAAGGATCCCAATGCTGTTACTGATGTTCAAGGACGTGTTCTGGAATTGTGGAGCCACAGACCATGGGGTTTTCTTAGCGGTGAACGCGCAGGCTTGTGTCTTAGTGGGGTTGAAATGGACTAGGTTTAGTCGACCCCAATCGGAGACACTAGTTAGTGTACTCTCGATTTCGGACAACAGCCGTTCGCGGCTTTCCTCCACCTCGGAACGAGGGATATTAGCACGGCCCGTGTAATGAGCGTCCCCTGTACTGTCGTCTGCATAACAATGAATGCCGTCAATAGACAGCATATCATTGATATGCAGTAAGAACAATGTTGGGGACAGCACAGACCCTTGCGGGACGCCGGCATTTATGTCCATGCTATCGGAGCAGCTACCGTCTACGACGGCTCTTATACATCTGCTGGACAGAAAGCTGGCGACCCATTTGCATAGTCCCTCGGGAAGCCCGTATGCACCAGCATACCAAGCTTCGCTAGGAGACCCCGGTGCCAGACCCGATCGAACGCCTTTGCCACATCTAGGCTCACTGCCAATGCCTCACCTTGACTCTCGATGGCGAGAGACCAGCGCTGTGTGAGATACACTAGAAGGTCACCAGCCGAGCGACTGTGGCGGAAGCCATATTGTCGGTCGCTCAACAAATCGTGATCCTCTAGGTATCTCAGGAGTTGCCTGTTGATCACTCGCTCCATGACTGAACTTATGACGAGAAATGTAAAAAAATACCATCCCCTATCTCTCATAACCAAAAAAGTGAAATAATTACAGTAGATAGACATTGACATAAACATTACAGGAAAAATATAACGATGTTTCTAACTAGCTCAGTTATTTCGAAATCTTCAAAATTCCTTAACATTTTTTTTTTTGTTATGTGGTCCGGTTTTTTCTACAGGTATTGCCCAAACCAAGAACGTATTATATACGTCTAAGGAAGTTTGGATCCCGGGAGTCAAACTCAATACAACCAAGCGGTTTTTGGTTTTTTGAGTTTGACTCCCAGGAATTTTGATAATATTTATTGAAGTATAACAATGTGTACAAATAGCCGGGCGACTGCTATTGTGAGCTGTTTCTGGATTCAGTTCCCACTAATCAGTGCTTTAATTAACATAATTATTGTTAATTGGTGACTAACAATTAATTACAATTTAGAACTGCCACTGTTACAATTCTGCGGGAGAGGTGTTAAAATAAAATGTTATCCCCCGCCAAACAGAAATTTATTATAACACACATCAGAATTTTAAATACTAGATATTTTACTGAAAATAAAAAAATATAACTAAAAATACAAAACTTTATTTCAGTATTAAAATTGCCAGCTAGACCCAGCGTGTAGGTTTAGGAGTAAGATTTGAATTGGTTTGTTTAAAATGAAATTAAATTGAGCGCCACTGGCAGTAAAGGCTGTTGGAGACCGTGAACAACAAAAAGGAGTACAGTACAATCAAACTTGCAGCAAGAAAAAGGCCCCATGCAAACTTGGGCTGGATAGATAGCTTGGGCCGTAAGGAATGTTGTGGTCTAAAAGACCCCAAAAATGCAGTGGTGGCGGTCGAATGGCCCCCACGGAACAATCGTAGCGTTTCAAAGGTTTCCACAAATAGAACAACTATTGCCTAATTCGTAATCTAGCCTGGCCAAAATCTATTGTTAATTGCCAATAACGCCTTATGCGCAAATAACAATATTACGACGACATGTAGGCTCTTGAAATATAAGCTATAAAGAAGGAAGCAAGAAATATTCATAAAAATCCATATGGTTTCTTTTTGTAATTTTTTATGAGTATATTCATACCATAATCCACCTTATTTAGACCATATAACTTACCTAGCTTGCATACGCAAAAAAAAACATTTACCATACAAAAATCTCAGTTCAGAACGTTTAAATAGAGTCGTTAACATAGAGTTATATATGATGGGACTGACATATCCTTATAGGATAAAAGTCCCTAAAAAAATGAAAAAAAATCAAAAAATTGAGTTATAGAATATTCCACTACATGGTCGTAAATAAAATTAAGTACCCGTAAAGACTGAATATAATAAATTTCTCAGCGCCCTCTGACGGGATTTTTCATCATTTTCTTACATTGCTACTTGTAGGCATCACAAGCGACGTTATATTATGATTTATTCCGACAGTGATTCAAAGATGGCGTTGAACTGAACTATTATATAGACTAATATAATATATAGACGAATGATAAATATTTCAGTTTATTTTTATGATCTAAACACAAGCCAGTATGTTATCTTATTTTAATCAAACAAAGCTGTTGCTGGACTGCTGCAGATAGAATAGAACTTCTCATTCCGGTATAGGTATATACGGTTTTTTATGATGATGCTATGAACTTCACCTGATTCTGCACTCAATATTCAACTCCTTCCAATATATTTTTATAGAAAATAAACATTTATTTAACACGTACACTAAACCGATAAAAAATAACGAAATACATCTTTAGTTGAGTACTACCTTCGTTTCTTCTAGTAATATCGTATTACAAATGGCTATTTAAACTCTACTTAGAGCTTGTTGATTTTCTAACATCAATAAAACTATATTTGTTCTTATAAGTAGATAGTTGACCTAAGCACCTGGAACTGTATAAAATTATCAGTACTTATCGTATCTTAGCAGGTAAAAATACATTGAGAGATTTATTGTCAGCACTCCTGAAGTTTCGGTATAGGTTTCGAAAGAAACTAAGGAAGAAACAATAAGTTTTTGTTAAAAATTTCATTTTTAATACAAGCTTTTTTGTTGACTGTACTTGCATTGTCTTCTAATAAACTAATGTACACCAAATATCAATTTAATACGACCACTGGAAGGGGGTGAAATTCGACTTGCAAGATTCCACCCGAACGAACAAACATACATACATACATTGCAAGTTAAATAAAAGCTTGTAATAATACGGTCTCTAATAAAATAATAATACCTGTTCTATGTAGGTTACTTCCCCGTTTAAGTAAATGCTTAAGAGTGCGTACCAAGACAGAAAAATGTGGCAGTGGCCCTGATTCTGTTGTTCACAACTAAACTAATTTTAATCTCACTATGTCTCTTTCTAACAAAGAACATAAGAAAAGGATGTAAGAAATTTAGTCCTGTCAAATTAGTCCAATGCTTGTTTTCAATATAAATTTAGTCGCCATCTATCGTGGTTACGCCTAAATACACGCAAAATAAGACGGCAAAGATTAATTTGACAACTTAAAATATGTTCTATCCTTTTTCAATAATAATCGTAAGAAAGAGATGAGATTTGACTAAAATTAGTTTAGTGCGATTTACAACAGAATCGGCACCAATGTCAGATGAAACAAACTTATGTCTAATCTTCGCGTGGAGATGAGATGGAGATAGCGTGTTTCGCGGAACAAAAATGAACTAAGCGCTTTTTATCTAAATAACTCGTAAAGTATAGAATATTTTAAAAAATCGTCAGTAGCAGCCCTAGGTCATATGTTAGTGATATTATTTATCGAATTTTTATCTTAATTAGATACACCATGAACGAATAAAACCGAAAATTCATTATTATTAGAGGTAGCTTTGTGTTTTTTTTCTATCGAGGAAATTTTATTCCATTATGTTTTTGCTCAGATAGAACCCTCGCGTATATAATGAAAATACCCATATAAAAATATTTTTTTCATTTAAATACTATGTACTTGGGTACATTTCAATTCTAAGATTGTTATTTTGCTTTATACGCACTCTTAAGATTATCTGATTCTCGATAGTAATCTAATCAGAATTTTATTTCCCTACTTTCTCTGCATACAAATTGATGAAACAGAACAGAACGGAATAGTTTTATTGTCATATTTAATATAAATACCTAAGTACATTTGTATTGTTAAGTAAAACATCATTATTTAGTTTATATTTAAAAAAAATATTTAATAATAAAAAAATATCGATTCTATAAATTCATTGGTCAAAACCTTTTATAAATAGGTATCTGAACTAGTCAGAAATTTTCACACCTTTAAATTAAAACTATAACGAAGCAAAATATGAAAAATTGTGCTTCATTAGTGGAAACTGTATAATTTGTTCGTCGTTAGTTCTCACGGTTATGCCACAAATAGCTGTCTAGTTACTGTGATATTGAGAAATAATAAAATGTATTTCTTTGTACAAAAACATACTGTTAAACAAAAACATACTTTGGAACGAAAAGCCAATATATTCAGATTGTCCATAAAAATATATAAAAAAATTACATTACTAAGTTTCTTGCCTGTTCTTCTCAGTTGAAGGCCTACTTACGAACTGGTGGTAACTTCAGTAGCTTTGACCTTCATAAGTGCCCTACTAGGGCCTAAATTGAATAAATGGCTCTAACTTTGACTTTGAATATTTTGGGGTGGTTGTTATTTTGATACAAAAATAGTTAAACTAACAATTTGATAAACTAATATTGGTTACTAGTATTTTAGTTAGGCTAACAAACGATCATACAATATTTTAACTAAGTACTGTTTAAATATCAGAAAAAAATCCCACAGATTTTTTATAGTTCATGATTTATTATAGTTCATGGTTAAGAAGTATTCCGGTTAGAGCACCAATGGTATTATTCCCTTGAGACTTGCCAGAATGGCTAGCACTAAAATCTTTCATCAAGTACGCACTGGACTTTTTGGCGGGAACTTGCAGAGTGACAATGCGTTTTAATTTATTTTTCATAAATTCGTTTATTTTGAGTTTTATTGCATATTATCGGTGGTATTTTATCCAATAAAGATCAATCCATGTGCAACAGTGAAGTGAAATGAAATGAATCATGTATATCGTGTCTTTTCAAGTTGTCTCAAAAAGTCCGTAAAAGTTTTAGTACAACCACCATTGTACTAAAACATGACTTTTATGAACGATGACTGACTAAGGACTATGTGAAAGTGATTTATTGTGACTAGAACTTATAATATAACTGGAAAATGGCAAAATACACAAGCAGAGTGACGCCAACATATAAAAAAAAATACGCACTGGTGTATGCTAGCCTGCTAGCGGCGGTATTGTGAGTTGCAGGATTGCAGTTCCGATTACCTACGGTACCTACCTACAGTAGGTACCTACTATGATGAGATTGTAGCCAACACAAGCCTCATCATCATCTCCCGGGCGATTATGTAACATTCTTGCAATTAGTTTCAATCATTTTCGAATTTAAACCGGCTCAATATAGCGGATTTCTGATAGTTTTTTTTACGTTCTGGTAACTGCAAATACAAACAGTGCTTTATTGGAAATAGAATCATTTCCGATTTTGTAATAATTCTACCGATTCAGAAGTTGTTTCAGTCTGAATCGGATTGCAACAAAGTAACGTAAACCAACTACTGTTCCCAATCACTTGGGATCGGCACAATATGTACGCATCTTCCATTCGGCTCTTCTATCCGTTATACCAGCATTCACTTCTTTCTTACCTATATCATCTTTCACACAATCCATCCATCTCTTTTTCGGTCTACCTCTTCCCATATATACATTCGCATTCATATTCGTGCCTCTTTTAGTCACGTGGCTTTAACTCCTCCTCATAGCGTGGCTAACACAAGCCCATCAAAAAGCCAGACAGGAATAAGCCAACATTGGTTCTAGTTTACGAGTACCTTTTCGCTAACAGCGTCTGTCATCATCACAATGTCTTCTGTTACTTACTGCACATTGGACTTCTGATAAACTTATGCTGCTGCCGTGTTTATTTAACCTTTCACCAACGTGCAAATTAAAACAATGCCAGTTGCATTTTTCCTCTCATATAGACCTAAATTTCCTATCTCGGCGTTTTTATTTTCTTTGCTATCTGTTCCATAACTTAGTGTAATACCTACAGGTTTTTTTTGCACCAATTACATTTACTAATAAGGCAATGTACTAATTTCTGAAACGTTTCTATTCTATTACACATTCCTATGCGAATGAGCAAACAAAACGTCAGTTCGATACCGTTACTATCTACGGTTACTATACTTACTATACAGTGAAACTGAAGTAAAACAAAACGAGTGATTCGTTTTATTTTTAATTTAAGTTATTGCTTGAGTGGATACGTAATTTTTTGATGGTTCTATAATTGAAACATATTTTTTACTACCATAATTTAATTTAAATTAAAAAATATTGAATAACCAAATTACTCGGAGTAAAAATATATATGAAGGAATTATAGACCTTATATCATATAGGAATGTTTCAAAATGTCATTCATCACCACTGATTGAAATAAGTTAATACGATAATAATTATGATAATCTAGTAATATCGTTACCGAGTGGCGTTATCAGCTGTAATCATTGGACATAGGAACCGAGGCTTACGGTCAGTCATCAACAGTTGTTTTTGTGAACACGTTGTTTGTGTTTTTGTTTTTAAATTTATTGTTTTGAACGATGCGTGGACTTTAACTAATATGGTAAGTACTTAATTGTTTTTTAAACCATTACCTTAAGAGCTAAGATTTTTATTACTTGAATAAGTAACGTGGTATTTTCCATATTTTTTTATCTGTACAAACACGTTCGTAACTCATGTTTAGATTTATAATAGTTTGTTAATGTTTTTACCGTGGGAGTTTTTTTTAATAAACATATTAGCGTACAATGTGTGCCATTCTTATCAAATAAAAATCTAATTAATGATTACTGTAATTTTATGGAAATCTATTGGTAAATATTTGTAAAATATTTAATCATTTATACGCTAGTTAGGTACCTAATTATAGTGTAAGATAATTCCGCGGTTTCACATGCGATCCTAGAATAAAAAGTTTTTTTTATACCACTAAGTTGACAAACAAGCATACGGCCTGCCTGATGGTAAGCGGTTACCGTAGCCTATGGACACTTGCAACACCAGGGGTATCACTCGCGCGTTGCCAACCCTGCAGAAATCTCTTCACACCCTTTTTGAAGAACCCCATGCTGTATGTGGGGAGCTCATTCCACAATCTGAGCGTCCGCGGAAGGAAGCTCCGTTGAGCCCGCACAGTACGAAACACTTCTGGTTTCAATGTGTGAGGATGGACTCCCTGTCGATGGCGAGAGTTGCGATGGTGGAAGGAAGCCGTGGGCATCAAATTTTGTTAATCTCCGTATTTTCATTAGATCAGCCGTTTAAACGTAACAAACAGACAGACGCACATTATTTTTTATTTATTAGTGTGGAGTACGGATAAGGATAAAAATTAAAGTAAAATTGCTAATATAAGTTGAAAACAAATAATAAAAGAAAACATGTGTAAGTACTTCTATGTACTATTTCTTCGATTAAATATAAGATGTTCATATCTTATTTGGATTCCTTGTAAATAAAAAACACTTCTTAATAAAAAAACATGTTATTTTTCCTTAGGAATAAAATACAAATATAAAAATATTCGTAACACAGTTGCCAATCAAATAATTAATATATCATTATTACAGTTTTGATTAATAAATTCGCCTACTATTATCACAGAAATACTTTTAATGATAGTACGGTACTAGAAGATCACAAGATAATTAATAGATATCACAGATATGTTATTGTTAATGAAAAGAAAAATATTTAGGTGTCTAGCAAAATCTATGTTTCACTTTATGAATCTGTCCGAGATCCCAGGGCCGCCAGACCTTCCTTATTTTCTGATGGACAAAAATTATAAAATTTTGTAGTGTTATGTACATTACCTACGTGATTCGATTTAATTGACGACCCAGTTGGCGCAGTTGGTTAAGGTTCGCCTTACGCGCCGCAGGTCGTGGGTTCGATTCCCACACAGGACATGCATTTGTGTGCATGAACATGTCTGTATGTCCTGAGTCTGGGTGTAATTATGTATATTAAGTATGTATTTACAAACAAAAAGTAGTATATGTATTATATCAGTTATCTGGTTTCCATAGTACAAGCTCTGCTTAGTTTGGGATCAGATGACCGTGTGTGAGGAATGTCCCAGGATATTTATATTTAATTTCAAATCAAATCAAAATATTTATTGCGTCACTACAGGTACAATATATAATAGATGTTAACATGTAGGAGTTTCACTGTAATATACCTATAATAGGCTTGCAATTATTAATAACATTTTCTAATACAAATTTAAGATCAATCAATCCTATTATTAGATATATTTAAATAATTTCATTAAAAAAATAATTCCTTTTTTGTAAGCTGATTTTTATTTATGATACACCATTTCAATACTTTTTGCTAGCAGCCAGACCAATCGTAGGATTTCCATATACGCAGTGTTATGTTATATTACGACATTAACTACATAATTTTCTTAAATTTTGTAAGCTGTTTTTTTTTTTTTTTTTTATACCACTAAGGTGGCAAACTAGCATACGGCCCGCCTGATGGTAAGCGGTTACCGTAGCCTATGGACGCTTGCAACACCAAGGGTATCACTCGCGCGTTGCCGACCCTGAAGAAACCTCTTCACACCCTTCTTGAAGAACCCCATGCTGTACTCCTTTGGGAAAACCACGGCGGGGAGCTCATTCCACAATCTGAGCGTCCGCGGAAGAAAACTCCTTTGAGCCCGCACAGTTCGAAACAATTCTGGTTTCAATGTGTGAGGATGGATTCCACGTCGATGGCGAGAGTTGCGATGGTAGAAGGTAGCCGTGGGCATCAAGTCGAACAATTCCTTGGAACACTCCCCGTTGTACAAGCGGTAGAACACACATAAAGAGGCAAAGTCTCTCCTCAGACTGAGGGGTTCTAAACCGTTTGTGAGCTCGGGATCGTCAATAATTCTAGCGGCACGTCGCTGAACAGAGTCTAAAGGCCCAAGCTGGTATGATTTTTATTTATGATACACTATTTCAATACTTTTTGCAAGCAGCCAGACCAATCGTACGATTTCCATATGCGCACCAGAGCCTAAATTGAATAAATGATTTTGACTATTCCTTAAAAGCGGAGCGATGTTCTGAAAATTGTACCTCTTTTAGGTACGCGATCTGACGTCGCAACTTAGATACAATTCTTCAATACATACTACATATTTCTTACGTTTTAGATTTTGAATAGTGGAAGCTTTTTATTTAATTTATTTTGAAATGCTCTTCGAAATTAACACCCGAGCTCAGATCTGAGATTTCATTTTATTTTTGCCAGTCTTTGAAATAATACTTAAAAGTCTCCCTCCCGCATCTCAGATTGGTGCCCGTGCTGAATACTGATAGGGTGCTCATACACTAACCATCTTATTCATAATCGCTTTTTAACTAAATCAGTGTAATAGTGTTCTCTCTCTTTCTCTTTCGATCACCGAATGTCAACTGTCAGATAAAGACTTCGAAAGTTTGATAACTATATTATGAATAAGGGAAGTAAGCCGCTAAACCGATCGCAATTAAATTTTGCACTCAGATAACCTATGCTTTTTATCCCGGGAGCGCATTTAAAAATTACACGTTCCACCGTTGGTTCGTAAGTGCTCATTGTTAACTAGGGAAAGCTGCTAAGTCGATCCAGGCAGTGCTAATTCTGTACACCCCATACTGACTTTACTCTAAACATAAAATTGTAACAATGTTCAAAAATACCACCTAATTTGTGCAAAATACAGTCGTTGTTTTATTTTAATGTAGTTGATTGTATTTGGTTTTAAGCCAAGCTATAGATGGATCTACCGCGCTTGCCCATAAGAATATTTTGTTTTTGAAGATACTATGCCCAGACGAAGGTCGCGGATTTGAATCCTACAATGAGCTTGAGTTTTCGGTGAAGTAAAACATCGTGAGGAAATCATAGCCCGGTGATGGGGTACTTTTTAGTACCCACCTGGCCACCAGAATAATATGTGTGTTCCAATAGCTGCATTTGAGAGCCACTTTCCTTCTAGGTTTTGTATGCTAACCACCTTTGGCCCACAGTGAGATTGACAAAAAAGATTTATCCGGAAATAATATACATAGTGTTAAAATATACTTAGACATTATCAATGACACCTATTTTCTAACAATAACAACATAACGTAATAATTAAAATTCCTTGATTATGAATCAGACCATCCGGAATTACCTAAATCAAAATATAATTCTCGTGATTCACAAATAACTGCGTTCTTCGTATCAAAATAATTATAGCTAAGTCATAAATGATTATAATCGTCCTTATTTGATAACGTATGTCATAAAATAATTTGCACTTATGTCTATTACCTTTTTTGCTGTTATACCTATAAGTAGCTACATTATTATGCTAGATAAAACTAACTAGATTTGTCAATTAAGCCTACGTACTGGCTAACGTAAAAACATATCGATTTTACTAAGAAAATGGTGCCGATTCTGTTGTAAATCGCACTAAACTAATTTTAGTCACATCACATCTCTTTCTCGCGAACATTATTGAAATAGGATAGAAAATATTTAAAGCTGTTAAATTAGTTTTTGCCGTCTTCATTAACGGGTATTTAGACGTAACCGCAATAGATGGCGACTAAAATATTGAAAGCAAGCATTGGACTAATTTGAGAGGACTACATTTCTTACATCCTTTTCTTATGTTCTTTGTTAGAAAGAGACATAGTGAGAATCAGGGCCAATGTCATACAAACTAAATTGTCTAGGATCTTAAAATATTGCACACACTTCGGTAAATAATGTGGCGCTTTTCAAAATTCTTTAAATAGATAGTAATTGAAACCACGGAGCGGAAAGCTAGTATGTAAATAAAGCCTTTTTTTCGGAATTCTTTGTTTGAAATATCTAAATTTATAAAGTTGCCAAGTGCAAGTCTAACCTCGCTCTAGTAATCTCCCTAATAAAATAAATATTAACGCTTGGATGATATGATGTTTATGGCTCAATCACGCATAAACGGCTGCACGGATTTGGATGAAATTTGGTACACATATAGAATATGTTTTGGATTAACATAGGGTACTTTTTATCTCAATAGATTCATGGGAACGCGGTTCCTAGGGCGGTAACTAGTATGATAATACATCGTAATTTGGCATGTTTGGCAGGATGGAAGCAACTTCACAAGGACCACAGGATCCGTGGTGCTACAAGTGGGCGCTTTGGAACTACTTGCGCGGTATTCCATGAACTCTGGTCGCGCGACCAGCGTGCTATCATCGCTCCATGAATTTAGAACGCAGGAGGTGGAACTTGCAGGCGGGAAGCAATGGAACTGGAAGTATTTGAGAGTAAGTTTTCCTGAACTTCATCTTGCTTTTGTACTTCTGATTTAGTCATTTTCACTACAAATGAGTGAGTAAAATTTATCATTAGGAGACATAGCACACGGCTCGCGTGATGGTAAGCGGTTACGGTAGTATGGACGCTTGCCACATCAGGGGTATCACTCGCGCATTGGCGATCCAGCAGAAATCTATTCACACCCTTTTTGAAGAACCCCATGCTGTACTCCTTAGGGAAAACCACGGCGGGGAGCAAGGCTTTCGTATAAGCATTGGCTGTTTCCTAAACTTGTTCGTGAAACTGTATTGTTAAATTGTAAAGACCTCGTACGTTTGTTACAAGAATAAAATGTACTCTCGTTTTTAAGGATCAATTTGACCAGAAAGATTTAGAAGGACTATACAGAAAATATGATGACAAATTGAGGGAGACCCTAATTTACATTTATGTAACATTATTAGTATGCTGTTCTACAATTCACATCGCGTTAGTAATAGCCGGTACATACCCTGAGGTAAGACAATGGAAATCAATTGTAATAATTTATTATAGGTACCTTAGCAGTAATTTTGTAGTAATACTATATTGCCCGCATGTTTTGGAGTTATCAGGTATTTTTATCGTAAACAACAGGTTTCTCACTTAATAGCTATTTAATGTTGATAAGCAGCATTCTTCCACCCAACGCAATGAGCTATAATGGAATCATTTCTCAACTAGGTATTTGAACTCTAAGTATAGCAACAAGAATGTATAAAATAAATGAAAACTCTGGACTCGATTGCCAGCTCACACTATGTGCAATAGAACGAGTAGCGGAATCAAAGTGCAACACTCTACATCAGGGAAATCATCAAATTTAAGACATCAAAGAAATTACTATGAACTGACCATAAATATTGATATTTTATCAGTCTTCTTTGAGCAAATAAGTGCAAAAATACGTATTCTTTTTCAGAAAGTACAATCACATTCTACATATTTGTCAATGGGAATGTATCTTTTGCGGATATCAATTCCTATGTTGTCTCTCTGGAAGCGTTTCTACAATCCTCTCAAAAAGAAATGTCTGTGGATTCCGATCCTTGTCACTTTTATTATCACTCTGGATCTTGTTCTTACTGGTAAGCAACGCATGATTATCTCTGATCAAAGATAATATTCATTTTTTTTATTGATATACCAGTCTAATCAGTCTAATTTTGATTATTAATAGTATAATATCTACTGTTTATATAATTTATACGAATTTGTTTGTAATTGTCAATGGCCACATTGATAACAACTTGCGTGTGTGTAGTATCTCTTTAGTTAGTATTTATTTATAGTAGACTTAATATGCCTTTGCTTGCGGCAGCAGCATCTTGTGGCGGCCCGCCACAAGATGCTGCTTCGCTCCAATATCGTGAAGAGGGCAATGGCTGCCACACGTGACATACTTGTAAACAAGTGCTGCTTATGGGGAATATTTTGATCGTTAGTCACTAATGTAAATGTTATGAAAGAAATCAATCAATTTTTTGGAAGAGATTTACATTATATTTTTAAACTTCTCAAGCGGTAATAGTTCCAAAGTAGGTATTTATTTAGTGCCTGCATAAGTATTTAAATAAAATCTAACTACAATTTATTCCGCTGGATGCAAGCGACCCAAAAGTACCAAAACTGTTTGCTGTAGAAATCAAAGAGCAAAAGTCTATGTTCATCAGCAGACATACTTTGGCTAGATATGATGATGAAGAAGGAATTCATTTATTTTTCATGCTCATTTACATTCATAATAAAACTGTTCCATTATATTTACAGATGTCGCTATCAGTATTTACAGTTCTTTTGAAGGGATATCGCTAAGACCAGCCTACGCTACCATGGCACTTCTGTCCATCTACATATTCTTGCCAATGAGGAACAACTTCCTTGCCATAATCTTGGGTGTCCTGGTCAGCATCTTCTATGTTCTGATCTTCGCTTTCTTTACTTACGACCAAAATCCTCAAATTGGAATAGTGGTAAGTTTTTTGTTTTATACAAAAATATTAAAAGATAGATTTCAAGGTCTTTAATAAAAAAGTTTACGGCTTATGGGCTTATCACAAGTAATTCTCTCATTCTTCGCTAATATTTCACTTATGTTCAGCTTAATTTTTTATCAATGAATAGATAAAGGTACTTTCCCTTACTATTTTATTATTAGTGTACCTATGTATATCAAGATTTATATTTAAAAAAAATATCCGGTGTTAGTCATCACAGAACCGAAAAAATAGTGTCATTCATAAATGCCTGCGAATGTATATTTGAAAAATAATATTGTTATTTTTTTGTCCCTTACCTACCTTACCTTATAAAATTCAAGGTTTTCTCCTTTCAGTTTATTTTTATATTACGCAGTCCGGTTTTATTTTTTTTGTTTCATTTTATTTTTTGTATGTATTACAAGCCGGTGGTAGAGTCAGGTATAGCAATTTTTTTTAAATAGTTAATTTTATTTCGACGAACAACAATCAATTCCGCCAAACTGCACAGCACAGTTTGTTGGCGAATGAGGCGCTAGGATTTTAGCACGCATTTTATCTTCATACTAGCTGTCTCGCGCGGTTTTACCCGCGTTCCCGTGCTAAAAACCCTATAATACTCGGAGATAATGTAGCTTCCTATTAGTGAAAAAATTTTTCGAATCCGACAGGTAGTTCCAGAGATTAGCCCGTTTAAACAAACAAACAAAAAAACTTTTCCGCTTTATTATAAGTAGTATATAGATTCAAAGCACATACGTTCATACACATGTTTTGAACATTGTAGAACTAAATTACCACAAATAGTACTTTTCTACGACAAAATAGTCCATCCTTAATCCAGGATTATGTTATTTTGCATTCACTCATCATAAATCCATTAATCATGTGTTTATAGAGATTACACACATAGGTATTCTTAGCTATTATAAAATTATAAATAAATTATAATTATAAATAATTATAAAATTTCAATCCATCATTCCCACGCGTCATTGCTTGCTTTGTCTCTTAGATAAAAGATACCTTTCTAAAAATAACAATCATTTAAAAAGGACAATGGATTTTGCTGATGAAACATCTGCAGGTATTTAGTTTATATACAGAACTATTTCGTCAACTAGTTTGACTAACTTTCGATGTAAGTTTGAAATTAGTATATTACTCACCTAGGGCAGGAAAGTAAGAAATGTCTCAAATCACACGTAATCACACAAACATGTGATCTGCGGCTTTCTTATTTCCTGTCCAAGGTGTGTAGGTATACTATTTTTCTCCTCGATGGAGGCGGAAAGCGGCATTTTCGTTTAGCGCAGCGAGACAAAAGTTGACGCTTTCCGCCCGGAGAGGAGATTGTTCTCCTCTCCGGGCGGAAAGCGTCAACTTCAACAATATTTTATATGTATATACAGGCCTCAGACAGGTTTGTCTTTCTTAGTTTATTAGTATTTTCTGATCTTCGTAATTTCTTTGTAATATTCGTCGATACTTGCCTTTATTTTGTGTGCAAAATATCACATGCATTGCGATATTCCGGTGCCTATTCTACTTTTCCGGTGCCTATTCAGCCTAGAGCCTTTCAGCACTTTCTCTTCTTCACTAATGGTGTTCTACTACTTTCCGACTCGAGTTAACCGTCCGACGAGTTAACTTCTGCATCCCCACTAATTTACAATTCATGTTTTAGGAAATTTCTTGATGAGATCTTTGTTTTAGAAATCGGTCTCAAGTTTGGCATCCATACTTGCATTGAAATAACTTTGACAGAAATAATACTTCTAAGTCATTTTCATGTTTTAGATATCATCCGACATAATTTACCTTATCGGTGTGAATCTCATGGGTGTATACTTCAGACTAATGAACGAAATAGTAACCAGGCGATCATTTTTAGACAGACGAGCTTGCGTTGAAAGCACTTTGCGATTGAAATTTGTAAAAGATCAAGAGGTAAGAAAAATAAAGATAATTATTTATGACATGTTTTTAATTGACAAGATAAGAACTTAATTAAGTGATAGACGATTAACAATGTTAAACAATACTTGGATAGCTTACTTGCTTTTAGCTTATCGTATAGGAAACCGGTATTTTGGTGATAGTTAATCTAATAATCAGGTACATCATCATCATCATCTATAGTGATTGTTTGTACATACATCACAAGCTACCTGTTTTTTTTTTTTTTTCAATAAACTATGTCCACGTTTACCACACCATATCATAAATCTTTTTATTTTTTTTCAGGAACGTTTGATGATGAGCATTCTTCCTGAGCACATTGTATCAAAAGTGCGTCAGGACATTAGAAATATGTTTTTGGGTTTGCAGACACACAGTATGAGCTACACCATGAGATCATTCAAGTGGGATTTTACTTTAATTATATTAAAGTCAAAAATTTTAAAAAGGCTATATAATATGTTTAAAGTTACAAAATAAAATATGACTAAAATCTTGTCAAAGGAATACTATTATTATGTGTACAAAGGGCTCAGCTATCGAAAGGTCAAATTACTTACGATATACAAGTTCCTCTAATAGCAAAGGTTAAGTGAACTGGAAATGGGTACAAACGTATTTTATGTTCAATTAGAACCAAACACTTTTATATATCTTTGCTAAATACACTCATAGAATTTAGCCCAAGCCCAGAATTTCATACAACATAGGTGTTTTCAGCAAAGATAATTTCTTCTTTAATGTTGATTTTATGCACTGTATTCAGTATCATTTAAAAAGTAGAAAAGTCAGCCTTTTCAAAATACAATTGAATTTACTGTGCCATTTCTCTTATACGCCATAAATATTGATAAGAATGGATAATGCAAAATTTGCTAATTTTTATTATGAGGAGCTGTAATTTTAAAAGATCTTCCACAAACAAAACAAAAAAAGGCCTTGCTGAGTTTCTTGCCGGAGTCTTCTCAGTTTAGGTATATTTCGAACCGGTGGTAAATTCAACTGTATGTAACAAATTAACGTTCATAAGTATCCTTATAAGGGCCTAAACTGAAATTGAAAAACTTTTTGATTTTAATTTAGGATTGGGATTAAATTTTCTATCACCTCAAATGGCAAAGTTGAAAGTTTCCACATTTAAAATAACAATACCGTAAACGATATCAAATACACCTATTTCCTATGTAATTCCACCTACTCTGAATACACCTATTTTGTATGAAATTTCGAGCTTGGGTCAATTTCTATGCCGGTGAGTGTACTTGGAAATGATATCGCGCTATAGTTAAAATTGTGCAGTGATTAAAATAATATTGTATGGGTCGTTTACAGTCAGTTGTACGTCGAAGAACATGATAATGTCAGCATACTGTACGCTGATGTAGTCAACTACACGATGATATCAACAACATTGTCCCCAATGAGGATGGTCGAGCTCCTTAATGAATTGTTTGGAAGATTTGATGAGGCTTCTGAGGTTGGTAAATCATAATTTAATAAGGTTCATAACTTTCATTCATAATTTGTAGATTTTAATAACTAATTATAGTCTCTTCATATGATTCATGGTATCACGCACCCACTACAAGCATTTATATTGGGACTTTATTTGGGTTTTATTTTGCAAATTTTAAAAGGTGTCTTTACATTATCAATATTTATCTTGTTTATTCAAATAAAACGTAACCTATGATTTATTCCAGAATATAATCTATATATGTACTAAGTTTCATCAAAATTAGTTTTGCCATACTTCATAATAGAGTAACATATATAAACATAGCATTGATGATATTAGTGGGATGATTTAGATTTTCACATCATCTTGTTTTATTTGCTAAAGTTCAAGCATGGGCAATTGGGCATTTCCAGAAGCTAACTTTTGTTTTTATTGCACAGGAACATGACGTGCTACGCATAAAATTTCTTGGCGATTGTTACTATTGTGTTAGCGGTATACCAAAACCGAGCATTCAGCACGCCAAAAATTGTGTTGACTTGGGACTTGAGATGATACACATAATTAAAGATGTTAGGTATGTAAATACGTGTATTATTGCAACACAGAGTGTAAATATGATGAGCACCTACGCGGTGTATGCCTTATTATAATATACTAGCTGTTCCCCACGTTCCCGGAATAAAAAGTAGCCCATAATATTCGGGGATAATGTAACTTCCTATTTGTGATAAAAATCCGACTGGTAGTGCCTATATTAGCCCGCTTAATCAATTCATCCTCACACATTGAAACCAGAAATGTTTCGAACTGTGCGGGCTCAAAGGAGTTTTCTTCCGCGGATGCTCAGATTGTGGAATGAGCTCCCCGCCGTGGTTTTCCCAATGGAGTACAGCATGGGGTTCTTCAAAATGGGTGTGAAGAGATTTCTTCAGAGTAGGCAACGCGCGAGTGATACCCCTGGTGTTGCAAGCGTCCATAGGCTACGGTAACTGCTTACCATCAGGCGGGCCGTATGCTTGTTTGCCACCTTAGTGGTATAAAAAAAAAAATTCAAAGTGTCTTAAGAGCAAAAAGATTTTACACACCTATATCTACTAAATGAGTATATAAATACTACGTACACCTATATGAATGTCTAGCAAATACGACACACTAGTTTAATTACAGTATATTATTTACAGAGAAAAACGTTTATTAAATATGGATATGAGAATTGGGGTACATTCAGGAAGAATTCTCAGTGGACTAATTGGCATACGTAAATGGCAATACGACGTTTGGTCTAAGGACGTTACTATTGCTAATAAAATGGAGTCAACTGGTAAAGCTGGGTAAGCTCCAAATAATATCATATAAACCGAACTATAGAATGTAATCAATAGAAGTCTAATATACTGTATTTTCAGGAAAGTACACGTAACGAAGCAAACTCTTGAATTACTTTTAAACTACGCCAGAGAATACATTATTGAACCAAACTTTGAATCTCAAAATGATCCTTTTATTATCAAAAATAAGTTAGAAACCTTCCTGCTGTCAAGACCAATTAGGGTTAGTATTTCTTTACCTTCCATTCAAAATTATGTCGAAAATAAAGTGATCAGGTATGATCATCAATCACACATATCAATAAATATTATAGCTACAATAATATTGCATCCCTTGATAGTACATTTGTTTTACAGACTCTTGAATACAAACCGTTTCGACGTGCATCAGTAGGTTTTAATAAAATTATCACCAAAACTACAGCATCTTCGAATAGAGTAAGTAACAAATTCAAAACACGATTTGTAATTCAAAATTTTACTAAACGATAATTTGCTATAAAATCTGTATTTCTAGTAGCGATTGGACAGTAGAAATTCAACAAATGTAAGAAGAACAACTAGTTTCATGGATGAAAACCTAGTTGAATACCAACAAATGTTAAAAGCTGCCGATGCACAGATGGCCAAAGAAATAGAAGACATGACAAATGGCAAGTATGTGAAATCCGTTACGTTTTATAATAACTAATGTGTTTCGTGTTTACTTAAATAATTGACTTTATTTTTAGAGAACATTTCAGAAAGGAATCTAAATTAAACAGAATAACATTAATGTATAAAGAATGTGATCTTGAGAAAACATTTTTGCTTCTACCAGATCCGTTGTTCAAATATTACATCACGTGTTGTCTCATAATCCTGACGCTAATAATGATAATCAACGGCCTAACAACCAATTGGTAAGTTATCAATATACAGCTTTTCAATTAATCGGTTATGCATCTGGCTTTATCATCATCATCTTATTTATTCAAGGTTCAGTGGCTTTCAGTGGTATACATGGATCGTATTTGCATCACTCTTTCTTGGCCTTATCCTAATGCAGCCTCTTACTTGGTTCCAATTTCTGTGGACAAAATACAAGAGCATTGAAGAACCTCGCAATAAATACTTGAGATGTATCTATGATGTGTCTTCAAAAATTATAAGATCGGCAAAGATTCGAACAGCAATGTATTTGCTCATAAGC
Source organism: Polyploca ridens (assembly GCA_951394255.1). NCBI lineage: Eukaryota > Metazoa > Arthropoda > Insecta > Lepidoptera > Drepanidae > Polyploca > Polyploca ridens. The sequence goes on from OX596245.1 coordinate 14,363,043, forward strand.
GTTGGCCTTGCTGCAACATCAGTTGTAAACGTTATCGGATGTTCTGAAGCAAAAGTGGAACCTACATCAGTTGAAACCGTTCTATCGAACTGTGTTTCGTCGTGGGTAATCACATTTATATTAAATAAACTGATGATTTCATAAAATTTTGTGCAAATTAACAAGCCGTGTTAATTATTTCAGCATGTAACACAATGTTGGGGTTTAGCTTTGCTTCTTAACTTTCTGTTCAGTAGAGTGTTCTTTATCTTCAAATGGATCGTCGCCGGTGGAATGACATGCTTTTACTTATGGGTTGTCTGGGAAATCAAAACTTCTCTTTTCGCTGTTGATGCCACGTGGAATGTTGGATTGGATCCCAGGATTTCTCATACTCTATCAGTCATATTTATAACTATAACGTTGTATTGGATTGATAGAACTACTGAATACAGAAATCGTTTGGACCACTTATGGCAATTACAATTGAGTGAAGAACAAAAAGAAGCTGAGACCATGTTAAGAGTTAACAATATGCTACTGGAAAATATACTACCAGCTCATGTTGGTGAGTAACTTTATTGAGTTTTCAATAACAAATATAATCTTCTTTTAGTCACATTTTTCACATAGAAATAAAAACACGTGGAGATATCAGTGACTAATGAAGCGATAAGGAATAACAGTTGTTATCACAAAAATAAAGGAAAATACTAAGCTTCTGTTATTAATTAACAAATTTATAATGTCAATCTATCAACAATTAAATTAACCGATTTTTTTTATCTTTAGGAGTAAACACAATTCATGTTCCTTAATTTTGAATAGTTTAAAAGACGTGTTTCAAACATTGAGCTATTATTACTACGTATAGAGACGACGCCACACATCACAACTATGTTCCGTTCAAATGAGGCCATCCGGCCGCGCTTTTTGTTGTAGAACTATGAACAAAACGCGTAAGGTGCCGTGAAATTCACGGTGTTCGCAAGAAAAATACTCCTAAAAGCGTTCTGATAGCGCTACGTGTTTCTACTATCTACTTAAACGACTAATTATTGTTTCAGCGCTAAAGAGACTAAAAAAATGGGATCATAACTTTTGCTTATGATAGCTTCTCTATACGTGGTAATAATAGCTCAATGGTTTCAAATGATGTATAACTTTTCTTTTCAGTGCAGGTATATTTGAACTTGAATAGATCTATCGATGAGCTCTACTACGAGAAATATGACAATGTGGCCGTGATGTTTGCATCATTGACTGATTACAAATTAGGTGTTGAAAACGATGCAGATTTGAGTGACAAATTCGTGCTGAGCATATTGGATGAAGTTATTTCAGATTTTGACAGGGTATTTAGAAACAATTTTATTATGACTCTTGGTAAATTGTAGATCATCCCAATTATTAAATAGTTGATAATATGAAATATGAATGGATCTTCATAATTAAATTAGACCCAAATTTTCAGCTACTTCTAACTGGAACTTCAGTTTATAAAGTGGAAAAGATTAAAATGGCGGGGTGGACATACATGGCAGCTTGTGGCTTGGATCCAAATCGAAGGGAATCTCTTGATTCTGCTTCGTTAAATTCTAATCCACCTCAGAATAGCCCTTATAACAGAGCTGTTGTCGTTACTATGGTAGAATTTGCTGCAGCAATGATGATGCAATTGCAGAACTTCAATCGAGGTTCATTTCAGAGCTTTGAAGGACTGAACTTAAGAATTGGTAAGTGAAGGTTTCAGCATAAGTAACAAAAGAGCAATGAGGGCAGTATGATATGATTTTAAATGGTCGTGCTACATTTCTGAATCATGTACCAATTAAATGATAATCTTTTATCTATTGGCGACGTAGACTATTGACAATATCTTAATCATAATTACGCTAACTAGTAGGTCAAATCTATAAACATTTAGTCAGGCAACTATAAGTCAGATACGAAATAAATAGTAGTAGTAAAGTCGCTTGGAGGGCTGAAAGCAAGTAGCCTAAGATCATTACAGGCGATTCAAGTGGTTGATATCGTACTATATTATTATTACACCCTATTAGGTCACCATTTTATTTAATACTAGCTATCCCCCGCGGTTTCACCCGTGTTCTCGAGTTAAAAATAATAAGTTGCCTATAATACTCGGGAATAATGTAGCTTCCTATTAGTGAAAGAATTTTTCGAATCCGACTGGTAGTTCTAGAGATTAGCCCGTTTAAAGAAATACAAATACTCTTCAGATATATATTTCTACAAATTTCAATGCAGTAATTGTGTATGGAGAATTATTCTGCTTCATATTAGTTCGCCGTAACTCGTTTTTGTACGGTAGTTATTGTCTATTGAGCCTATCAAATCACTTTTTATATATTATTATGCCAAAATTAACTTTATTTCCATAAGTGATGATAAAATTTGTTCCAGGAATTTCAAATGGAGAAGTAGCTGCTGGTGTTGTTGGTTCTTTGAAGCCTCTATATGACATATGGGGCCACGCGGTCAATATGGCTTCGAGAATGGACTCAACTGGAGAAACTGGAAAAATACAAGTATGTAATAATTTGCTTCGATCAAATATATGTATCATGAATTTAGTATTGCCTGTAATTATGCCTTAATTATACTTATATAGGGTGACTGGTAATTAGTAAACGATACTTAGACACATGATTGTACTCATGATAACAAACAACTTTCCAAAGAAACAAATAGGGTTAAATAACTAAATTAAATAAAAGCTGATGGTGTATTCTTATTCTTGTTAGGTACTAAATATTACCATGGGGTCATGTGCTAAGTAAATAAAAAAAAATGTTTCTTTGGGAAAGTTGTTTGTTATCATGAGTACAATCATGTGTCTAAGTATCGTTTACTAATTACCAGCCTATATAGATACTTAAATAGTTTTAGTCACAAACTTCAACATATTTTGACTGAAATCTATTATTTTTTTAAAGGTTACAGAAAACACTGCAATAATACTAGATGAAAACGGAATCCTCACGACATATCGTGGCGAAACTTTTGTTAAAGGTGCTGGCTACATCAAAACTTACTTTGTACCTCTTGATGACAACTTTAATTTGATCAAAAAACATCACAGCTTAGACTATTATAGAATGGAAGATCGACATAGATACTACAATCTTAGAAGAACAATGTTTCATGATACTGAGTCTGAAGCAGAGTCAAATGATGTTGATTCACAATACTCCACTTATGATGTAAGAAATCTATCAATTGACAGTGATAGGGATGATTCAAGTACAGTTACTGCAAGAGATAATGACAGTACATCATCTGATAGTGACATTAAAGAAACTCGTTGTTAAATAGTTACCAGTTATAAGTTTATTCGTATAACATGAAAGTGTTTAGATAATAAGTAGAAATATAATTTAGAATAAGTAACTACTAACTTTTAATAATTAGAAAATTTTGAGAATACGTTCTCATTATTATTATTTATTTATTGACTAATAATTACGTATTATAACAATAAAATGGTATGTGAAGTACTGCTTTCAACACGTAAGATATTGAAGATGTTTTTTTACCTATCACATATCCTTTATTTATGTCCAAAATGTTAATAAACCGAAAGTTAATCTATTTTAAAAGTCGACTTATAAAAAACTATTATATCTATGTATGCTTCACTAATCATGAAAGCTTTGGAAGCACTGGTGAGGTATCTTGGAAACAGTTGAAGAATTCGAACGTTGTTTCAGTGGCGTCTTTCCCATCTTCTTCATTACATTTATTCAAAAAATTTTTAATTCCAATATCTTCGGGGAAAGTTTTTGATGTTTTGTCAATCAGCACATGACCATCAACATCCGGATTTCTAGACTCTTGAAAGACGCAATATATGAATTCTTGAAATAGTCTGTCTTCTGTATAAATTCCTGCCTTCATAATAATCACAATATCTTTTGATATGCCTGTTTGAGCGATGCATAGCTTTATAGCCTTTAGGATTTCCATCGTTTCTGACTGAGGTAATTTTATACTGGGCTGAAATTTAAATGAATGGGATAATGAATATAATTAATATGACCATGCCCATAAAAAGGAGGATATTCTCAATTCGGTTGTGTTTTTTTATGTTTGTTACCGCATAACTCCGTCATTTATTAACCGATTTGGAAAATATTTTTTTTGTTTGGAAAACTTCCCACAAAAAAATATTTTCCACTACCCGTTTGGTCCCATTGTCAAGAACAACAGGATTTGATTACTTTTTAGTGTACTTTGAAGTCATTTTAAGATTTTTTTAAAACAGTTTTCAATTATCATCAATAAACATTCACCCATTTTCTTTATAAAAGGTAAATATAATAAATAGGTTATAATAATATGTAGTGCGTAAAAACTTCTGTAAATTCAGAAAAAGGAATTCCATTAATAATATTGCTCGAGCTTCCTTTTTAGCCCCTCTTTACACCGAATCAAATCACCTATCGAATACTAGCAGCATTATTAAAGAGTAATACAGCCAAAGACAGCACATGAAATCCGCTAAATACAACGCTATAAACAGGCTATTGATTGAAACAACGGGACGCCTACCTGCGAAAACAAACATTGATGATAATATAACTACCATCATTTTTTTTTTTTTTTTTTTTTTTTTTTATACTACTAAGCCGGTAAACAAGCATACGGCCCGCCTGATGGTAAACGGTTACCGTAGCCATATGGACGCTTGCAACACACGAAGCATCGCTCACGCGTTACCGACCTTTCCCCCCTCCCCTATGAGCTCTGGCGACCTTACTCACGCGCAGGAACACAACTTTACACAACATAAAGTTACTTGGCTGCGGTATTCTGTAAGGTGGAGGTACTTCCCCAGTCGAGCTGCTCTTTGAGCGAATAAACGCTATGCTCTACCACTCTTAGAAACCATTATTAAAGAACTCCAAGAATTTGACAGTTACATAATTTTAATACTAATTTGATATAACCCTTAAAGTATACCGGTGCCAGGTCCCGCTTTCGGTGATAGAATCCCGCTTTTTTTACTCAAGAGGTCACAAAATCCCGCTTTGCCCAAAAAAATAACTGTCAACGCTGGTAGATATAGATAGATAAAAATCGTATTTTTTACAATTGATTGAAGAGGCAGCAGCCGTTGCTGAGGTGATAGGGCGCTTCTTCATTGGGGCGACACGACATGTCGTTGCCGGCGGCGACATGTCATCGGGCGACTCCAGTAGCTACGTTCTTCATTTGAACGACACGATACGACGCGGTAATAATGAGAGCCACGGGGGCACGGCCGGCGGGTCACTGATCGTGACACTCGCATGCCCACATGGAAGCTTGCGTGTGTACACAACACATGCATAAAGATGCCGCCACGACACCAGTGGCAGACTTGCTGCCGATGTCGGCGCCGGCACGACGTGAGACAGCGTGCAGTACAATCTCATAGAATTATGCATCCACTGATGTCGTGGACGGCTGCCGTTGTCGTGTCGTGTCGTGTCGCCCAATGAAGAAACGCTCATACTGGTGGGAATGGAATGTTATATCCCAAACCCGCCAGTGGCTGCAAGGGTGAAGAAACGACCGTGGTTTAATCGGCTCTGCAAAGTTGCTAGACAAAATAAGCAGACCTTGTAAGAGGCTTGGACCACGGCCCGAACTAATCAGGACCCTAACATCTCTGATGCAAAACGTAAATTTAACGCTGCCTCGAGGTTTCGCAAGCGTATGATTGCCAAAGCTAAGTTCGACTTCGTCGGCAGAATTGGTGAGAAACTCACTGGCCTTCCCTCTAGGAGTCACGCTTTTTGGTCTCTTGCTGCTGAAGAGAACCTTTGCCACTTCGTAAACCGGACGGAAACTTGGCCCATAGTACTAAGGAGAAAGCTGATCTTTTAGGTTCTCTCTTTTCCTCGAACTCGACTTTGGATGACGGGGTGCCTCACCGTCTACCATTCCGCAATGTGCCAGCTCCATGCCGGAGATTTGTTGAGCGACCGACAATATGGCTTTTGCCACAGTCACTCAGCTGGTGACCTCCTTGTGTATCTCACGCACCGTTGGTGACTCGACATCGAGACCTTAGGTGAGGCATTGAGAGTGAGTCTAGATGTGGCGAAGGCGTTCGATCAGGTCTGGCACCGGGGTCTTCTAACAAAGATACCAGTATACGGGCTTCCCGAGGGATTATGCAAATGGGTTGCCTATATTTTATAATAGTAATAGCTTTCTGTCCAGCAGATGCATAAGAGCCGTCGTTGATGGTAGCTGCTCCGACAGCTTGGACGTAAATACCGGCGTCCCGCAAGACTCTGTGCTGTCCCCAACACTGTTCCTACTGCATATCAATGATATGCTGTCTATTGACGGCATAAGGCGTTTCTTCATTGGCCGACATGACACGACAACGGCACCAGCACCGACGTCAGTGGATACATAATTCTATGAGATTGTACTGCACGCTGTCTCACTGGGCCGGCCCAGCGAAGACATGTCGTCGGCAGCAAATCTCCCACTGGTGTCGTTCCGGCATCTTTATGCATGTGTTGTGTACACACGCGAGCTTCTATGTGGGCGTGCGAGTGTCGCGATGAGTGACCCGCCGCCGCACCGCCCGCGGTCCCACGGCATCATTATTGCTTGGTGCGTGGAAGGATAACGTTTTTTTTTTCATTATGGCCTTAAATATGGCGTACTAATTGAAATAATGGAGTCAAAACTTTTCAAGGTCACGCCATCAAAATTTTTATAATTGGGTGCACCCAAAACCGTTTCAGAACACTTCTTTTTTACTTCTTAAATATAATAAATATAACAAAAACAATTTGTTATTTTATACGGTTCCATCGCTCAGTCAGGCTCAACTGGACTTATGAAAGTTAAGCCGTCGCGGCGTCATGACGTATCGTGTCGTTCAAATGAATAACGTAGCTGCCGGAGTCGGATCGTCGAGGTATGTCGCTGCCGGTGTCGGTATCGTGTCGTGTCGGCCAATGAAGAAATGCCCATTCATTGTTATGCGGACATGGGACGCTCATTACACGAGCCGTGCTAATCCCTCGTTCCGAGGTGGAGGAAAGCCGCGAACGGCTTGTTTCTTAAATCGAGAATAACTAGTGTCTCCGATTGGCGCAGCCAAAACACACCTTCTTGAGCTAGAAAGGGCACAACGGACATTGCTAAAGGTGTTGTTATTCCTTTTCGATATTCTACTATTTCACATAGGATGAGTCGTCATGGTCAAGGGTTTTTTACCAGTATCTAGTGAAAATCCATTTGATTACTCTAAAATAGTACTCAAAATATTTCATGAAACCTCGCTCTATCATAGTGTTCCTTTATTATATCGAAATGAACTTTAACCATTGAGAAATCTAATAAAATACCATGTGTCACCGAACTCATACTATTTGAAATCTAGTATAGTGCAGTATGTGATTAAACATTTTGCTATGAGTAGCGTGGAACTACAAACAAGCCGTAGGTAGTTCTCTAAATACAAAAACCGGCCAAGTGCGAGTCGGACTCGCACACGGAGGATTCCGTGTAATATTAACTAACACAACTTTGCTATGAAAAAAAAAACGCCAAAAATATTGAATGAAAGGTAAATTGCGGTTTACGATTTATGACGTACAGTAGAATCCGTTTATTATGACTCCGCATATATTGACCAACCGGTTATTATGACGTAATTACACTACGAAGTTTGATTTTCATATAAAACTCTTTATAAAAAAGTCGGTTATAATGACCGACATGATGCTTTACACCGCAGAAGATGCATTAAAAGCTGCAGAATTATTATCTCGATTTGTTCATAGCAATATTGAAAATGATAATTTGACCATGGCGATGTCTTCTATATACAATAGTATGTATTAATCTGTTCTGTGTTAGAGACTGTTTTTACAATAAAATGAAAAAACAAAAGCAGACAAAAATTATAGATTACCTACATCAAAAAATATGTATGTACTGCATTACGTGCAATTTTTATTTTGATTGAATATGTATGTATATATAAAATACTTACGTACATATGTATTTACATAAAAAAGGTTCACAAAACGCTTTGTATGACGTTCGCTTATTATGACGTGTTTGTCAATTCCTTTCGATGTCATAATAAACGGATTCTACTGTATTAAAAAAAACTACTTACTAGATCTCGTTCTAACCAATTTTCGGTGGGAGTTTGCATAGTAATGTACATCATATATATTTTTTACTTCTATAATTCTCTTATTTTAGAAGTTACAGGGGGGACACACATTTTACCACTTTGGAAGTGTCTCTCTCGCAAACTATTCTGTTTAGAAAACAAATTATATTAGAAACCTCAATCTCTTTTTTGAAGACCTATCTATAGATACCCCACACGTAGAGGTATGATGAAAAAATTTTTTTTAGTTTCAGTTCTAATCATGGGGATCCGCCAAAATTTTTGTGTAAGAATCTTAATGCAGTTCATAGAATACATCTACTTACCAAGTTTCAACAGTATAGTTCTTATAGATCCGGAAAAAAGTGGCTGTGACATACGGACGGACAGACAGACAGACAGACATGACGAATCATAAGGGTTCCGTTTTTTGCCATTTGGCTACGGAACCCTAAAAATGAATTTCCGTAGGCGTTTGATAAAAGTTGCTATATGACTTTTCCAATTTAAATTATCATCTATGGTGACACCCAAATGCTTTATATTGGAGACTTTCAAGCATGGTACAGTTCATTATACGTGGTGTTCGATCTCTTCACGATATTGCATGGAAATGTGTGTATAGGCTCAGAGTATATAAATACTACGTACAAGTATAGGTAAGGCGTGGTTCATTGGCCAGGTCGCTTTAGTCTTACTGAAACATACAAATTTCGTTTTGCTTGTGTTTAGTTAGAGTCAGCAGAGGGCCCCATTACCTTTAACGCTATGCTCTACCTCTCTTAATTTTGCGTCACTTGTATACATTTTTTATTTCCGCGATCTGTACAAAAAAGGGGATTACTGTAAGTTGTGTGTTACACGTTGTTGTTTTTTTTACTGTGTATAGGCTTGTGTTTGACCACAATCTCACCATGGTAAGTGATGATGTGGCCGAAGGTGGTAAGCATACCAAGCCGAGAAGGAACTGGTACTCAAGTGCAGCTGTTATATATATTTTTTTAAGATATAGGTACTTATACTTTAAACCCACTCTTAAGAGGAAAGGATGTCTGCAAGAAATTTGAAAAATAGGTATTTAAAAAATCTATTGCTGTCGCGCTATGGCCGTGAGGGATCAAATAGAGGGCGATAGAGACAACTGCAGCTTGGACCGATTATACCTATTTAAAATAGTCGAATTCGCTATTTCGTAATCCCCGGTTTTCTACTCCAAAACTGGACGGATTTAAAAAAAAAACAAGAATCATAATAAGAAGGGCTTTGGCTATGTCTGTCGGTTTACCTTTGTTTTTTTATATTCGTCAAATTTGTTCGCTGGACGTCTGATAAGGGCGAGAAAAATGGTAAGTTTTTGTGATTTTAGAAGGCTCCTAATACTTATAATAATTAATTTATGGAGAAAGACACAACCGGGGGGCATACAGTGGTACCTATAGATTGCATTGTAAAATAATCATTGCTCTAGTGTCATTATCCAGAGAGGAAACTGAGGATTACGTTTATATGGAACAAACGCCACTAGCATTAGTATACCTACCTACCGTGCATACCTCCTGCCCACATTGGTATCTAACGTTAAAATTATGCAAAATTTTGAGACTTAAGACAATTGTTTTGATTTATGCCATATAATGCATTTTAATACTAATTACCAGAAAAAGCTATTTTACTATGCGCGGTTAAGTATACCTACCGCATAATAAATATTTCCTTACGATTACTATAAAATAGAAGTAACATTAAGTATCATCTCATTTCATTTTAATATTTCTACTCGCAAGAAATATTGCGTTACACGAACATTATAAAAATGTATTTGTTCATACTTTGGTGTGCTATTTTATCCATAGTCAGTACTAATGTCTTGAGGGTAAGTTTAAATTTTTATAAAAACTAAAAACAATTAATTGCATACAACATTGATCAAAAATAAAAAGAAAGGTTTTCCTACCTAACCTAAATCCGTGACCTAAACTCGCACGTAGGTTACGCTTTTCTTATAGTCCTTTATTACATGAAGAAGCGTGACTTAATTGCGGGTTCATATCACACGTGCTATAAAATAGAATACTATACTTACTCGTAACGAATCGTAACATACTATTTTTTACTAGAAAGTAGGTGAAGGAAAATAAAAAAACCTCGGAATGTGGCGAAATTAGCCCCACTGTCGTTTTTTACGCTCATCGAGGAAAAATCTCTTTAGAGTAGTAATTACTGAACAATCAAATTCCGAAACTAGTCAGTGATTTGTCACTGAATTTGAACAGTAAGGACCAATCACTGCATCGTGTGTTTTTAACTTGGCCAATCAGAGTGCATGTGAGATATTGGCGGAATATATTTCAACCAAAATGAATGTCAGTGCGCTTCTTTGGGTTCATTGTTCGATGTTTACGCTTTATGTGCTTTTTTCTTTCCAGCTACACATAACAATGTTACCAAAATTGTTCATTGCTCCGTTCAACTCAGGCAACAGCTTACGATATTCAAGCATAGTTTGTTATATGCTTTCATCTTTAGGAAAGAAGTAGTAAGGGTGCGTTCACACAGACCGGCTCGGAGACGAGACCAAAATTTTAACGCGATTAAAATAGAGCTTTAGTTAATATCAATCATATTTCATGGTATATTTACATTTACTTCTTTTGTTAGCGCGTTAGGACCCTAAACTCTACTTTTAAACGCGTATCAAAATATGCTCTTCTCTCCGAGCGGGTCTGCGTGAACGGATCCATACAAGCCACTCAAATTTTTTAGCTTGCTTCTTAGTTCGTTCTGTGTTTTCAAAATTACTGTCTGCTTAAGAGGCCGTATGCAAACTTTGCCGGTCCTGCTGATTTACGTGATTTTACAGACGTGATTTTATGATTAAAATACTGTATTTCTATAAGTTTTAATATAGAACATGAAAGATCATTTCAATTATTATCTAATAAACGAGCTACTTTTTAAATTTTATTATTTAATTTTGATTAATCGACCTCAAACAGGCGGCTGTTTCTGAATTTTTGCTATAAGAGGTTTAGAATATCACATATTTACGAATCGTTTTGCCATCTAAACGGTGTGAAAAAATCCAGTTTATTGTTATGAAAGTTATCTATAAAATAAACGGAGCACTTTTTACCACTTAAATATATTAATTTTGAGTAAAAAAATATTTAACTTAGTAATTTTTTTGAGAAAATGGGCGAAGAATTGCTTTTGATTTCGGCTACTTAGAACTCTCGATAATTAAAATTATAACAACATAAATAAACTTCAATTAATAAACAATCTATTTCCTGAAAAAAAAAAGTTCAATAGTTTGGCAATAAAAAATCTTTCAATACAACCTAAATCTCGCGTTAAATAAAATAATAAATATATAAAAGGTAGCTCAATCATTAGCTCATCATTAAAATGATATTTGAGGTTGTGAATTAAATCTTGTAGAAATACAGTATTTTAACTGTAAAATCACGATTGTTAAATCACGTAAATCAGCGAAATCGGCAAAATTTGGCATACGGCCTCTTAAGTCACCAAGCTTCAATACATGTGCTCGAATACAGGCTTTGTGCCATACAAATAAGATAAGGTTTATATTTTCTATGCTTACGTTTACGTTACTTGGGAGGAGACTATAATTATCATATTGTTCGGGAGAAGATGTTGAGTTACTTAAAGTCTTCAACCACATCGTCAATTACCATGAGATTGTGCACAAACAAGTTGTGTAAGTTGTGTTTGAGCACAATGCACTTAGTAAAAATAGAAATAAAAAGGCCATGTTTTGCAGCGATTCTGTTAGACCACTACATGCAAATAGGGCAGGTTATTATAGATTATTTATTGTCACTGCTGCCCGGCGCGACTTCGTTTGCGTGGTGTGCTACCCTACCAACGTCCCTATATTTTTTCGTAAGAACCTTCAAATTACAAATAAGAAAACTTAAAAAAAGGTCAATGAAATCAGTAAAGTCGTTATCAAGTTATGGCGTGACCAAGGGAAATAGGGATTCATTTATATATATTTAGATTTTAAATTATGTAAATATGAGTACTAATATTAATTTTCAATTTCAGCCGGTTGTAACTTTCCCTGAGCCAGAAAGGAGTGCAATTGGAAAAGAAATTATGCAATGCATACATGACACAGGTATATCCACCGATGTTTTGAAAGTTGTAAGAGATGGAAAGTACTTAGAAGACAGGCAATTCCAAGAATTCATATATTGCGCACACAAGAAAACTGGATATGCAACTGATGATGGCCATCTGCTGGTTGACAAAGCATTAAAACTTTTCCCCAAAGGTGTTGGTGTTGAAGAAGTTTTTAACAAATGTAATGAAGAAAACGGCAGTGACGCCGTTGAAACAACTTACAAATACTTTAAATGTTTCCAAAATAACTCACCAGTTCGAATGCAGGTATCTTAAAAAAATATAAATTTAAAAAAGAACGTTGTTATTTCTAATACTTATTCATTTATGATTGTATGTAGTATAGTAGTCCGGGACAGTTGGCCGTAGTTTTATAAAAGGATCCATAGAGTTAAAAAGAAAGACTCATAATATTGTACCTACTTATTTTTATGTATAATGAAGATTGGAACAAATAACTTGAATAAAAATTGTTAAGCAAATTATTGTTAATTTTTTTATACCTTAATAAATTATTGTTAATTAGTAGAGTTCAAAGGTAAGGCTTTTTCATATACACATACTGGTAAAATGTGTGTTTTAGTTCCACCATGATAAATTACCTTACCTTACCTAAATTACCTACCTTTATCAACACATTTAAGTACCTACAGGGATCTAACAAATAATAATAGAATAGAATTATACGGATCTTTGGAGGAGGCCTTTACCTGTAGAGAGAGACAAATACCATCCTCAATTTCATTACAATGAGTATTTTTTTTTACGTAAATTATAAATGGTTTTATATTGTAAGTTATTTTATAAGTTATTTTGTAAATTATTTTGTAAGTTTAGTATTTTTGCAAGAAATAAAAAGGCTTTATTATTATTATTAAGACACGCAAATGCAATACGCTACACTCTTTGATATTATTATGCAGAACTCCGAAGTAAATCAAGTTAGGGGACTACTAATTATTCAGGAAACACAAAGATAGCGACAGACCTGCATCTTAATTACTTAAATGCACCTTTATCCTTTAGTATCCAAAATAATTTCTAAGAAGTTTCTTCTACTTAGTTAAGTAAAACATAATTTAACTAAAAATCGTCTATGGCATCAATGTTATTCCATCAGGCCTCTTACCATCGTCCCGTATCAAGCCCGTTCAAGAATAGCTGATACGAGGACGCTGGCAAGAGCCCGGCGGATGATGTTGTTAAGGTCCGAATGGCGCGGAATCCTGCCTGCACTTTTTATGCACGATAGCCCGTGGTGGCCAAGCTGATCAACGAAAGAGACCACACTGGCAGCGATGAGACATATAGATAGGTGCACCCAGACGAAGACAAGACGCAAGCTGGAAAGTAGATGAATCGAGCAAGGTTCCTATGTTTGCTGACGGAAGAGGTCGCAGCCAAAGACCTGATTCCCATTCTGACACGGCAATGAGACGGGCGAGATTAGAGTGGCTAGTTGACGTTTCTAAAATTCCGTATTAGCTCGCAGAGTGGCCCATCCCATTGCCTCTGTGAGGATGGGAATGTGGGTAAACTGGAATTAGGGCAGGCTAAAGTCCATGCTATCTTGGCATCAGTCGTATAGGCTAAGTCACACGATGGAATCGGTTTTTTGAGGATATCATTATCGAGTATTTGTGTGCTATTGACTGATGACAAGAAGGCCGGGAGTGAAATACTTGAAATTTTGCGGAACAACATTTAATTATTAGTTATTATATAAAATAACTAGCTGCCCGGCGCAACTTCGTTCGCATGGTGCTACCCTATCCTACCCTACCCTATCTAAACCATCCAGGGAGTTAATTCTACTGTGCGTGTGTTTGTCACTGAACTCCTCCTAAACGGCTGGACCGATTTGAATGATTTTTTTTGTATGCATTTGGGTGGCGCCCTGGATGGTTTAAATTCACAAATCAGCCCGGCTGATGGCGCTGCAGTCGATAATATAACCTAGATACCGACTGCAGCGCCATCTGCCGGGCTGATGTAAGGGTGAGTGTGAGAATGTGAGTTTTAAATGAAAGATTTTCATCAATATACACACCTAAGTATTTGATAACATTTGTGCGTGTTATTGATTCGCAAGTACACGGTATCATCGCACAGTATGTCATGAATTTGAATTTTGATAATTAGGTCCAGAGCTGAGGCAGATGTCTTAAGGAAGCATATATACCTAGTTTTGGTAATATTTTGTGTAAGAAGATTACGCTGTAACCATTGAGAGATAAGCACCATACCTTGCTTAGCAGAGGAGCAAACTATTGGCCAAGTTGGTCCATAGAAAATTATTGCAGTATCATCGACGTAACACAAAATATCGACATTTTCAATGAGAAGAAGGAATAACGTAGGTCATAGGATACTCCCTTGTGGTACACCAAATCTAATTGACTAAGAGCAACTTATAGTCGGACCAATTTTAACAAACTACCACCGCTCTGATAAAAAGCTTCTAAATCAGTCTATGGTAGTTCCGCGGATTCCCATGCCCTCTAGTTTTTTAAAAGTATAGGAACGGAGACAGTATCGAAGGCCTTCGCCAAATCTAACAAGATGCCAATACAAGATCTTCCTTTATTAAGATGCGATCACAATGAAGTTGTAAGTGGCGTATCTTCTGTATTTTTACCCTTACGGAATCCAAATAGGTGCGAGGATAAAAATAGAAAATGTTCCCAAAAGCGATATTGGTCTGTAATTGTCAACAGATTTTTTTGATCCACCTTTGTACACTGGCGAAACCGAAGTAGTTTTCCAATCTTTTGGAAAAGTTCCATGCATAAGACTCAAATTAACTATGTGCGTAAGTGGAAGTAGAATATAATTTTTATTGTATTTAACTAAAGAGTTGTCGATACCATCAGTACCTGGAGCTTTACCATTTTATAATTCCATTATTAATTGCTCGACCTCTCTGTAATCTGTTGGACATAAGAAAATAGAATCTCCTGGAGACTTAGTAATGCGAGCTGCTTTTGCAAGATCTGCTTCGCTCATGGTAATTTTAGTAAGTAATCTGCCAGTTGTTGACCTAAGACAACCTTCCAATGATAGTAATTCAGTGGCCCTGATTCTGTTGTTCACAACTAAACTAATTTTAATCTCACTATGTCTCTTTCTAACAAAGAACATAAGAAAAGGATGTAAGAAATTTAGTCCTGTCAAATTAGTCCAATGCTTGTTTTCAATATAAATTTAGTCGCCATCTATCGCGGTTACGCCTAAATACACGCAAAATAAGACGGCAAAGATTAATTTGACAACTTAAAATATGTTCTATCCTTTTTCAATAATGTTCGTAAGAAAGAGAGGAGATGTGACTAAAATTAGTTTAGTGCGATTTACAACAGAATCGGCACCAGTGTGTTCTTTGGTATGAGTTATCTCATATACTCACATACCAAACACAAAGAATACTTTGGTTTGGTATGTGTTATTCGGTATGAGATAACTTAGAATTTTCTCCATTGATCGCCAAAGATTTTTTGGGTTATTTTTGTTTGCTTTAAGTTCTCTGTATTCAGTTTTTATCTTTCGTAATAAATCTATAAAGAAATGTTGGTAACGAGTGTATGTTATTTTAAAGATTTTATTCTCCGGGTCATTCCTAGCATGTAAAAACTCTGTGAAAACTTCATTCGCTCTGTCTGTGTCATTGACGTTGATAATATCAGACCACTCGACATTTATGAGATCTTTTTTAATTGCGCTGTAGTCTCTCATCATAATGAAACGGTTTGACCGAACATTCGGCTTATACGTACTCATACCTTTCATGACTGGATAGTGATTCGTTATATTTACGTGACAAACAATACCAACAACTTTTTTCCAGCATTTTATATTCTTTATGTAAATGTGTGTCTAGGCTTAATGGATTTATCATGGAGTCAGTTATGTTAACATTTATATCACCGGCAATGATAAAGGGTAGTAAAGATTTATTGATGTAGATTTCTAAAGTTGATAAAAAAATCTCTAAATTTCTGACAGATGGCGAGCCAGAAACTCCTAGAACGTGAATCACTTTTGGTATGAAAATAGTTTAACAGTCGGCATCGTCTACGGTTCCGAGCCTTCAGCGTTCCAAACGTATTTTTACCATGCATGCATTTTTACCACTATCATTCTAGCATGTATACTCTTTACATCCGTCACGCATCATTTCAACCATTGAGCTATTATTACTACGTATAGAGAAACTATCATAAGCAAACGTTATGTCCCATTTTTTTGAGTCAACTAAAGTTCTCTTTAGCGCTAAAACAATAATTAATCGTCTAAGCAGACAGTAGAAACACGTAGCGCAATCAAAACGCTTTTAGGAGTATTTTTCTCGCAAACTCCGTGATTTTCAAGCCGCTTACGCGTTTCGTTCATCGTTCTACATCAACAAGTGTTGACAGATGGCCTCAATTGATCGGACGTAATAATAGCTCAATGCGTTCAATTTAATATCCATTACAATTCCCACACCATTCCGCTTTCCATCACTTCCACAATAAAACAGCTTATATCCGTCACCAATTTCTCTATCCCTGGTACCCTGCCACTTCGTTTCCTGCAAGCACGTCACAATATAACACACATTATAACGAAACTACACACCCATATATTTTTATATACCTATATTTAAAGATATAGGTACTTATGTGATTTTGCTTTAGAGCCACTGTTGTAAATGTATTCCACTTTGGTCTAACGTTAAAATTATGCAAAGTTATAAGATGCTTGTTTTGATTTATGTCATATACATTATAATACTAATTACTAGAAAAAGCTAGTTTGCTATGAGTGCTTAAGTATACCTACCGCATAATAAACATTTCATTACAACTACTATAAAATAGAAGTGAGATTAAGTAGCATCCCATTTCATTTGAATATTCCTACTCGCAAGCAATATTGCGTTACTCGAACCTCGAACATTATAAAAATGTATTTATTCATACTTTGGTGTGCTATTTTATCCATAGTCAGTACTAATGTTTTGAGGGTAAGTTTCAATTTTTATTAAAACTAAAAACAATTAATTGCATACAACATTGGTTAAAAGTAAAAAGGAAGGTTTTATAGTACTGTGTGACCTAAACTCGCACATAGGTCACGCTTCCCATGACACTTAGTCCTTTATTACACGGAAAAGCGTGACCTAACTGCAAGTTTATGTCACACATGCTATAAGATAGTAGGTACTCGTGAGCGTGACGTATCGAAACATGATAAATATTACTTGTAAGTACGCCCACTTAGCACGGTGAAATTGTAGTCAAGCTACGCATATCATAAAAAAAAGTATGTATGTATAATGTTCTGGAAAAATAGCCAATATAGTCAGATTGTCCAAAAAAATATTTCAAAATTGTAACCTTGCTGAGTTTCTTGCTTGTTCTTCTCAGTTGAAGGCCGACTTACGAAGTGGTGGTAACTTCAGTAGCTTTGAACTTCATAATTGGCTTTTAAGAGATTAAAACAATTGAATGTGGAACCTGCACCAATGATATTAGGTTTATTTTAGATAAAAATGATACATTCTTGAGACTCGGATCTGAGTTTTGATCTCGATACAGGCCATAATGACGTCGAATGAGTCGTAGTTTGAATCTTAGGTCAATCAAATTAGATCCATAAAAAGCGTTTTGAGATATTTCCAGTAAGCTGGACATCGTTTTAATACCTTCATTTGGTTGATTTGGTCCTAAATGTAATCCGAGTTTGCGCGATTCCAGGAGGTGTGCATAACTTTCGGGAAATTTTCGCTCTTTTTTTAGTTTTTTTCATATAGCTCGAAAACGGTACGTCCGTCTGAAAATGTCATACCATTAAATATTAAAGAGAGTGAAATTCTGCGTCGAATGAACTTCTGGAAATACGCAAACTCGGATTACATGCATTTAGGACCAAATGAAGGCATTAAAGCAATTTTAATTATATTAATTCTTCAAAATAATCATATTTGATTGGCCTATCTTACATTGAGGTTAGAAGAAAACATCGTGACGAAACCATAGTAATATTATTATGGTCATCCATCAGGTGTAGGTACATCAACCACAATGTCACTTACCATTGTGAGATTGTGGTCAAACACAACATTGCACATATTAAAGATAGGAATAAATAGGCCATGTTTTCCAGTAAGTTTGTTATGATAATATTATATAATAGACAAGGTCAAATACTACATTAATGAGAATTTATTGGTCACTTGTTGCGCCTCGCGGTTTCACCCGCGTACCCGAAGGATATTCTACCCTACCCTACCGTTAAGTTTTCTTAAATTTTCTAATTTTCTACGCAACTTTATTTTTTTTCCGTAAGGGCCTTCTTTTGATTATCAAAAATCTTAAAAATATAAAGATGGATGAAATCGGTTTAGCCGTTCTCAAGTTATGGCGTGCCAAGGGAAATATGGATTCATTTTTATATTAGAGATTTTAAATGATGTAAATGTGAATATTATTTTTAATTTCAGCCAGTTATAATGTTCCCTGAGCCAGAAAGGAGCGAAATTCGAAAAGTACTGATGCAATGCATACATGACACAGGTATATCCACCGATGCTTTGAAAGTTATAAGAGAAGGAAAGTATTTAGAAGACAAGCAATTCCAAGAATTCATATATTGCGCTTACAGTAAAACTGGATATACGACTGATGACGGCCATGTGCTGGTTGACAAAGCGTTACAACTTTTCCCCAAAAGTGATGATTTAAAAGAAGTCTTTCACAAATGTAATGAAGAAAAGGGCAGTGACGCCGCTGAAACTACTTTCAAATTCTTTAAATGTTTCCAAAATAACTCACCAGTTCGAATGCAGATTTTATAAAAGAAACATGAAACAAATTATTACATTCATGATTCGTGTGTTTGTATGTTTTTTGGTATTTGTTATAATGGTTAAGGAAATAAGGGGTTTTATTGAATCGTTATGAACATATAGTAGGTACTTATAAATAAACGGTAAATTAAATGTTAAGATTTACACAAGATCTATTGCATATAATACAAAAACTCATCCTTCTTTTGGCAGTGTACCTATATGAAAAACGATAGAAAAAGAATCATACTTTTTTCTATTATTCAATTATGATCATAAGTATCATAGTCCGGGATAGTTGGCATTAGTTTTTTAAAGGATACATAAAGTTAAAAAGAAAGACTAATCTGTACCTACTCTGTTACCTACTTATATGTATAATGAAAATTGTAATAAAATAACTTTCATAAAACTTATGAAGTAAATTATTGTGTTTTTTAAGCACCATTGGCCCTCACTGAGTGGAGGAGTATTAACCTTAATATCTTAACATACTTGAGTGTGTATGTACTATAACGTAAATAAAATAGATATTCGACAACTTCAACTGCAGAAAATGGGAGATCGCGCAAGTGGCAGAGATAGACAAGAGAATCGCAGTAGGTAGGTACGTGAATGAGCACTCCACTTCCGAAAAGAACTATGAAATGCGATTATGCTAAACATGCCTATTAATAAAAGTCATTTGGATTTACAAAACCTCTTTTTTATTATATCTGACATTAATAAATTATTGTAAATTAGTAAAGAGGTCAAAGCTGGAATCTCTTTAATAGATTTGTTCCTATTCACGTACAGGTCATTTAAAATAAAATGTGTGTTTTGGTTCCACCATGATAACATTTAAAAATTTCGTACGCGGTATCTGCAGCATCCTTTCCTTTCTTCGTCTTGCATACTTCGAGTAACTTTGCTGCATCGGCCTTATCGACACCAGGTGGTAACTTAGCTAGGGCTACATCAATGTTCAGCTTCGCATCTGGTGTCAAGATCCCAGCTTTTTCGAAGAAGCAAAGAGTGAATTTTTTCAAGGCGATGTCATCACTGAATTGACCTTTCTTAACCTCAGCTAGAGTTTCAGTTTTAACTCCAGATTGTTTGATACATTCTAGAGTGAGCTGTTTTGCTTTATCCTTCTGTGTTTGAGAAAGTTCAGCCATCTGTAACAAGTTATCAATGACTTCATTTTAGTTTTATGGATCGAACATAAGCAAACATATTTCTTAAACTACTAGAGCCAT
This sequence comes from Polyploca ridens, assembly GCA_951394255.1. Lineage (NCBI taxonomy): Eukaryota > Metazoa > Arthropoda > Insecta > Lepidoptera > Drepanidae > Polyploca > Polyploca ridens. Next base: position 14,383,405 of record OX596245.1, read on the forward strand.
GCATTTGTTGTGAACTATTAAAATGGTGAAACCTAATATATTATACTAGTTGTCTCCAGCTTCCTATTAGTGAAAGAATTTACGAATCCGACTGGTAGAGCCAGAGATTAGCCCGTTTACACAAACAATCAAACAAAAAATTCTTCAGGTTTATTATATTAGTATAGATAATTATAATAATAATAGATGCCCATTCCCTTTCACCTACATTTGTGAAAGGAGGCCTGTGCTCAGCAGTGGGACATTATAGGCTGATGATGATGATGATGATAGATAATAATAATAATAAGCTTTTATTTATCTCCACAAATACATAAATGTGAAAAGAAAAAATACATGTCATAAAACACTATAAGCACTTATAATGTATTGTGGAGACTGGAGCCCGTACCTAGGATTGACAACCTGTTTTACAGGTGTCCAGGTCGCTATCGCGGTCGTTTCAGACAATACTTAAAACTATAAGTAAGCAGAGACACGAAGTTAGCCAGCAAACTCTAACTCAATACAAATCACATTATTTATACTCACACTAGCATTTATTCCCCCAACAGCAATCATAACACAAAATACAAAAAACGCCTTCATTTTCTTTATAGATATTGTTTGTCGTCTAATAATAGTCTGATATAACACGCAAATGCAATACGCCACTCTCTTTTATATGCAGAGCTCCGAAGGAAAACAAGTTAGGGGACTACTCGTTAGTAAGGAAACAAACATCTTGTGGTCAATTCAATAGCGACAGACCTGTATCTGAATTACTTAAATGCACCTTTATTTACCAAAATAATTTCCAAGAAACTAAAGCTTCGTTTGCACTGGAGTTTAGGAGAAGAAGTATTCCCATTTGCGCACCGATATTTTGAGCACCGATCCTATTCCCTTTTCAGCACCGATGCATATTTTGGATCGGTGCTCAAATGGGAACAAAAATTAAATTCGAAATCATTCCCTTTTGAGCACCGACGGTTTTGTAGCTTCTACTGTTGTGGTGTTTAATAAAGCTTCTGAATCTGGTAAAAAAATCGATACGCAAATGAGAATAAATACTTTATTTTTATATTCAACGTTTATGCAAATTACATTTAATTACAATATTAAGTTTGAAAATTGCGATACAATAAAAAGATGAAGCATTGCCTTTTGTACGGAACGTCAAATTATATATGGTAATCACTTTTGTTTTTGCGATAAAATATACTAATGACAATAAATTCAAAGCTAAGTAAATAAAATATATTTGTATCACGTTGATCACCCTTCTTTATACAGAATACAATAATAGGTAATAGATACATAAATATTTTTAGTCTAATGTATGATCTTCATGAATCCGGCGGATCCCATCGAGCAGCCAAGTTTGCAGTTGGGTAACCTGGATTGAAAAAAACTGCAACTATATGGTGTTAACATTTACGTTCCAATATGTAGTAAAAAAATCGAATTCAATTGAATGTGGAAAAGTTCACATAGAGAATCACAACTTTTCTGAGACAAATCGACGAGCAGGCAGACCACCTGGGTATGTGGTCACCGTCGCCTATAGACATTTGGTTTAGCTAATTTTACAACTTTTTTTGAGAACCACATATCGCGCTGTGGGAAATCAGTTTTTTTTTATTATGAATAGACTTAGGCTGTGTTTGACTACAATCTCACTATGGTAAGTAATGTATAGATGGGGAACTGACTCTCATGTACAGCTGTCCAATCGCTAGGTGGTTGCCGACAGATTTTCAACTTGAGGGTGGTAGGCAGCCAGCTACAAAGTACCTACCCTACCACCGTGCTATGGTTACGTCACGATGTTTTCCCTCAACGAATGCTAGCTCCTTGTAGGAATCGAACCCGGGACCTTCTTCTCGGCATTCGACGTCGCTACCACTGAGCTACCATCGCCGTGAAATGTGGAGCTCATTCCACATGGTTCGCAGTACAAACATATATATAACTTAGTTGGTATGTACGTTTATAATATTATTATTATGAATCATTGGCCTCTAATTATCTAGGCCACGCTAGTTAAGGTAAGCGTTTATGCAGATATACTGCTTTACTACCATATTTTATACTTATGTCTTTAACTAAGTACGTCGAGTGACCTGGGACATAATTTCTAGATCTATTTCATTTATCAGTCAGTCAGGACAAGTCTTTTTAGGTATAAATTATATAGATTATCAATTATGTCACCGACAGACGAACTCAAATTGTGGCCAAAATCTTTATTGTAAAGATTTAAAAAAGTTAAATTTATATATCATTTGATTTATGTGAAAGAAAGACGTTCAAAAAAGTCAAAAGATGGAGTCAACTTAACTTTTTTTAAAGTTAATAAAAATATAATTATTATTAGTTAAAATATCTAATACATAAGATTTTCAGCCACGTTACTATGGAGAGCCTAATATGGGCTTGACATAAAAGTTTAATTTAAAAATATTGCTCCTACTAAGTATATCCTAGAATTACCTTTTTTCCACATGAAAATAATCTCCTAATTGATGAGGAAGGAGGAGGAGTTTTGTTTAACTACTTGGCTTACATACGTTATAAGCAGTCGGATACTGTTTCCTAAGCATTAGTTAAGTTTAAGAAATGTTCCAATTTTCTTTTTTTACAATACATGACAAAAATATTATTAGCATTGAAGTAGAGAATCCCCACAAGTGATAGAGATGACAAACCTTCGGTCAGCAATGGATGCCACTCCAACTAAAATAACCATAATTTTTATACAATAACTAGCTGTCTGTCCGCCAAGGTTTCATCCGCGGTCCCGTGATAAAAATGCCTATGTCTTTCTCCATACCATAGGCTATCTGTATGCCAAATTGCATGATGATCGGTCGAGTAGTTGAGGCGTGAAGGTGTAACAAACAAAGAAACTCACATTCGCATTTATAACATTAGTTGTGATAGTTTTTACCCCGCGGTTTTACTTGCGTTCCCGAGAAACCTAACGTATTCCCGGGATAAAAATTACCATCGTATATTCTATTCCAGGTTATGATCTACCCGTTTGCCAAATTTCATGACGATTGGTTGTGTCGTTGAGGCGTCAAGAGGTAAAAACAAATACACAAACGCACTTTCGCTTTTACTATATTTGTAGAATTTAATAAATATCAGTTTTTTTATGCTAATTACTTAGGTAGCAAAGAAGCATACGGCCCGCCTGATGGTAAGCGGTTACCGTAGTCTATGAACGCTTGCAACACCAGGGGTAATACTCGCGCGTTGCCGACGCAATTGAATTTGATTAGCTCTTGAATTGGTTTAACTCTTTTAAAACAAAAACATTGTTTATTTTATAACATAAAAGGATATTAAAAATCTTAATCATTGCAGCTTGAAGACGCTTGTTATCTACCAAAATGTCTTATCTACCGACAATATTACGTTGATGAAATTGATAATGTTTTGCGAATATTAAGTTATCTAATTATTTATTCGATTTTACTCTACGTTTTAAAACGTGTTAGGTACGTGCCTTGAAATGGCAACAAACGGCACTTTATGTAATAGAATTTTAACAACCTGTGAACTGAAGATTTGCTTTGTGTTTTGTACGGTATTTTGTTTTTCATACAAAACACCTTTTATACATAATTAAATAAATAGCTATTAGTGGTTCAAGTGGTAATTAAAAACCATAAAAAGCATTATAAATTACAACTATGTTTCCGTTTGTTTATAGAAGTTTTATTCACTGGTTAGTGTTTGATAATTTATTTTTCACACTGTCAAATAGCCTTTATGTTGTATTATATATACATACTAGCAGAACCCGCGTACGGTTTACATTATTTTGCGCGGAACACTAATTATTTTTCAAATATAAAAGTAGCTAAGTTACTCCTTATAACATCAGCTATGAACCGGAAAGCTTGTTGCAATGACAATATAACATACTCTTTAAAATTGGAATGTCAAATATAAAAGAATATTTAAATTGTGATTTAAATCAAAAGCACTAAGGAGCATTGATAACAATTTCGATCCAAATCACCCCCATAACTTTCTACCTCTTTTTTAACCCCGTTAGGCGATGATGTTTAAAAAAATACGATACACGTCTCACGAGAAGTTTAAAAATTTGAAGTAGATTGGACCAAGGAATCACGTTGTCCCAAACAAACTTTGCCCCCATTTTTCACCCCCTTAGGGGTAGAATTTCGGAAAATCCTTTCTTATCGGATGCCTACGTCATACAAAGAACACACCCTGCAAGTTTCAGGTCTCTACGATCAGCTGTTTAGGCTGTGCGTTGATCCATCAGTCAGTCATTCAGGACAAAGCATTTTACATGTATAGTTAAAGAAACATTAAGACACTGTTTCTTGTTGTGAATAAAACATGATTAGCAAACAAAACAGGCTCCAAGAAAATTCTAATCATTGAAAATACTTGAAACAAAAAAGGTTGTATACCACTAAAACAAAACACTGCAGATTATAATTTGTAAGGCTTCATCCCTCAGCCTACGGGCCTCGATCTACTTAGTACGTCTACAACACTGTCCTCCAACTGTTTTATACACTTCTTGCCTTGACAATTAAAGAAAAATACTCAGCAGCTCTGATAATTACGGTTCCGGCAAGTAATAAGCAATTGGAAAAACCCTTGGAACAACTGTAATTTGATAGTGCGTAAGTACCCACTCATTTTAGATTCATACTTTATACCTAACGGAAAGGGTAAATTTCCATTAAAATAAATTAAATTATTAAAAGAAACAAAAAACCCGACTGCGTAAAACATAAATTAACTGAAAAGAGAAAAACAAGCTCTTAAATCTATAGAATTTTGAATATAACTTGAATTTTATAAGGTATTTCTATTACAAGGTAGGTAGTCTATTTACAAGCTTTCATTTGATACCCATATTGTTATAATAACGAAACTTTTATTTTTAATATCCCCCTATTTTTTTATTCTTAGGCGCCATATAAAAATAATATACCCTATGACACTCCCCCAGTCAAGGCGAATCTAACGACACCTCATATGCTTAAATCCATCAAGCCGTTTAGGCTGCAGAGCGGCACAAAGAAATAGACACACATACATACATACACTCGAAAAACATAACCCTCCTTCCGGGTCAGTCGGGTAAAAGAACATTGCTAAAAGTAAGAAGCGATTTCAGACCCTAAAGCCGAATATTTAAAACCCATACATAAATAATACAGTTACCTACTTGGTAGACTTTGTGTACTCACCAACTTTGATTACGTCACTTACCACTGTGGACATGCGGAAGCCATGTTAAATAGTAATTTAGGATTGTATGTAAATCAATGTCGGCAGCCTCAACAGCTAAGTAGGTATCACCAAGCTAAGCTAAATTTCAGCAAGGCGCGCCATTATTTTCAAATCTAATCATGAAGTTGTTTTTCAGACCTAAATAATGGCAGAAGAACCAGAATGCCAGCTTCGTCGTCGGCGGTCAACAGCCAACTCGAACCTACCTCTAAACCTGGAAGTTAGCTTCCAAGTTAACGAAGGTGGCCCGGACCAGGGTACGCCGTCGCCAAGCAGTTCGAAGTATTTAGGCCACTCTAAGAAAAGGTCGTCTTCTTCTGCACTTCTCGACTTTAAGAATAAACAGCAGTCTTTTGATATACAAGTAGGTCTAAACTTTAATTGCAGTTTAATCTGAATAGCCTTGTTAACCTCGTTAACAATCATATAGGTACCTACCTCGTTGTAACCTCGTTATTTTGTATGGCGTTCATTATAATTATTGGCCAAAAATACTAAAAGTAGTGAGAGATACCTGTAGGTATAAGTAAAAATAAGTGAAAAAAGGTTTATAATCACCGTTATTTTGTCTTCCAACGCCTTGAAAATCCAGACTTCATAGGCAATACCTAATGAGATTTTTCCTATTTATTGAATATGTACCGCAAGACAGTTAATAAGCTTTTTCTATGATTTAGGTGGAAGAGTGTGAAGAGGAAGAAATATTCTTAGACAGTGAAGATGAAGGGTCTGATGAGGAAGGTGCTAGCGGAATATCTCGAGCCGTCACACCGACTCCTATTCAAGATTTTGGTGCCAATGTCGTTTATACAGAAGGTAGGTTCCGAATATATTTATGATTAATTTCAGACAAGACGAATAGTCTATTTTTGGCAAAACTCCATGTGATAGATTATTTCCCGTATCAATTCGCAATGGACAGATAATGGAAAAAGAGACCATGGAAAAATTCATGGATTATATAATATGTATGAAAGTTGACCAATTTGAAAATATACACCATGTTATGTAGCCCATCAGATTGGGAAATAATCATGACTGTGAATCTTCAATTTAGACGAAGATAGCTCTGATGACTATTCAATTTCAGAGACAAGAATATGTTAGACTGGTAGTCTGAACTTAAATTGTACTAAGAAAACAACTCGCCCAGCTAAATTAGTAATCACCTGCCAACATTTTAATTCCATGTTCGCCGCAGTCGAAATCCACTGTAACCTTATTGAATTTTAATGTTGCCAAGGTCATGAACTTACTGTAGGTACTGCAGATTAGATACTAATCGTATTAGATGTTGTTACCGTAGTCAAAAATTGTTGATGTAGGTAAGTACCAGTTACAATATTATAGTGATAGCGTTGACAACGTTACCTTGTGCGAAGCGTGAGTAATTTCCATATATTGATGCATTCACAGATATCGTCCATAGAGAGTTCTAGAGTTCTGCGTTCCGCATTCACTATTGTGCACACAGCAAGCAGTCTAGAGCTCTGCAATATTCGTTACCCATACCCACTTTTTTTAGTTTTAAAGGCACCGCATAGATAACAGTAAACGCGAAACGCAGAACTCTCTCTCTGTGGGATCGGCGCCTTACAGTCAAAATTTATTTATTTATTGAAAATTATAACACCATTACAGTAACATAACTAATTCGATGCTATAACTAAACTGACAAAAGCTGGTACATAAAACATTATAAAAAAAAAATGTATTAGAACATAAAATACAAATTAACACAATATTGTATATCATAATGACACATCATTTTCAATGCATTTGTATGCTGCTTCAATGAATGTCGATATCGATTCCTTGTCCTTTCTTCTTGGTAAAAGTATCGATAAAAAACAAGAAAAATGCATTCATTATATTTATATCCTCGAGTACGCATATACTGTTTCCATAAACACGAACTGTGATGATTGAAGAAATTTTGATGACCTAAGTAGGTATACATTTTTAAGTAACTACTTTATGACAAGGTTACAAAAATCATATATCCTCCTTTTGCCTTTTGGCTTCGCAGTAGTCGGGTAAAAAGGTGTTAATAAGAATGTTAATTTATTTGCAGGGCCTCAAACTATGGACTTTCTAAGGGTAAATGCAATAGATCAAGATTGTTACACGGACGTGTCAGACGCGGACACCGACGATGAAGCTGAATAAATAATTATAAAATTATTACACATATTATTATATTACAATTTCATTATTTATACCAAAAAGGAGTTGATTACATTTATGTTTCTTGTTCTAATTAATTAATAAAATCATGCTGATCATGTAGAATTGACTCCTAGTAAATTGTGGTGTTTAATTTTTATCAAGATCCTTACATTTTTTATATGCATATAAATGAAGTAAATGTACCTAGGTAGTTGTTAGTTTTCTTTTCTTTCACTAGACTAAACCCAAAAGCTACGTATATACTGTATGCAGGGTTGGCCGGGATAATTTTCAAGATAATTAAGGATTCCCCTCGATTAGTTTTGATTTGTTAAACACTGTGGTTTGATCTTTATAGCAAAATTAAATATACGTTAAAAAAACATTATGCCAAGAAAACTGGATCCACTGTGGTCAAAGTTTGACTGTATAAAAACAAAAAAATTGCGGTTTTCTTGTTATTTCCAATCGGATAGTTCATTATTATCGAATAATAATCATCAATGAACAATAATTATCTTGATAATTTGCAAACCTGCTTGAAGGTCTATGCAAAATCTAAACGCTACTTTCACGGCATACAGATTTTTTTGTGAGTTTATCAATGAGCCAGCCACTGGACTTATCCTTAGCTTTTTACCTTTTCTGTACAAAACTAGCGTGTGAATGCGCGATTTCACCCTCATTCTCGGGACAAAAAGTAGCCCATGTCCATCCCCATAGCATAGGCTATTTGCATTCTTTTCATTGCGATCGGTCCATTACTTTTTGAGTGCCGCTTGAACAATCAGATAAATATACTTAAAAACAGACAAAAATTAAAAGCAACAATTTTTAAGCAATTTACCCTGTGCTGTCGGAGGCATCAGCCTCATTTAAGGTATTTTTTTAAAAGGAGCATTCTTAGTTATCGTTTGTTTGTCCATCCTTGTCTGTACAGTATTACCCAACTGATATGGTGCGTCGTGAATCTTCGTTCGCACAGAAAAGAAAGTATAGCACCGAAGATTAACGAAAGAATGCTTAAAACTTACAATTAACCTTAGATCACTACTATAAGGTTTATAATACACTGTAGCTGTTAGTTCCGTCTCACTCGCAAGTGACGCCCCTCCGCACGGCGCGCGCTAACATGGCGGCAGCTGCCGACCAATATCGTTTCCCGCGCTTTGAAAATGTATCTTCTGCGCAGGTACATCGGTAAGCCATATTAGTTGGGTACTACTGTACCTACTATTTTAATAATAGGATTAGGAGGATAATGTTGCTGGAGGATAATGTTGCTCGCGTCCGTACGTTCTGCCTTAAACTCCGTACACGTGTCCTCCGGGTGGTGCGAAATGAGCAAAGCCCACGTCTGTACGACCCGAACAGATGGGGTTCGCAGCTGGAACTACGGGTCCGGCTGTTTGGATAAGGGTACGCGGGGTCAGGTTGGCCCTCCACCATTGCAAGCGCAAAGGTGGAACCTGACATTGGGATTGGACTCGCGATGGTCTATGTGGTGGTTGCAGAGGAGTGGCATGTTGTCTGCTCGACTGTGTGTTGGTCGTGCGTCATTCCTCGCGCGCAACAAGTGTCTGAAGTTACCGGCCTAAGGCAAAGGGCCATCTGGTGGTCAGACGCGGGGTTCGTGAGTAACCCTCAAGCAAGTGAGCTCCTGTGAGCGAGCTGCAACTCCGGCACTTTCCTGGATAGAAAGTAGAGGACTACCCGTTGGATTAGTTTTCCGGCAACCCAGCTGTAGGCATTGGGTAGATGCGTGGATTCGTATTCGAGCGGTGAGCGTGCATGACAGCTCCGGGACCATGCTGGAGAAATGGGAGCCAGCTTCTCTGATTGAATCCGCTAGCACCAACAAGGTACGCTGGTGCCGGTGCTTGCGCTGCGCGTTCTGCGTTGGTGCTCGTGCTAATGCTGGCGTGCTGGAGTGCGTGTGGTGAGCGGCTTTACAGCTCCGGTACCATTTTTTTTTTTTTTTTTATACCACTAAGGTGGCAAACAAGCATACGGCCCGCCTGATGGTAAGCAGTTACCGTAGCCTATGGACGCTTGCAACACCAGGGGCATCACTCGCGCGTTGCCGACCCTGAAGAAATCTCTTCAGACCCTTTTTGAAGAACCCCATGCTGTACTCCAATGGGAAAACCACGGCGGGGAGCTCATTCCACAATCTGAGCGTCCGCGGAAGAAAACTCCTTTGAGCCCGCACAGTTCGAAACAATTCTGGTTTCAATATGTGAGGATGGACTCCCCGTCGATGGCGAGAGTTGCGATGGTAGAAAGTAGCTGTGGGCATCAAGTCGAACAATTCCTTAGAACACTCTCCGTTATACAAGCGGTAGAACACACATAAGGAGGCAAAGTCTCTCCTCAGACTAAGGGGCTCTAAACCGCTTGTAAGCTCGGGATCGTCAACAATTCTGATGGCACGTCGCTGAACCGAGTCTAAAGGCCCAAGCTGGTATCCAGGTGCTCCCGCCCATAGATGACAACAGTACTCCATATGAGACATTCTGGACAAATGGTAGTGAGTGATCACGGTGCGACTCACATTTTCTCTTGAGTACCAGGGGCGAGTACTCTGGCGGCCTCTTAAGGGGTTGCCTGGTATAGTGTGCCGTCTTTTATGACCTAGAGGTTGGTAGAGGTGGCCACTATAGAAAATCTCAGTAGTTAAAGGGAGGTATGTACCTACTATTTTATTAGCAAAAATAAATGAACAACAATATAATATCGAGTAAAGAACAAAGTAACACACTTTTAAATATATTTAAAACCTTTATTGACTAGGGTATACTCTATGTTTCATAATAATAATAAACAAATTGATTAATTTCAGAAAAAATATAAAATATGACGTCATAAATAGATCTTCTTTGTTAAAATCATTATCATCATTTATTATGCGCGCCCTATACTCTCGCCGAGACAGCTCGAAATATAGTTATCTACTGTCTTTTGCTATTTGATGTAAATGATAAGGATGGGGATACTGTCACGGGTAATTTCCCGGAGGCTGAGGGTCAGCTCATACTTTTTATGATAGCGATAGGTACAATAAAGAACTTTATTAACTACACTTAAAGGTATACAGTTCCTGAGGACCATCGCGATGCGAGGCGTATTCGAAAACAAGATCCTATCAGAGGTATTTACAAAAAAAGCCATGACGTACGCAATACCGATACATATTTTACAAATACTACAATAGTTAACTTATAGCTATATTTTTATACCAATTTTATGATAGGAAAATGTCTATGTACTGAGAAATCGAACTCTGGTGGCGTCGCTGAATCCCTTTTATGTCCTCCTGCTATGAGTTTTAATACTACGAAATTTGTTTTGGCTACCTTTAGGAGATCCGTTACCTGCAATTAGAAAACCATTATGAGGTACTAAAATGTTTTTGTTTATAAATCAGACACTGGTGCTTTCTCTCTCTAAATATACCTCTTTCTAACAAAAACATAATACAATGATTTTCGCTGAAATTAGTCTGTTTGCATCGTGAATTTTTTGGCCATCCAACTTGGTCACGACTATTTCTATCCTTTATCAATAAAGTTTGTAAGAAAGAGATATAATGAGACTAAATTAGTTTACAACAAAAGAGATCACTTTTAGTGATAAGGCCGCCCATTGTAACGTTTTCTTTATTATTTTAAGTTCTTGTATATTTTTTTTTTCATGTGGTGTAACAATAAAGTGTTATCTATATATCTATCTAATCTAATAATATCCCAGTCAGAAATCAGTTAACGAAAATAAAATGGACCTCACCTCTTGATCAGGCGTTGTAATCGTTTCCAACAATGAGCGGGCCTGTTGGAAATGTTTACAGCCGCCTAGATATAGTATCACAGGATTTTCGTATCTGAAACAAAAGGTTGCCTTAAATCCAATAAAAATTAAGTGGAAATAATTATACATATAAACATTTTTGTGTGCTAGTAAATTGAATGCAAGTAGGTATAGAAATGCGGTCTAGCTTACAGACATCCCTTAAAAATTCATGTTATTGTTGTCATGAATTAAACTTTTTTAAGTCTTTTTTCTTTAAAATACTTACTGCAATGGCTGTGTCATCTCACAGAACTCATGGTAATGCACTTGAGGGGGTGTAAGGACAGAGAGTGGCGCAAACCGATGCTTATAGCGGACCGCTTCGTTGTCGAACTCCGATTGAGGCTGTCGAATTTTGCCTTGAAGCTTGAACGCTACTAATGCCTGTAAAAATATATTTATTTAGTAAAACTACGTCTGTAGGTAAACTGACTGACTCCATACACTTATAGTCCCGAGATCCCAGGGCCGCCAGACTTTACTAATTTCTGATGGACAAATGTGTAGAATTGAGTAGTGTTAGTACGTACTTGAAACGTATATACGAGTATGTAAAAACATTACGTACGATTGTTGTTGAAAAAAAAACTGTAGTCTATGTCATGTAGAATAAGTTGCGACAATGCAAGATTTTTAACCTCTTTTGAACATCTTAGAAATTCGACTTACTATGAAATGGGTCAATCAACTTTTCTTGTTTTTTATTCTGATCCATTGTCCAAGAGATAACAGTGACCGTGTTCTTAAAATTCTTTTAAAATATATGCTACTAATGTGCTTAGGAGACAGTCCATACAATAATGGGCTTATAACTACGACAAAAATTTACGTTTGGTGAATTATAACCATAGAAAATCATGGTTTCAAAGAGTTGACCAGGGGACGTAACCATGGCAACGAGGTACAAGAAAAAGTTGATCGACCCTAGTACACAAGTACAGTATAACCCAGCTGATATGGCGCGTCTTGAATCTTCGTTCGCACAGTAAAGAAAGTGGCCCTGAAGATTAACGAAACAATGCTTAAACCTTTCAATCGACCTTAGATCACTACTACATATAAGGTTCATAATACACTACAGCTGTTAGTTCCGTCTCACTCGCAAGTCACGCCCCTTCGCACACATGGCGGCAGCTGCTGACCAATAGAATTTTCCGCGCTTCGAAAATGTATCTTCTGCGCAGGTACATCGGTAAGCCATATCAGTTATGTACTACTATAACATGAAACCTTGCTCTATAACGATATTCCCTTATAAAATCAAAATAATCATTAGCAGATATAATAGCAATATCGCATTCATTCATATGAATGAGTATTTACAACTCTGTTGTTTTAAAAAGGACCATAGAGGGCATTCCCGTGCGTCCCCATTACCAACCATTGAATTAAATACATCGCTACCAACCTTATAATATCCCCCGCACATGTTCTGCATGACCTGGCACATAAGGCCCTCCCTAGCGTAGGGGCGGGTACGTTTCTTCAGTTTCCTTGCGCCCGAGCGTTTCCCCTCCCCGCGCCGCCCCTCCCCACACAACCCCTCCGCTCGACCGAGGGCTGATACTAGCCAGCCGTACAGGAATTCGTATAGGTACCTGAAAGTTATTGGTAAACATACGTGAGAAAGTAGTTCATTTAGCAAGGAGGAACGTGTACCAAAATTCAACTATAAACGGGTACCTACCAGAGGGTGGACTTGCTCCTAATTACTCGAGAAAAAAAAGGTTTTATTTTTGTGTAAAAACTACATTCTGGGATGTTTAAAGGCTGTGGTGGATAACAGTGCTACTTAGGTGGCTGATAAAAATAAAACAGGGTCATGCTGGTAGTTAAAAATATCTTAAGAGTTGTCAGTTTTTAAAGAATTACAATTATTTTCAAAAAATGTATACCACTAAGGTGGCAAACAAGCTTACGGCCCGCCTGATGGTAAGCAGTTACCGTAGCCTATGGACGCTTGCAACACCAGAGGTATCACTCGCGCGTTGCCGATCCAGAAGAAATCTCTCCATACCCTTTTTGAAGAACTCCATGCTGTACTCCATTGGGAAAACCACGACGGGAGCTCATTCCACAGTCCGAGCGTCCGCGGAAGAAAACTCCTTTTAGCCCACACAGTTCGAAACAATTCTGGTTTCAATGTCTGTGGATGTGTGTGGATGTGTCCCGTCGATGGCGAGAATTTCAAAAAAACATTATTGTATTCAAGTAGTCATGAGCATGAGTCCTTCCTCTGGTGCCCACTAATAGTTAAATTTTGGGACATGTTGTATAATACCACCAAAAACAATGCAAATAAGGGGTCAAGTTCGGTACAAAAGAGCACAAGCAGGCTCGGGCATACTCAGGCACCTCCGATCGCTATCTAACAACTCACCAGAATATGTAGTGGTACTCGTGTACGCTGTACAACTCCAGCTCGAGTCCAGACAGCAAGTACGCGATCATGACGCGCAGAACATGGTACAGCACCCACGTGCCGAAGCAAGCGCGCGCCCCTCCCACGCCCCCCACCACTCCAGCCCCGCCCCCCACCGCGCCCGCGCCCGGCACGCTCACCGCGCCGCTTATAACTGCATCTACGCTTTCTGCCTGGAAACAACACATGGGGACATTTGTGACAGATTGAGAAACCGCGTCTGAACTGGGAAGATTATGTAATCGTTAAATGGCAGAGTGTAGTCGAAGGTAGCTGAACATTTAAGACGGATATTAGCTATACACAGTGACTTTTAACTCGTTTTTTCCTTTCGTGGTCACATTAAAATCAAAGTAAAAGACTATAAAAGTAGAGAAGCACCTATATTTTTTACATTCGAAATCGTTTGTAATGAGTAACGATAATTCCGACTTTTTTAACTTTATTGTTTTTTCAAAAATTAATGACGTAATTTTTATCATTTGATGTTATAGAATGTTTGTAGACCATGGTCTGAACAACGTTTGTTCTAGCGAAAAAACGATTTAAAAGTCACCGTGTATAGGTTGGAAATTTTAGATGGGTCAGTGAGGGCAGGACCTTAGTTTGAAGCCATTCCGTACACCAGGGAGTTTGTCAATGTGTTGCTAACCTTCGTATCTAGAATTCAAAAGTAACCTAATGCGTTCTCTATTCGCTACCCTCGTAAATAAAAATTTCGACCTAATACCCAGTAATTGAGCTATTAAATTACAGTATAGAAGAATGGTAGTTACCTCTTCCTGCAGCGCGGCGAACTCGTCGAGCAGCAAGGCGAGCTTGTCCCGCTGCCGCGCGCGGTTGTGGCCGCACACCTGCAGCAACACAGCGAACGGACGAACGCAACGGGACAGGAAGTTTTCCACAAACTCACGGGCCTGCAAACATTTGTTATGTTTCTGTCTTACTATCTAAAATACGAAAATGAATTAGGTAAACAAAACAATGGGAATGGCCTTTCAAAATGGGACCCCAAATTCAGTGTATTGGCAAAAGCGGAGGTGCTCACCAATATGAACAACTTTTACGACGGGTTCAAAACAGAAAACGCGAAAATAACTTAAGGTCTTAAGGCGGCCCTCTGTGGCCGGCGCAACTTCAACGCAAGCATAGTCTAAACGCTTGTTGTTTCATCCAACATAATGTGTGGCTGCGAAAAAAGAGAGACAGCATCAGAGCCGTCGGTTATCAGTCGGTAAATTCCGCTTATCACTCGCTTCGCTAGGTCGTCATTCATGATTTCGCATTCATAAAACTTGTTCCAGGAGTATACTTCTTGTGAAAAAATCTTACAAGTTTGTGAAAAAAAAGTTAGTTATTTAGAATCTCCAATACATTTGCAAGCCTGGTATCTAAATGTTTTCTTTACTTTTACAAATTATAGGTACATTAGATATGGCCAAAGTTCAGGCAAAAACGCTGTTTTTCGGAGGCTTTGACTGAATTTGTTTCACACTTTTTTTTAATTACGCCTATATACAAGGCTAGATATAGTGCACAAGATACTAATTTGTTCAAAACATCTAACGAAAATGTTTAACAACGCCATAATAAGTACAGAGGTTTTGTATGAAAAGTATGACGAATTGAGTCCTCTTAACAATACTTATATGGCCACTCGACTAAAATGCTACTGGAGCACAGATATAGATATAGTTATCTGTGTACTGGAGATACTGTAACTACGTGTAAGAGAGCGGGAATGAATTAGTTCAATTGTAAAAAATATAGGTGCTTCTCTACTTTTATATTCTTTTACTTTGATTTTATTGTGACCGAGAAAGGAATATCGGCTCCTTTAAAAAAAACGAAATAATTCTAATAGTATTTTAATTAGGTACGTTACAAGTAACGCGATAAAAAAAAATAAGGGGATACAAAAAATAAACATTCTCAAATTCAATAACTCTGAGAACCTATGGGCTAGTACAATTACAATGATAACTGACCTGTGGTGTAGTAATAGGCGATTTAGGTGTCAAAGCGGGCGGATTGACAAAGCTCTTGAGGGAATCTCTCAGTATGTCTAAGAAGGCGTGTTGCGGGCGCGGTTGTGCGCCGGCGCCGGCGGCCAGCGACGCCGTGTTGGCGGCCGACGGACTCAGGTACAGCAGTTGTAGCGCTGACCGCGATAGGATACAAGCGCGCTGACGACTGAACTCCATGAAGAAATCCTATACGGTGATCAACTATATTATGAGGACATTCATGATCATCAGCCTATAATGTCCCACTGCTGAGCACAGGCCTCCTTTCACCAATGAGGATGAAAGGTTTGCGGTTTGGTGGAGGTAGGTTAGTGGTCAAATCTACTGTTGGAATTTTTCAAGCCGCCTAGGAAGCCACCATCTAGCTTAACGACTATCACAAAGTGATAACCGGGGCCAACGGCTTTACGTGCCTTCCGAAGCACGGAAACGCTCGATTTGAAATACCACCAGGCGGTCACCCCTCCAGGTATCGGCCACACCCGTGGTAGCTTCACTTTGCCGAACGATTAACAACGGCTTATGATGCTAAACCACGAGCATTTCTGGACATTACCGTGAACCAACTCTATGAAAATTAAGCGTGTACCTATTTTGAATATCGACGAATAAAACTCATTGAAATTTTGTTACCAGCACGATTAACTAAAATCTAGTCATGTGGAAAGTCAGATTTCTGTTAAGCCGATGATAGCTCAGTGGTAGTGACGTCAGATGCCGAGACGAAGGTCCCGGTTTCAGTGAATGAAAACATCGTGAGGAAACCATAGCACGGTGGTAGGGTACTTCGTAGTACTCGCCTGGCTGGCTACCACCCTCAAGTTGAAAATCTGTCACCAAGCACCTATCGATGTGTTCCGACAGCTGCACTTGAGAGCCAGTTCCTTCTAGGCTTTGTGTGCTTACCTTCGGCCACACTATCACTTAGCATGGTGAGATTGAAGTCAAACACAGGGTTATACACAGTTAAAAAGTCACAAAAGCCATTGTAGGCTCAAAAACTAAGAATTTTTGTCAAGTATAAATTCCTAAAAACGATCACGACCAATTGAGATCTCTACAATAATACCAGACACCCCGCGAATGGCCTGGTGGTAATGTCTTTTAATGAGAAAGTTTTCATAAGCGAAGAATTTAATGCTAACCATAAAAATATTTTAAAAACTACCTATTTCGTTAAAACCTTTCGCTTAGAATGTACAATCTGATGAACCAAATGTGATCCTTGAACGACAACAGGCAGAATATGCATAATTACCAGTGCAGTATGAAAGTTAGTGCAGGATGTTATCTTCCACGCATGCCTCAGTCTAGTGACCAGTTCGTCGAAGTACTGCAACGCTTCAGCGCGCGGCTTGATGCGGGTGTACCGAGGGAACGTCGGCGGCAGGAGACGTTGGTTTATCATCGGTTCAAAGCCCATTGGGTTTGGGGAATCGGCTGTCATAACAAGTAAACAAGATTGAGAGAGGTAGAGCATAGCGTATATCCGCTCAAAGAACAGCTCGACTGGGTAAGTACCTCTACCTAATACCGCAGCCAAATAACTTCATGTTGTGTTCCTGCGCGTGAGTAAGGACGCCAGAGCTCATTAGGGAAGGGGAAAGGACGGTAACACGTGAGTGATACCTCGTGTGTTGCAAGCGTCCATATAGCTACGGTAACCGCTTACCAGGTAGGCAGTATTCTTGTTTACCGACTTTGTCGTATAAAAAATGACTTACAATTTTCCACGGGCTGTGTTCCTTTCCCAGACGTTTTGATGATAACCTTCACCATCTCAGAGCACCCATTTAACAGCGCAACGCAATCGGCTCCTGATTGGGAGTCCCGCTTTGTGATTAGCAACAGTGCTTGATAGAACATTCTGGTGAACCTGATTCTGGCCGCCAAAGCTGTCCATAAGTTATTAGCCTGGAAGAAAATGGCACAAATAGTATAACTTAGTAGCATAATCCTAACTAATTTTATAAATGCGAAAGTGAGTTTGTTTGTTTGTTAAGCCTTCTCGCCTCAACTACTCAGTGGATCACCATGAAATTTGCCATGCAGATAGCCTATGGTATGGAGAAGAACACAGGTTACTCTTTATCCCGGTGCGGGGGACAGATAGTATGTCTATAAAGAATAAGTAATTCAAATCAAAAAGTAATTTATTCAGTTTAAACCCTCATAAGGCACTTGTGAATGGTATAATTGACTGTACCGATTTTCAATATAGACTATTTTTCAATAATAAATCAAACAAAAATAGTCCTTATTTCTTAACAATAAGATTCATCAATATTATTATATAAATAACCATAGGTTTAACAGATAAGCCTTATTGTGACATTAAGGTAAATTTTGCTTTGACATTCATAAACATCAAAAGGTATTTCTTAGATGTGTCACCTCATATTAGGTGTAATAGTAGAAGAATTAATGTATAAAGCAGAATACCTCATCTTCAGAACTCCTGGCCTTCTTATTGAGTTCTTCCTCTTGCTCCCTCAGCATTGCGATACACTTCTGTTCGCTGACTTCAAGACTGGCATCGTAAGTGTTGCCCGTCTGTGGATTGGACCCTAGACGATAACCATATCCCATAGGCTGGAAATCCTCTTCTTCAAACACTTGTGCCCTTAAAAATCAAAATGAGAAAGTGAACAAATGCATATAAGTATGGTCAGCAACATAAGTAGCAATGGATCCGAATTGTCAAATTGCCTGTACACAAAAACTATCTATGATGAAGATTTTTTCTCGACTCACATTTACAAAATACCTGTTAACTTTTAAGTAAGTAACTTTTAAGTTAGTGTACAAGTGATCTTTTCAGCTGCTTATGTTACTGACCATACCAATTATGTAACAGTAAACATTATACATGTTTTTTACTTTAACTTACTTGTTAATACAATCCCTAATGCAATCCAGTAACTTATACACAGCGATACAGTAAGCCTTCAAAGTTTTGTTTATAATAGAATGTGGTTGGTGCAAATACAAATTGGTGAAGACTGTTTGAGCCAGTGAATGTCCTTCAAGCCATGAGACAATGCAAGCCATTGTAGCATCTATGATGCCAATTAGTTCACACGGTTCAAGATCATCAATCTTTAATTTACCAGCCTGGAAAATATAAATAAGTTTTTGTTAAAAATGTTCATTTTTAATAAAAGCTTTGTATGGTGACTGTACTTTTTTGTTGACTGTACTTGGCATTGATCCAATATACTAATGTATACCTAATTTCAGCTCAATCGCACACTGGGGAAGTGTGTCAAATTTAACTTGCAAAATCCATTACAGACAATGGGACAGGTGAAAGTAAATAAAAGCTTGTAATAGTTATTATTAGTGCATGATTATAGTAAGGAATATAGAAAGGACACAACTTAGAGGTTGTTCACCAACAAGATGGACCAATCAAGTGAAAAACCCATTATAATCTAAATTTTACATGGTTGTAAGGGACACTCTTCCAAAAGTTAACCTGAAGCTGATGACAATCCATGAGGGATTGACCATAGAGAGTTGCCTACTCTGTCTATAGTCATCAGACTTACTACATGCATTATTGTGTTATATTTTGCAGAATTCATAAATCTTTGATAATGTTACATAAGAAATATCAATCATACATATTAATATCTCAATAATGAAATAAATGCATAAATAAGAAGGAAAAAAAATTACCGCAACAGCTTGTTGAAAGTTCAATGGTTTAGGAATACCACGGTTACACAACATTCCAGCATCCATTTTTGGGTCCATCATCTCAATGGCTGACATGGCTTCAAACAAGCCAAAAAGATGGCCATCATGAAGAAGTTCACCAAGTTGTAGATCTGGAGATTAACCCAATCAAGATGAGCAACAATTTTATATTAAATTCACTTGATATTAACTTTATGAGAAATGGCAAGTGTTATTGCAGAGTACAGCGGCATTTCCTTGACTATAGAATTATAATGTTAAATAACACAACTTGATATTCCTTGTTTCTATTAGCATGGGCGTAGTGACAGCTACCCCCCCCCCCTTAGAAGAGTGGTTGTTAGCTGTTAAACTGTAATTCAGACAAGCTTCATAGCTTGCAATGCTTCTTATAAGACCTAAGAAACTAACAAGCTCGAAGGCTGGCTTGTAAAATCCAACAATATGGGATGTGATCGCTAATATAAGGATAATAATTTAGGATTTTCTTTGTCTGAACCCCCATATACTATCCTGGCTATGCCCTTGTCTATGTCTTGTCTCATTCGTGGAAGGATTGCGTTATGTATTGAATTGCAATAAAAAATATATGCAATCTTTTCACTCTGGCTGGTGTAAAAAGGCAGGTAATAGGTGTTAGGAAGTAATGACTCACTTCTTTCTCCTCACATACAAACCATTGTGTCCATATAAGCAGGATTTTGACAATGGGTGGGTGGAAATGATGTCTAATAATAACAATTATCTATTTTAAACTAACCTTGTATGTTTTTGAAGAAATCTGTTGTAATGTCAACCCAATTGTACGTAACCTCAGGTGCTGCTCCTAAGGAATCCATGATCCTATGCATGAAAAAGTTTATGATTTTTGTAACTTATGTATTTTATGTTAATTGAAAAAAAATTGTATTATTATTATACTTCTCTCAGTACACACATGATACCTACTATAGCATACCCTTAAACAAAATCAATTTTTTATTACTTATAGTCTGATTTTTATTTTGTGGACTAAACTGACAGATGCGATCGACCTTTTTTCTTTTAAAATTACAAGCATAGAGTATAGTGTTTTGTATGGCTCACTTATTAGTGATTCATCAAGCCGTTGCGTGCAACATAACTCCTCAATACAATTTTACTCATTTTTGTATAAAATGCATAATAAATATAGGTAACCGTAACAATGTCATATTAATTAGTGTATTTTAATTGATATAAGTACAATGTAGTCTGACATAAAATAGTTAATTAAATGAGGGCTCATTCGGGATCAAGATCACTCAGGATACAACACTATTTTTACTTTACAGTAAGGTGGCAACCCACCATAATGTCATTTTAGTCCACGAAATAAAAAATCAGACTTTACTATACTATTAGAATTACCGTAACCTACTGCAGCACTTTTCCATGTGTCCAACCAGACAGTTTACTTAAGTTCAGTTAATTATTGAGTGTTTTGTTTGTTTGAACACACCAGCAATAAACTTGGAGTGGATGGGAATTGTTAAGAACAATTTAAGGTTATATACAAGTAAATGCAAAATAGAAACTGAGTAAATTAGGTATAAATACATGCATACATGGATTGATTATTACAAGGGCATTCTATCTGCAAAGTAAATATAGGTATATGAATAATTTAGCCCATTATTACAAGCCGGCGATCAAATGTCTTACAGTACCAACATAAACAGGATAGGTAAAGTATTAAACAAATAAAACAAAGTAAAGGTTTCAAAGGTACAGTCATAAAATAGAAAAACAGGATAAAGTAATACGAGTTCTAGTAAAAAAGAAAAACTATAGCCAACATGCATTTCTATACTAACCCATCACCATCGTAATAATCATCGTTATCGCCCATTTAGTGCACTTTTGGAAGTAAAGTAAAGAGAAATTAAATTACCATTAATTTCGTCGCTATTTATTTATTTATTGCACACTATCAGTTAAAAATTTTCGCACAGCGATTCATTCAATCGCTTGTCTCATTCTCACCAATTCTCCTCACCTTTTTGATTTTCGATCGATTTGACAGTTAAACAGCGTTGCCATGTTATATGTAGCAAATCCTACGAGCAAGAACTGCAAAAGCGTACCATTTCCAAAAACGATATACAGTAGTACCCAACTGATATGGCTTACCGATGCACCTGCGCAGAAGATACATTTTCAAAGCGCGGGAAACGCTATTGGTCGGCAGCTGCCGCCATGTTAGCGCGCGCCGTGCGGAGGGGCGTGACTTGCGAGTGAGACGGAACCAACAGCTGCAGTGTATTATGAGCCTTATAGTAGTGACCTAAGGTTGATTTTAAGTTTTAAGCATTCTTTCGTTAAACTTCGGGGCCATACTTTCTTTTCTGTGCGAACGAAGATTCACGACGCGCCATATCAGTTGGGTAATACTGTACCTACACATTTTAATAATTACAGTATTATTATAATATTTGGTATTGTAATAATCTAATAAAATAAAAAAACAGAACTTTTATGGGGTACAAGGCCCAAGTTTTGTGAAGAAAAAAATTATAAATTATCTTTATAAATACAATCAATAATTTAATAATAATAGGTTCTCCTGGCGCCTGAAAATTAGGAGAGCCGACCCCACCTAAAGTGGGATAGAGCAAGGAAGAAGAAGAGGAGGAGAATTTAATCTAATTTTGCTGAAATTTTGAAACATGTGTAGACTTAAGTAGGATTTGCATAGTAATTTAAAAAAAATGTGGTTATTGTACCTAATTAAATGACTTAAAATTAAAAAAGGTATTTTATTCGTAAAGAAATAACACAAACGAAAAAGTTCTAAGTCCCTTTGATAAAGTTACGAAAAATAGATCGTAGACACTAAGTACGAACATCATCCAAAAAGTACGAAATTCATTATTTTCGTACCTTTCTGGCAATGCTGCAGCTAATGCCAAAAATAAAGTGGCATGATGCCACTTTATTTTTGGCATTAGCTGCCACTGGCATGGCATGACACAGTGGCATGACGACTTTTTGGCGGGAACTTGCAGAGTGACGTTGTGTATTCGTTTTATTTTCATAAATTCGTGTATTTTGAGTTTTATTGCATATTATCGGTAGTGTTTTAGCCAAAGATCAATCAATGTGCACCAGTGAAGTGAAATGAAATCACAGAATGAAATGAATTAGTATGTGTTGTACGTAGTATTTATATACTCTGAGGTATGTGTGAATTTTCGAGTTGTCTCAAAAAGTCCGTGAAGAGTTTTAGTACAATGACCACCATTGTAGTAAAACATGACTTTAATGACTTTTTCAACACACTTGTTCGTAAAGTCGTAAAGTGACATTTATTGCACCGTTTTTAGTAGGTATCTTAATGCAGCTTATTACGTACTAGTGCATTTTACTTTACATTACCGCATTTACCGCACAGTTTTATGACTGGTATAATCCGGATTATGTTAAGTTCATACCTCACTGCAAGTGATATGCGTGTAGACGACGGGTAAAATAGTTTGACAGCGCTATCAAAAAAAAACTAGCGCGCTAGGTATATAGGTGGAAATTTTAGACGGGTCAGTAAGGGCAGCTACCTTAAGGGTTGAAGCTACACGAATATGATCTGAAGTGGCTGTCCTTTAATTTTAGATTTATAGCAATTACAGATTTTTGAAATAGGTACAGTCAGCGAGAAAATGGCGACTTTTCAAAATATTTTTATTATCTAATCGATCCAGTCTCTGACAAAGATCAATAGGCTCTATGGGGCCAAGTTAGGTTAGGGTACTAGAAATGTTACAAATGGAAAAGACTATTCTTACTGAGCCGTCTAAAATTTCCACCCTGTATTTGTTGTTCCTTCACCGAAAGCTCAAGCTCATTGTAGGATTCGAATTTGGACCTTCGTCACGATTTTCAACGTCGCTACCACTGAGCCATCGCCTTAAATATTTAAATACTAGGTATACCATATCATAGTACTACAACCAAAGTGTTGGGACCTCAGCATGAGTTCCAGTTGTGGAGGTTTCTCACTTATCCAGGTCCCACTTAACCAAGTTTCACTGTATTTGGAATACCTAGTTGACTAACAAATTAATGATCTTTATGGACAGTAAAAATAACGTGCGCCATTTTTATCCATATCTATCTACTTACTAGTGAGCGTATGTAAGTATTTCTACTAAGTAGGTACTTACCTTCCATTTTCTATAATGGCCCTGATTCTGTTGTTCACAACTAAACTAATTTTAATGTCACTATGTCTCTTTCTAACAAAGAACATAAGAAAAGGATGTAAGAAATTTAGTCCTGTCAAATTAGTCAAATGCTTGTTTTCAATATAATTTTAGTCGCCATCTATCGCGGTTACGCCTAAATACACGCAAAATAAGACGGCAAAGATTAATTTGACAACTTAAAATATGTTCTATCCTTTTTCAATCATGTTCGTAAGAAAGAGCTGAGATGTGACTAAAATTAGTTTAGTGCGATTTACAACAGAATCGGCACCATTTTCTATTAATTTTAATTGAAGCCAGGTCATGGTAATTAAAACAACATTAATAATATGTTTATTTAGATATTATTTCACTGTATTGTTGAATTGTATTTGTGTGGTTGTATCTGAGTTCTCTGTAACGGGATCATACACGTCGCTGTCGAGTTGTGTAAACTCGGTAGTTGAGCCTTCTGCTTCTGGCAAGATATTAGCTCCACCGCCCGCGCCTCCCGGTTTGGAAAGACCGACTCCGTCGAAACCCATGTCCATGCAGTCAAAGTGGAGAATCTGTGATATTTCAATTAGATACTTGAGTTACTTATGAATAAACTATTAAATAGATTTTAAGAAAGACTGCCATTTCTATAAATAAGTATATTAAGGACCAACTCATCGAAGAAACGTATATGTAAATTAAAAGATACAATACTAACCAATACTGGCGCTTTGTCAACCCTCGTATCCATATCCATGCAAACATGCAACTTCTGCATGACTACATTGATGTCAAAGAGTCTGATGCACATGTCGACGAGGCCTGGTGGAAGGTACGGCACTGGTATGGGCACGCAGAAAGGTGGTGGATTCCGTGCTATAAAAGAGAAAAAGTTCACTTGGAAAAAAATACCTCGAACGTCATACAATTTTGAATAAGTAACACGAATGCTTTAGAAAATAATGATATTTGTATCATACTTACTACATGAGAGAAGCATAAAAAAGAAGGTATATTTTTCACTTTGCTATAAGAATTCTATTGAAAGTCTGATGCCCATTTTCACAGAATAAGAGACGTCAAACATTTGGTTGACAGAGGCTCGATAATAAAAAATCTATAATATGAATATGAGTAAACTCTTAGCATAACAAAATCTCTTCTCTCCTCTTCCAGGGTCTGTGTTTCCCCACACCTTTAACCTAGATGTAGGTACTCAAGGCCAGTGTGAATGGGCTTTTTCTGGCTATGTGTGCTACATCTTCGGCCTCGACATAACTCCTCGTGGGGTCAGTCCATTCAAAATAAAAAATTAACATGAGTATGTTCTTCTAAGATCAAATAAATACAATTAAGTCATAGCTTTCATAATTTACCTACCTACATAAGTGATCTAATAAATAATTAGTTAAGTACCTACTTACCTGAAAAACTATTCCGGTATATACTATCGTTGTTCATTTTCACTTCCAAATTGATCATAGATTCAGTGGGCTCGTAAGTTAGTATCGCGCAAGCTGTAAAAAAAGTTTTGTAAGACGTTTAAGTATTTCTAGTTTTTATTTCAGGATTGCGAGGATTGCTTTATTTGGATAGGTTTGACCACAGTCACACCATGGTATGGGAAGATGAGGCCGAAAGTGGTAAGTAATGCTGGTAAAATACACCAAACTTTGCTTGGCGACTTTGTCAGTTTGAGGGTGGAAGCCAGCAGGCGGGTAGTACAAACTAGGTACCCAAACATCGTGCTGTGATTCCCTCACGATGTTTTCCTTCACTGAAAGGTCAATCTCAGTATAGGATTCGGACCCACGACCTTCGTTACAGCAGTCAACGTCACTAACACCGAGCTGGAGGAGGTAGTTTATATGAAACTGACTTAAATTTACTTCAGTGACCATAGCGGAATCGCGAAAAAAGATCAGATGCTCACAAAAAGTTCTCTAGCTACATGATTGACTGGCACAATTGCATCTCCTACATCAAGCATAGATAGTTTTATCAGAAAAATCATCATCATCATATTAATCCAGTAAGTATCAGGGGAGGAAGATAATTATATAAAAGTGGAACTTACTTCGCCTATCAAAATTAAACGTTTGAATTCGAATTCCTGTGCAGCATTCACATCTTATGCCTTCACAAGTGCATCTTCCACCGGTAAATGGCAACCGTAGTCGCCATCCTGGTGTGTACCAAGGACGGGGCATCATTTTTCTTATTGTCTGAAAAAAAACAATTGTGTTTGTATTTTCGTAACTTTGAACGTAGATTTTGTAAACCATCAATTTTAAATATCTTGAATCTGTTCTGCTTGAAAACTTACCTGATTAGTTTCTAAATCGTAATAAATGGAAAAGTCAGAGACATCCATAACATTGTCATCTTTATTGTCCTTTTTGAACCAACTTCGCTTTGTGATTGAGGTTGCGTCTGTAAATAATGATTATCTTAGTATACCTAAGTATAACTAATTGACATTAATTCATATTGAACATAAAATACATGTTACTAATTATTTTATTTAGTCCTTTCAATTCAGAAACAGAACACTGGACTCACCTGCACAAAAATTCACACAGCACACTATAAGAAACAAGCACACAACAGTGGTTTTCATTTCCATTTTACCTTGCAGTGCGTTCAACCCTAAACGGCGATTGTTACCAACTCTAGGGACACCATTCAAATGACCACACGTCGGTAACCTACGTCAATGTTGGCAAAGGTAACACATTAACTATTTGTATGCAAGGTATGCGATGCGCAAACGCAACTGACTTGCGGGACTTTCTAGAGAGAAATTCTGATCGGATCGATGCGGGCGCACCACCATTGCACGGCAATGTGCCATCTTTATTTCGTGATGATACGCTCGTTAAACATGTGACAAAAACGCATCTCGTAAATACAATAATTTAATATGCAATAGCTGAGATAATATCAAAAATTAACGGTCGAAAAGATCACCAAATACTGATCGAACTAAATTCTCGTCATAGTCTTCGATATCGTCTTCTCCCGTGTCTATTACGGCATCAACACCTCCTTGAGGATTTGGTACTGGTAGGCCTCCGCTTTCATCTGGCTTCACCATTGCTAAGCCGTTGGCACCCATTCTGAAATATTTTAATTTCCTTAATGATTTGTTTTCTAAATGGTGCCTATTTCTAATATTCGGTAAGTACGTTATTAAAAACAAAGGAGAATTAACATATAAATTACCATACCTCAAACAATCGAATGCGAAGTTAAAAAGTTCAAAGGAGCGCCACGTTCCTGTCATCGCCAGACAGAAGTGAAAGTTCCGTCCGGGAAAAAACACATTGTATAATTTTGCGCACACTTTCAAGTTGGGTATTCTTGGTGGACTTATGCAAATCGGTCGAGGATTTTTTCCTGAAATAAATCATAATTAAATAAACCATTTCAGATATGAGCATAGCTAATGCAAATCGAATTAAATAATTTACCTGACATAGAATTTTCATATAGAACTCTATCGTTCATCGACATAGCTAGATCGAAAGCAAAATCGCCTGGATGGTAGGTAATTTTGACACATGCCTTTTGATTGAATAAATCTAGAACGTAGCCGCTGCAACATTTGCATACCCCCATGGTACAAGTACAACGCCTTGTTGAATTATCTGACGCCTCTTCACTTTGTCTGGCATAATTAGAAATTGCTGACAATTTCCTCAAATTGACTTTATCCAAAGACAATAAGAAATTATCTGGTAAATCATTTTCGTGGAAATCATTGGTTGTTTGATTAGTAGCTACCGTGTTTTCTGCAATTATAATGAAATAAAAATCTTAGTTATAAAGTTTTGTGTATGCTAACTAAATATTATTTCAAACTCACCTGCTTGTGCTGCTTGTAGAAATAAGGTCACGGATACGAAAAATAATAGAAGTACCATATTAAAGCTTGTGGCGCGAAGCTATGCGTGCGCCGGTCAGCAGAATAATACAGACACTCCAATTCGCTTGCACGGATTTGAACCGGTTCAACAGTGGTATCAAAGATCTGTTTATATTGTCGTATGAACCACTTTCTCGTGCTAATTAACTTTTGTATGTTTTCTTTTATTTAACTTATAAATAAACGTTTAATTTTATGTTAAACGTTTAAATATTATTAGAATAAATTGCCGCTCTCAATGTCATCAAGCCTTACCTATCTAAAAACAATTTAAAGACGTGAAATATTTACATGTTATAATAATTGCTTTACTTTTATTGGAGTATTTATTAATAAAAGAACATGAATTGAATCAATAAATTAATTTAATCACTAATTAATCACAGTCAATTAAAATTTCGTCCATCAAGGAAATCCCCTATGGCATCACCGATACCACCAAATGGCCCTTCATTGTTTGAGCCTCCACCAAAGATTCCTCCGCCTTCACCTCCGAATAATCCACCACCGTCACCGAAGACATTTTGTAAGAAGCCTCCATCGTCATCATTACCACCACTTCCAAAAAGACTGACCGGTTTTGGACCAGATGACACTGGCTTAGGTTTTAGGCCAGTTTGTACGCCTGAAGTACCAAGTCTGAAAACAAAAAAAAAATATCTTGAGATATTTGACGTTTGTTCTCTCCAAATAGAAATTAGCCAAATAAAACATGTTTTCTCACCCAAAACATCTAAACGATGCCGAGTAAACAGGAAAACCACCAATATCAGCGTTTATATCTAAACACGCAAATGCATTTCTATTGCGGATTCGTATATTTGTTATCTCTGCGCATACTTGAACGAAAGGTGCTCTTCTTGGATTGAAGCAAATTGGTGGAGGATCACTGGCTGAAAAATATAAAAACATTAATAAGCATAACTTTGTTAGCATAACATTAGCTTTGTTAGTAAGTAAGTGAAACTTAAATGCTTCGAATGTAATTCTTAACTTTGTAAATAAAAAACAAAACACAACTCTCACCTGAAACTCTTCTACGTACAACAGTATTATTATTAATGCTCATTCTGACATCGAAGACAAAATCTTCCGGCACAAAAGTAATATTTCCACACGCTTTCATTCTGATCCTATCTAATATTGATCCAGTACAGCATCCGCATTGTCCTTCTATACATGAACAGGGAAACCTATATACTTGACCAGGAACTTCTTGTTCTGTATCTAGTGGAGCAATCTCGCCATCTTGTAATGTGGGGCTTGGTGTTACATCTGCTTCTACTGCCACTGGATTTGAAGGCACTGGATCTTCTACAACTTGTTCGACATCAGCAGCTGGGGTCACAGCTGGAGTGTCCATTTCAGGTTCATCTATTTCATCTTCTTGTTCATTATCATCATAGTCTTCTTGAATATGAATTGGTAAAACAACTGTTGCAGTTGATTTTAGAACTGGCGTAGGATGGAGTGCTTGGTTCCAAATAACTCGTGGTATTTTGAAATTAATAACTTCGTACGGTTTGTCTTCCATCAATTTGAGTTCACCTGCAAAATATTATTGAAAATTTTGATTAATCCAATGTACTTATTATCATTATTTATAATAAGAAATATAACATACCTAGACCGTTGTCTATCCATGTTATAAAGCTCACCAATACTAGTATAAAATGTTTTTTATTGACCATTTTCTGCATGGGAATGTGTAATTAAATTAATTGTACAGTTGTGGTTGGCTCTTCAGTTCAAATTGTTATAGTTGCAAGTTACCTGGTGTATTTAACAAGCGTCCACTTAATGTTTATTTAGCTCCACACTGAATGAAAGGAACAAGTTTTAAATTTTAATGTCATACGTCAGTTCAAGAGAAAGTTGTAAGAAACATAATATTATTGATTCTGACTTTCGATGTTTAAATACGTGAGGTGTTAATAAATGTCTTATATTAGGGTTTCAGCTCTTTGTACTATCAATTATTTATATGCCCATGGGAGACAGTATTTAAATATGTTTTTACTACACCAATATTATAATTTTATTTTAACTTGTATAAAGCACGACCAAAAAAACTCGCGTGACTATGTTAACTGACTGCCTAATATTTGCGCTTCACCAAATACATTCATATTTGTGTCCATCTAATCTAATATTATACCGTGGTTTTACTTATTATTTTCGTACCACTGTTATCCTAAATTATAATCATGTTGTTGCATGTTATTCTAAATTTAATATTATTATTTTAGAACATTTGTCTCAATATGTAAAATTGTACCCAATTTTCATGATTGTTATCTATCTGTCCATGTGTGAGTGTCTTGTTAATAATAGTTTAATTTCTCTTATTTTTAATATATGTTTGCATTGTATTAAATAATTGTTTACAATGCTTTGTTAGTCATGTTGTGCCCACCTGTTATGTGAGCCAAATAAATAAAAAAAAAATTAAAAAAATATGTAAGTGTATCGATGAAAATAATAAGTGGGTTTTTTTCTTTCATACTGAATATGATAAAAAACTATTTATCGAACCCCGAATTATTAATTCCCAAATAATAAAATAGATAAAAAAAATGATAAATCCTTATTGAAGTTTTTTATTTACTTAAATATACAAACATACTTTATTTTGTTCAAAACACAGATTATTACTTGTTCTGTAGTAGGTACTTTTCCTACCTACGTTGAAACAATGGAACCATCAATGGGTACGCAGACATCACTCATTTTGAAATGCTGGAAACCGCTAGGTTGACAAATGCCTCCTTGACTATATTATACTTGAAAAATGTCTTATTATCACATCATACATCATAGATTATTGAATTGCCAATCAAATCGGTCAATTTTCATTTGCCATCATATAAGAGGTCGATGGCCATAACAATTCTATTTATAACTAGCTAAGTAGTACTTCTATAATCTATGGTTTAGTCTAGGCATGTTGCTAAACTGAGATGCAGGCTAATATTTTATTTGTAGTTAATATCTAGTAGATTATTAAAGCGGCATATTATGGTTAATTCTTCAGTGTTTTAATATTAGTCTATTCAAGACTAATATTCGAAACATTTCTAAGATATGATTGTATTATCTTAAGAGTACTCGTTTTTTGTTATGTTCTTTGTTATTTGCAGTTTCAATTGATCAGGCTGCTACCTATTTTACTGAATGTAGTAGGTTCTCAATTTACTATACCTGGGATTTGCTCATTCGTTAAAACTAGGTGGTGTTTATTTAATTGCTGCTTTACTTCAGACAGGTTCTTTATTATTCTTTATAGTAGCTCTACTTATAGTAGCGAATAATTTATAAAAACTGCGCAGTGAAGTGCATATAGATAGAAGATCGACTCATCAGACTTTTTGTGATTAAATGGGAACTAAAATAAAACGAGTTCCATTGAAAAATAAGATACTCTACACTGTAGAGTATACAGAGTTGAGAAAAATAATACGATGATATTCAAAGGACAGAATTGTTTACTATTCATTCAAACATAATAAATAAACCACATACAATAATTTACTATTTACACACACACAATAATTTATAAAAAAATAAATAATTTCCTACTCTACTTAGAACTAGTGTGACTGACGTCATACGGGAGACCATGCACCGCGCATCATTTTATTTTGTCTCCTCCTGTCCTTCTTGTTTTTGTTATCATTTTCAGACTTTTTCATCTTGAGACTATCATCTACAATTTCGTCATATTCACTGGGTTCTTTTTTTCCACCCTTTATCTTAGTTTCGTGGTTATGCCTCTTTTGTTTTTTATTTTTACCAAATATCCCCAGTTGGTCACCAACAGTCATACCAATTTGAGTAAGATCAAGAACATCTAAATCAGCTATTTGAAATTGCTCATTTCTTTGCTTCTTTTTCGGTAACTGTATTCCTCCATAATAGTTGTTTGGTGAAATTTCATCATTGTTGTAATTTAAAATGTATGCTCGACTTTCATCAGTGTTCAATGATTCTTTTGACGGAATATTCTCTTGTGAGTCTAGTGTCTGGACTATTTGAATCATATCATCATTTACAACTTCCCCTGAAGCAGTGGAAAAGGCTACCGTCGATGGAGCTTTAGGTGTTATTGTCTGAACTTTTTCATAACTGACCTGATCCTTCTCTTTATTTTCAGTCATTATGCTTGAATCCTTGGGATCGTTGCCAATCATAGGGGTGACAGGCATTACAGAAAGCTGACCAGTAATATGAGCTAATGACATTTCAAGACCAGTATCTTCAAAATCGGTTACACTTTTAGGTGTAGTTACAACTGGTATTAATGTTGGTCTGTTAGCAATACCAATTATTGGTTCAAATGTTTCATCACTTGCTGCATTAATGATCTTGTTAGGCTCTGTGGTTTGAGTCATAGCAGCAGTAGAGCTAATTTCAGCTGTAACAATTTTAGGTGTTGTTGTAATAATCGATGTTGAGAAAGCTTCTGTTGTGGAAGTTGGTTTTCTGCTGGGTCTTCTGGTTGGTCTACGAGTTGGCCGTCGGTTAACAGGACGAATTTTTACAGTCGTTGATCTAGTTGGCCTAGGGGTAGTAGTTCTTGCAGGTCTTCTTGATGGACGTCTATTAGGTCGTGGGCGTTTAGTAGTTGTGGTGGTAGAAGTTGTAGGTACAGGTGCTTGCTTCTTTTTGTTTTTATTTTTGTTCGTTTTTTTTCCACTCGGCGAGCCAAACAGGTCACCTAATATGTCTTCTCCTAAAAGACTGAATCCGGTGTAGTCAGCACTTTCTACATCATTGACGGCATCGAGTTCACCTGAAAAATTAATTATAAAGATAAAATATTGATTGGCCTATTTGTTCATAATAAATACTTAAATAGGTAAATATGATATTAATATATAGGGTGATTGGCAATTATTAACGATACTTAGACATATGATTATACTTATGATAACAAACAACATTCCCAAAGAAAAATTTTTTTATTTACTTAGCACATGAGCCCATAATATTAAGTACCTAACAAGAATAAGAATACACCATCAGTTTTTATTTAATTTAATTATTTATCCCTGTGAAAATATGTTGAACACTAACCATCATCGTCATCATCGTCGTCGTCATCATCATCATCATCATCGCCTAAATCGAAGTCATCATCATCGTCGTCGTCGTCATCATCATCATCATCGTTCTTCTCATCTTGAGGAACCAATGGTAATGGATCAGCAGGTTCCGAGGTGACACCTCTGGGGCCAAATTTGAAGCAGGAGACTCTCACTGCTGCCTCAACTGTGCTTTTCGATTGGAGTTCTAAGCCAAGACAGGCTCTGAACTCTTCGCCGGCTCGAGCAATGTTGTAAACTCGTCCACAGAACTTCGATATGCCACCGGGTAGAGGCATGCAGACTGGACTGGGCTTCCGACCTGTTATGAAGAGATTAAGAATATTAGATTTGGAATAATATAAAGTCTAATGGTGATGGTATATGCAAGAATGGATTAATGAATTGGATTGCTATAACGTTTCTCATATATTTTATAGCTATGAATCAGTACAGTCCATAAAATTAATTGGTTATAAACCGTTATAGCTCCCGTTTCATATAGTAAAATAATCTGCAGAAAGCAATTATTATATAACTACCAATAATAATTTATCATTGAATGTGATACTAAAAAGCTGTAAAGATATCAACTAACTAGAAAGGGTCCGGTTCGTGATGACCTTCTTTCCGAAGCTCAGTGACACCGACATCTTATCACCATTCAGATACATCAGCGACGCACATCCTGAAAAGGCAATGATAATATTAAACAGCATGAAAAATTACTTTTTTTAATTTCTTATTGATTGATGTATTTGGAAACCTTAAGAATTGAAATTTAGAGAATTTAGAAGAACCGTTAATTCTATCATAGAATTAAAAAACATAACTGTACAATTTGAAATAAATAGGTTTGTGAGTAGCTATGCAAATTTTGCTGGACACTGTTGCAACTTTTGTATGCGCAAAGAGTGCGTCAGAAACTTGCACAATAAGCTACTTTTAGATCCGTTTCGAACAACTTTCTGACGTACGTGTTACATTTGCTGATGAACACAACATTCAAAGAGAACAACGGTATAAACAATTATTGGTATAATTTAAAAAAAATATAAAACACCTCAAAACACAAATTGCATAGAAGTGATACAAGTAATCATAAACCAGCAGGGCTACTGCATAAGTCAATCTTAATGAATTTCATTAAACTGGTCTTCCTTTTTCTACAATTCTATTATACAGGTCGTTGTTTTGGTCAGCGACGAGCGACTCAGGGTCAATATAAAAGATAATACAAATGATACTGGTGCTAAAAAAAACTTTATTTTTTTAATAATAAAAATAAAATAATATTAATTGGAAAATCATGTAATAAGCTAAAGTGTAGACGTAATACTCAACGGGAGTGCGAGGGAGTAAAGCGGTGGGGCGAAGGCGGCTTGCGCCTAGCTCTAGTCTGTGCACGTGCCTAGTGACCATACTTTGCGGTGATTTTATTTCAAATTAAATAAGGTATTTCTCAACGCATTTACAGTATTTAATGGAATTAAGTCCATTTTTGGAAAATGTATTGTTTTTATTACCGCTCCCGGGTCACTCGTCGCCGACCAAAAAAACATCCTGTATTTATGGAACACGAATACCAAACGAGTTAAGAAAGCCATCCATTGACTGGTCCGGTGACCCGCTTTGGTCTAAATGTTAATAAAACAACAATTTATAGGAATCTAGCAACTACTATAGTGTACTTAAGGAATACTTTAGGATATTACCTGGACCATTGAGATTGACGACAGGCACAGCGAAGTCCCTGCAGCAATTGCAATACGCTTCAACGCATTTGCAGTATTTGTTGATGCTGTTCTCTTCTAATTTTTCATCGTCGTTTCTATTCTGGATGCTCTTCTTATTGTTGTTTTGTTTTTCTATGAAAAAGACATATTATTTACCATTATTTTCAACCGTAGTGGCTGAAGCTCCTTTCCTCGTTTGAATTATCTACCTATCTATATATATAAAATTCAAAGTCCTGACTGACTGACTGACTAATATATCAATGCACAGCCTAAACCGCTGGTCCTAGAGACATGAAATTTAGAGGGTATATTCTCTGTGAAGAGTAGGTATCCACTAAGAAAGGGTTTTTTGAAATTCCACCCCTAAGGGGTAAAATAGGGGATGAAAGTTTGTATGAAAGTCTGTCAGTTTCGAAGTTAGGATCTTCAAATTTTGTGTTTAGGCTGAAGATTGAAAATTAATTTATACGTGTCTCAGCGTTTTTAATAATTCTACCGTCAAAGTAGATGAAGTTCTTTTGTTTTGTTTTATTATTGTAGAAAAATATGTCATTTGTTTCCTGTAGGCTACGCGGGCGAATCCGCGAGCTGAAGCTAGTTTCGATATATAATTTCAAATCTTAATATATGTAATATACCCATCTGCTTTGGTATGGAACATGGTATGGATCGTATGGAATAAAAAACTTGATGTATAGTTATCTAAAATATTATTTAACAGCTTGTGGTTGGCCCTCTGGTTTCATTTTTCTCTGCATGCATTATAATAATAAACATTGTTATTATTTCATAGTAATAAACTAAACAACAAAATTGAATCCCATTTGGTGTAAAAGCAATTTATTATACAACGAAATTATTACTGCATTGATTAGATAGAGTCCATCATATTTTCTTTATGAAAGCAATTTTAAATTCAGTTTACTAATTCATTTAATTTTGCAAATTAAATCGCACATATTGCATCAAATTAATATAAACCTGTCGAAATTTTAATCAAATCAAATATATTGCACACGCAATCCCG
Organism: Polyploca ridens; assembly: GCA_951394255.1. Lineage (NCBI taxonomy): Eukaryota > Metazoa > Arthropoda > Insecta > Lepidoptera > Drepanidae > Polyploca > Polyploca ridens. The sequence goes on from OX596245.1 coordinate 14,418,819, forward strand.
TTTTTAATCAAACGGTGAACAAAAACTTGAATTACAAACGAAATCGTTGACTTTCACAAGGATTTTGTCAGTAAAGTGTAGGTCATTGCTCTTTCCATATATAAAACTAGCTTTCCCCAGCGGTTTCACCCGCGTTCCCGGAATAAAAAGTAGCCTATGTCCTTTTCCGTACCATAGGCTATCTGCATGCCAAATTTCATGATGATCCATTGAATAGTTGAGGCGTGAAAGCGTAACAAACATACAAACAAACAGAGTTACTAATATTAATTATATAATATAATAATAATATATTAATAATATAATATAGGGATCAATGTTTTGAATAAAACAATACTTACTGACGCTTTTTGAGGCTGCGAAAGCTAAGAGCACGAATATTAGAAGCAACTCGAAAACCAGGGAGAGCTTCATCATGAAAGCTGGCTCCCTGCCTGTAATGATACATAATAATGTCTAAAGCGATGATAGCTCAGTGGTAGTGACGTCGGATACCGAGACGAAGGTCCCGGGTTCGAATCCTACAATGAGCTTGAGCTTGTGAAATCGTGAAGAAACCATAGCACGCTGGTAGGGTACTTTGTAGTACCCATCTGGCTGGCTACCACCCTCAAGTTGTAAATCTGTCGCTAAGCACCTATCGGTGTGTTCCGACAGTTGCACTTGAGAACCAGTTAGTTCTAGGCTTTGTGTGCTTACCACCTTCAGCCACATCATCACTTACCATGGTGAGATTGTGGTCAAACACAGGCCAATACACAGTAAAAAAAGATATATTTACATATACCTAAAATAGAAAGTAAAAATATTGAAAAAAAAAATACTAATAGGAAAACGCGCACTAGCAACGCGTTGAAGTCTTTTACTCGGCTGTTTAACTTTCTTATGATTATAGTATTTATTCCATAGACTAAGGATTTCACTACGCTAATATTTATTCAGTATTCACTTGTTTATGTTTTTTACTTAAAACAAGACAATAGTTTTATAATAATGATGTTTCTTTTATTTTACAAGCAATATACATTTACTTAATTATATGTTACAGTTTACGATATAAGGGAAAGTAATCTGGTATAAAATATATTTTAATTAAATTATTATAATTAGTTAAGTGGGAAATATATGACCTCATTTATAGAGAATTTTTAAACAATACTAGTTAATAATATTGAAAAAAACTTACCGTCTGAAAATGTTCTCTCTGGTTACTATAAATTTTTCCTCATATAAAAATATCCCGCTTCGACAACCCTTAACGCTCACAATTTAAAACAATTATTATTAATTTACGTCCCTATAAGCGCAGACGATGCCGGGCGCAACAGCGATACTGATTTGTTACTCCGAGTCGCACCCAGAGAAATGTGCAGTGACGTATAACAAACGGTGAGAAAGGAAAACTGCTCGGCATGCCTCTCTTTCACTCTTGAAGAAATGGTGAGAGATGGGTGAAAGCATCGAGACTCAGTTGGTCGCCTATGTAGAATTTAGTGTCAGACTGAGTATGCAGCACGCGGTAGAATTATAAACATCATGTGTGTTTAATTATAAGTATTCTGGGATTATAGATTAGATATAGCTTTTTTTATTATTGTAATAATTGTAGGTAGTTTGTAATACCAATTTCAAATTGTAGTCACAAATCTGCCAAAAATTGATTTTAGTTACTCACTTTTTCTTTGTAGTTCATACATTCTATTAAGTTATCTGAATTTATTTCTAAAACTATTTTTGTAAAGTTTTATTAATAACTTTTAAATTGTCTCTTTGTACTTTTACATACTAGTTAGTTTCTGCCCCTTAATTTCACCCGCGTTCCCGAGGGGCTTATAATTTTCGCGAAATTAAAATTACCCTATGTGTTAATCCAGAATAAATTCTATCTGTGTGCCAAATTTCATCCAAATCCATTCAGCCGTCGATACGTGATTGAGTCACAAATTACTTTTTTCATATAAAAAGTGCACTTTATTCTATTTTGCACAAAAGCATGGTAGGTACATAACTCATGATAATTGATTCTGCTGGTAATTATGACCAATATAGTACACATTAAAAAAAACCTGTACTTATACTAACTTCCGCAAAAATATCGAGATAAATATTTAAGAGACAATCTGGAAAATATATTCCCTCTATATTATATTTCATTAAGTTCATAATCATATCTAAATCTGGAAACTAATAACGTAAAGTAACGGATAAGCGTATATTGCAGGCATTGAATTATAGGTAATTTTCTTCGAAATGTTTAATCGAAATGCATTAAATTTCTTCGAAACTTCTAGAATGCCCATTTATGGTGAGGCTTTTTTCGATATAGTGCAGTTATGTTGAATTGGTAACTGATAAATAAATATGAATTTATTAGACGTTCTAATTAGTCCGTTGAGTATAGTGCACGTCCGGAGGAGTATGAGATTCGGCATAGTCAAAGTTTAAATGTAGTGCAGAAAGCTAAAATTTACTTATGTATTTATTCAAACCTAAAAATTTTATTAATTTAGGCCGAATTTCGGAAAATAGGCTAAGATTGGTATAAATAAATATGGAAATCGTGTTATTTTTCTGCTTCAATACTACAAAATTGTATGAGGTCTCAATAGTCAGCATACCAATTCCACTCACACACACATTCTGATTAGGGTTCTGTACCCAAAGGATGCGCCAACGGAACCTTATTACTAAACCCCCGCTGTCTGTTTGAACTGTAATAGGTAGACGGTAAAATTTTCTCAGAATGACATGTGCACTTATATTGCTGCCGAAACAAAAAATAATTAAAATAAAATAAAACACCATGCAAGAAATGTCTTTACGGAACCCTTCGTGTGCGAGCCTGACTCACACTTGGCCGGTTTTTATTACAAGCTTTTTATTAACTTGCAATGTATGTTCGGGTCAAATCTTGCAAGTCGAATTTCAGCCACTTCCAGTGGTCGGATTGACTTGATATTCGGTATACATTAGTATATTGAAAGACAATGCAAGTACAGTCAACAAAAAGTACAGCTTATTATTGCATCGAGCACAAAATAATTTATTATTGCACCGAGTGCCTGATTTTGTTAACAGGCACGAGGGCCATATAAATTACCTATAGGAATAGTAGATAAAAGAAACTCATATCAAACAGTTAAAATATAAGTTTAATTATTGAAATTAAAAGTTATACTTGAGCAATTATTATTAAACGTAAGGTTAAGAGTTTTGTTGGGCAAATTTATATTTGTTTGTTTAACTTGAGACTGAATAATATTATCAGATAGTCACATCATTCATATACTATCGACTACAATATCACACTTTATCGTTTCCAAAAATATTGTCAAGCAAAATTAACAAAGTTCCCGCCAAATCACTTTTTTAAATTTCATTCATTTTTAAATCAGAGTTAGCAGCAATCACATTTAAATTTGGAACAAGTAGGATAGAAACGAATAATACGTACGTAAAAAAAAAAGTATTGATATCGGCTGGCTGAATAGAGCTAATCCATTAAGATTGGCACCTTTTGGTGCGATTAAAAAATAAACTGTGCAATAATGAAATTTCATACATTTTTATTGCTCTAGAGCATTAAAGACTCGCTTTGTACTGAGTTTTTAGTGTGATTGTGATGAAATTAAAGCATAGTTGGAAGAAAATATTATTTTATTAATAAAACTACCAACTCAATACGAGGTGTCTACAGGCAGGTTGGTGGCACCAACACCAACACTAACACCAACGACCATCTCGCTCATACGACATGGTCACTTTCTACAGGAGAAAGTGCTCGCAGTCGATTCTGACCACATTTGTGTTATTGTTTGTTTTCTACATTCACATATTAGCGCCTCCATGTATTTTTAGCGTTGAAAATATTTCATAACAATGTTTTCAATGGCTGTGTTTTCATTGTTGTTTATTTTATGATGAAATAGCGATGTTAAATTGTATAAGAATGTTTATATATTTGTACTTATATTTACAGGACCAAAATAATCCTATTAATGATAAATATTATGTAAAAGTGTACTGTATAAGTTTGTTAACATTAACATTGTTAACATTAACATTGTTAACATATCATCATTAACAGTGCCTAAATTGAACAAATATGCTTGAATCTGGAAATGGTGACATTAATTGCAATAAAAAAATGAGTACCTACCTATTCTCACCATTCATAATTTTATGTTTAAATGTTAAAAAATAATAATAATAATGGTGCGTCCATGCTACGCGAACCGAGCACGAGCAGTTCCACGAACGAACAGGATTCGTCCATTGTTCACGTAGCGTGGACGAACAAATATTAATTTACATACCCTTATGTATTTTTATATTAGTGGCATATAATAATATAACCTTTGTGTTATTGTTTTTATTTTTGTTCTCTTGTTTCTATAAGCTTCTGTTTTTGTTGTTTTTTTTTATTCTACGTTCTGTTTCAATGTTTGTGATGTGTGTGTGCCAAATAAAGTTTTGTCTATTGTCTACTTGCGAGCCTTGAACGAGCGAGCGTTCGGCTCGCGCTCGAATGCGTCTCCGCCCGATTGTCAGTTTTTTCAGGATCGCGCTCGTTGTAAAGTCCACACTTGACATCGCGAGCAACGAACGAATTCTGGTCGTTCGTGGCTTGGCTCGTGCTTAGTTCGTGTAGCATGGACGCACCATAATATTTTTTTATAATTCCAATTCGATCACACATAATAATATTGCACAAAATCCATACAAACACAGTCATAAATTAATTGCGTTTCAAACATTAACTGAACATAATTTAGCACCCACTTAGTGTCTTTTCTAGTCACGTAATATGGTCTGCCACAATAAGAGGACAATGACCCGTTTGTGGGGCAGTGGCGCGCGTGCACCTGAGCGCAGGCGCATGTGGAGCCATGCAGTGCCATCCAAGCCTCGATAGCCAGACTTACCGATCGAGAATAATAGGTCGAATCCATAGAGTTAAAATATTAATAGAGTGAAAGCGTTAACAATATTACCTACCTTGTGTGAAGCGTGAGCAGATTGCATATAGACACAGTACAGTATGGAATATCTAAATATACATTCATAGATATATCGTACACTAGTTGATTTACTGTCTGATAAAATGTCGATATGAGTTCCTTGTCATACGTTTTCGGTTTTTATTAAGCATTTATTATAATGTATTTAGTCTTTCTCTCGCGCTAGTTTAGAAGACAGTGCTGCATTATAATTATTATGTAATTTGATTGATCAATAAAAACATTTATTATTATAATTATTCAAACTATGAACGCGCAGTTCGTTTCAAGGCAGCGTTGCACATGCCTGTGCTCAAGACACATACTCAAGTTCATTCGCTCTACCAATATTCTATCTCTATGGTAGAATCGAACAGCTTTCTATAAATTTTAGTTCACGTTTTCCTGTTTTCAGTTTTTACATTCAGTCGCAACTAAAGCCTATAGGTTATAACCAGCTATATGGATAGATTTATCAATCTATCTTTTGTGAGTTTCTCATTTGAAAAGCTGTATCCAACTCGTTAGCTAAAATCCCTCTTAGATTTTGAGAAAGGGCAACAATGTAACGATATAATAATATAATGTAAAACGATGTTAAGGAGTTTTCATCCGCGGACACTTGGACTGTAGAATGAGCTCCCCCGCCGTGGTTTTCCCAATGGAGTACAGCATGGGGTTCTTCAAAAACGGTGTGAAGAGATCTCTTCAGGGTCGGCAACGCGCGAGTGATACCCCTGGTGTTGCAAGCGTCCATAGGCTACGGTAACTGCTTACCATCAGGTGGGCCGTAAGCCTGTTTGCCACCTTAGTGGTATAAAAAACTATAACTTTCAATATAAAAAATAAGAAAGAAACGCAAAAGCATGGCTTTCTCTCATTAAATTTGGGCAGCAATTATATCGCCGTATAAGAATATGAAAATAATGGTGACACTGCTTTCAATTAAATTCTTGTTACTCTTTTCAATATGTCTCTTAGGGTTCCGTACCTCAAAAGCAAAAATGAACCCTTATAGGATCACTCGTGTGTCTGTCTGTATGTCTGTAATTTTTCTCCATATACAGGGTGTAACGGAAACTGTATATACATTACAGTAATCCACTTTTTTGGTACGAGGCGCACAGATCGCGGAAGATAAAATTTTATATTAATATTAGTAAGGGACGCAAAATGACAATGACCCTCATTGACCGGTGACATGTTGGTTATGATTTTAATACAAAAAACTTGAATTAAAAAATTTTGTTTGAATTTTTTAGTAATGTATTTTGAGCTGAAACTTTTTATAGAGAGTCTGTACCTGATGTAGTCTTCACCCCCTTCGGATGTATATACCCTTTCCGTTACACCTTATATATTTTTTTTTAATTTATTTTATTCCCAAAATACCTTACATGTTTTGCTTATTTAATAGTCGCCAAACTACTATTGCAGTTTGTAGGCGTGCGCTCTTTCACAGTTTTGTTGGTTTTGTACGTACATTATTTACTTTATTACTTAACAATCACATGGACCATCTACTGGACCGATTTTAAGTTATATTCATCAATTAAGTAACCAAGAGATTAGTAACGCGTGGTCACTTGGCCGAACGTGATAAACACATTGTCTAGGAAATATAAAAAAAAAACTTAAGTAAGAGCTTACGTTGTTCGAAATAATAGCTATGCCACTTTCTAACTATAAATCAGTATGTATTGCATTATGTATATTTAGATAATATAGTCACATAATCTACGCTAGAATTTACTATCAACGAAACTTGGATACCATTGATAGTTTTCGTCAAACAATGAGATTAATTACAGGCTAATAAGTCGATGGGTAAAGATATAAATCAGAATGTATCCAATACAATCATTAAAGAAAAAATATATTTTGTCATATGTGGCTTAAAATATAAAAAAGAAAGCCAAGTTAATGAACTTTAAACTTTCTATAATGTGCAGGCTCAGTAAATACATCGAAAGTACAGGTTTCCCAAAACATTCGAAAACAGGCTTCGATTTACGCCCCGAATCGAGTGTCCACCGGCAGCTTTCTCGTTGCATCTCACTGATGCATGTCATTATTATACTGCGTTATGCTTTATTTAAATTTCACCTTCTATTGTAAGCGAGGTGAAACGGCCGGAGCGAGATCTCAGGAAAGGAGCAGTGTTGGCTCAGCGTCGGCGACGTTCGCCTCTTTCGTACATACCCGTCGCACAAGTAGCCCGACCGGTCCTTAAGTTATAAATTGCCAGTGAAAATTAAAATTCATAATTCGATTTGTGTTTGTTTATCGATTCGATACATCCGTTACGGTGACAATTGATCGACATGTCGGTCAAACTGTCGCTTTCGCTGCTCGCGGTTGTAGCCGTCGTCGCACATACTGCAAGCATTTTAGGTAAGTACCTTGACTCTTGACATTGTTTGGCATCCATAAGTACTTCATTAGAAACCCCTCTATACCCGAATTGGATTATAACGGCGAACCGCTCATTAGTTCTGACGTATATGATTGCAAATCCATACATAGAAACTTTACTGTATGTTTACTGTACAACATTTTGTTACTGACAACATAACTCTATTATAAACTTTTAAAAGTAACAGATCAGTATTTTTCTATGAATAAATACCACAATGAATCTTGGTGCCCTCTGTATTTGATGCACAATAATTTCAGACTTCTAAAAAGCCTTTGAATAAAATCTCGTCTGAAGGTAATTTCACAACAGTAAAAATTTACATTTTAAGTAAACAATAATATAATGTATATATTTTTATCAAATACCAACGTATAAATTGCCGTCTGCTGAAATAAAACTTTAAGGCGATGTCATGTTGAATGCTGTGAAGAACGTCGTGTGTTTTAGCTTTAGGGTACTTTGTAATAACCACCTTGATGGCTACCTTATGCTTAAGCACAGGCCTTTACATATATGTATTTTTATTAACCAAACAGTTAATCTAATAGAAATTGTGAATATATTTTCACAGTCAAAATTAACATACGTAACAAACACATCAAATCTTTCTTTCACAACTCCAGAAAAGCTTAAGCATCTGTTACACAATCAGTTTTCAAGCCAAATTTGCTCTTATATAACACATAAACAATAGACAAAAGAGTTACAATAATCTCTATTACAACAGCAGTGAACCATGACTGGAACATGGGCACGCGCCGAGCCGCGCCGGTGAAAGTAGAAACTGCACACGCGTGAAAGTAACTGCACAATTCGGGTACTAAACAATAAGAATGACAGCCTTGGCAAATTGTTATGTCTATTTTGATGGGTATGACGGCTTCTTGAGATATTGTTTTTAACTGCTGCTGATACAATACTATGGAACAGTGATTTCTGAAGTTTAACTAAGTTATTGATGGATCGCGTTTTGTTAGATATTTTACAGTAGGTATGGTAGTATTATTAGTTTATGAACTTTAAGGTGCTTTATACTTCTCTTTATAACTAAAAACATCTCTAAGGTAAGGATAGGTTTTCAGGCAAAACACATAATATATTATGTTTTAACCCACGATAGGATCGCTCCATTAGAGCAAGGATAAACATTGCCTTAACGTGATAATCAGGTAGGTTTACCGTTCTTGATACAAATAGGCCTTTTTGTCTTTTGTCTGTTTTACTACACCCGACCAGTAATAAGCCATTAAAATACGTTTAATGGCTACCTTTACGTTTTTACCGTTTCTATTTAAATACTATATAGTCATTATCTATAATTAACCCCCGTCTCAATATAGAACATGTTATTTATAGAGCCATAACTGACTAAACTAAACCTGTTTGACAGGTCTTCTCCCTCATAGACCTATAAGAACTAGAAACGACACATAAAAGACTAAACCACTATCCACTGGCCCTTATTGAACACAGCAAGATATAAACTTGCGATAAAAAAACACTTGCGATAATCTTACGTCCTGCATGGTGATAGGGTACTTTTTTAAACCAGCCTACCTGGCTACCCTCAAGTTGAAAATCTATCACCAAGCGGGTCTATCATCTATCTGTAAGAGGGTTCTGGGGAGGGTTCATCCATAGGCTCTATCACGTATCAAGATTAGATTTGGGGTTAAATACAAGCCACAAAAAACAATTGATGATTAAAGTATCAAAAAATTATGGTCATACTATACGGTAAAATGTATTAATGACACGAGGTAGAATAAATATTTCTCAAAGAAGGAAAACGCGAAAGATATTATCACAACTTGATAATAATATCACAAACATTATTTTGCTTACAGACTTTCTCGACTTTGAAGATGGCAAAAAGTTACTCGAAATACCAGAGCTACGAAATGATCAACCGAATCGGAACTGTATGTGCAAAGGTCCCAGCTGCGCCTGTTGCGTCCACTTCAATATTACATTTGTTGATCTTGGAGGACCAGGTAAATAAGAATTTACTGAAATAACTATTATTATATTGTATTTGCAACAAAAATACTGCAGCCAAAATTTTACTGCATTTTCATAATAACAACTATAAAAAAAATATGTTGTTATGTTATTCATACCTATAAATAAACATTAAATATTAAAACTAAAGCACAATAAACTGATAAAACTGATTAGTTAGTGTAAAAAACTCTACCAACCAGTCATTTTATAATATTTCTGATTCTCAATTTCAGGATGCGTCCACATGAAATATGCGTCACCAGAAGAAGGATTTGCCGTGAACGTATCTTACGGCAAGAATCTTTTACATAGCTCTAAAATTCAAGGTAATTTTTCATCCATCTTAATACCTTTTATTAATAAATAAATATCCTGGGACATTCCTCACACACGGTCATCTGATCCCAAACTAAGCAGAGCTTGTACTATGGAAACCAGATAACTGATACAATATATATACTACTTTTTGTTTGTAAATACATACATAATATACATAATTACAACCAGACTCAGGACACAAATGCATGTCCTGTGTGGGAATCGAACCCACAACCTACGGCGCGTAAGGGGAATCTTAACCAACTGCGCCAACTGGCCCGCATTAATTATTAGGGTCCGTACCCAAAGACCAAAACGAAGCCCTATATTGGCAATGCTGCTAGTATGTTAAAGGCCTAGATTGAAAATGGAAAAGAAGCAACAAAAACCCTACGAAATCCTAATAATGCGAGACCCAACTCGCCTTAATTAGATTTTATAATATATTTCATACTTATAAAATCATACATAATTCGAACATTTTTTATACAGCAGACGGTTTTTTTGGTGACTGGTAATTAGTACACAATACTTAGACACATCATTAAGTAATAAGTAATAATAAATATTTATTGCCAGCAATAAAGCATTGTACTCATGATAACAAACAAGTTTCCCAAAGAAACAAATAGGGATAAATAACTAAATTAAATAAAAGCTGATGTTGTATTATTATTCTTATTAGATACTTGTAGGTATGGTCTAAGTGTCAATCATGTGTCTAAGTATCGTTTACTAATTACCAGTCAGTGTCAATCACCCTATATAAATGTACTTACTTCCATTCTACAATGATCGTTAGAATTGTAGATAGCTACCTAATAAGCAGATAGCTATTTTATGCAAGCCGCCTTGCGTGTTTATGTCTCTATCTTCGTATTTCCATCGAGTTTCTAAATCTAATCTAATACACAGAAGGAAAGTTATATACTTGTATAAAATTATAGTCACAACTTACTCAATTTGGTCTTGAAGAGAAATTCTTAGTAAGGGAACGCTGCCTACATCTCAAATGAAAGTTGTTTCACAATATAATGACATCTGTGTAGTCATCTAGGCATATTTGCATCACGATGAAACTTTGAGAAAGTTGGAGGCTGACGTAAAAGTTTACGTACCTAATCAGAGAGTCGATATATTAGGATTTATTGGATAAAAGGTTCTAAATTTGATGAAGGTTTTATTGACCGAGCGAGCGAAGCATGTCCGTTTCAGCTTGGACAAAAATGCTTTAGTATGTCTAAAGCAGTGTTTTTCAATCTGTGGGTCGCGACCCCTAGGGTGATCACGAAACCTTAGTCGGAGGGTCACCGGCAGAAGGAAAAAGGCAAGGTAGACTTCGCGCAAGCGGGCGTTCAACTTACCTCTTACTTAGTTGCAAAGCTCTCGCGGCTTCTTGCGGACTAATAAGTAAAGGTATCAAAATAAAGAAATCATTAGCGTAGTCTTTTAATTTATACATTTTTTGTCTGTCTGACAAGGGGGTCGCCAGAATTCTTCAACCTGTAAGGGGGTCGCGGAATCAATAAGATTGAAAAACACTGGTCTAAAGGAAATTAAATCTCGTGAAATTTTGTGAGCAGGTTCCGTATTTCCAATCATTATATTTTATGTATAGGTGCAAACCCGGCCCCAATATGTCTCGAAGTATTTGGCAAGTTTGCCCAACTTTGTGCTAAGTTCAACGACTTGGCGCCAACAGCTGATGGTCTGCGTGGATGCCTCGAATTGGATCCTAAACTCTTAGGAGAATCACAACTTGAGTTCCCGCTCGGCTGCTTCAGATCAACAGCTAATGGAATGGAAATGGAAGAACCACCTGCTGAGCCAGAGACGTAAGTTATTACAATTAATTTGTACTGAACCCATAGAGTTAGAATATTATAGACTGATAGCGTTAACAACGTTACCATGTGCGATGCGTGACAGTTTTTACATATATGCGTACACGGATATATCGTACACTATTTGATTTACAATTAGACTAAATGCAAATGTCATTTGTTCTCGGTAGAAGTCTCGATAAAAAACGAGAAATGGGCATTAATTATATGTATTTTAGCCATGATGAAGCGCTCGTGGTGTAGCATGTTTAGCCGTTCTTAATCGATCGACAAAGTTAAGCTACCACCGTCGTTTCGATGTTTCGGAAGGCACGTAAAGCGGTTATCACTTAATTGTCACAGTCGTTAAGCTAGTTGGAGGCTTACTAGACGTCTTGAACTGCAACAGTAGGTTGACCACTAGCCTACCTCCACCGATCCGCAGTGGGCACGCGTGGTGGAGTATCTGCACATTCCATTTCACCCTAATGTGTGAAAGGCGGCCCGTGCTCAGCAGTGGGACATTATAGGCTGATGATGATGATTTTAGTCATTCAAACTATGTAAGCGCACTTCGTTTCAAGGCATTTTGCTCGGACCCGTGCTCACGGCACGTACTCTAGTACAGACATTCTATTAATATGACTGAACCTCTTGATTTTTTTCAATTCATCATCTGCCTTACTAGTTACGTACAATTCACGATCGGAATAATATGTATGTAGGTACCTTATATGCTTTTCTTTTCAAACCTTTTATAGATCATTAACTAATAAAAAGGCCAGAACGGTTGCGTACAAAAAGGTACTTTTTGATGAAATGACGCATCATTTTATTTCATCCGCCTTTTCTACGGTTTTTCTTTTCCCTTATATATTGCTTCATATTCACCAATCCTTTTGTCACGACTTTTATCCATTGCAATAATTATTTATAGTTGCTGATTAAAAAAATATTTATTGTAAGCTTCTATACTAATCTATATATCACAATATCTTTTAGCTTATCCGTCCATCAAAATATTTGGTCACCTCATTTGAACCAGTTGGGCTTTATCAATATGGTTATGCAATCTATGTATTATATAAAAAGAGACACTGACTGACTTACGTCAACGCACAGCTCAAACCGTAGAGAACCGTGCATTTTTTGCCTGTAGATAGGTTCCTTATACACAAGCACCCACTTGGGAAATGTTTATCAAAATTCAGAATCGCGGGAGACGCCCCGTGGGGTCATCATCATCATATCAGCCCATGGATGTCCACTACTGAACATAGGCCTCCCCCATTGATTTCCACTTCGAACGGTTCTGGGCCGCTTGCATCCAGCGGTGCCCAGCGACTCTGACCAGGTCGTCGGTCCACCTGGTGGGAGGTCGTCCCGCTCGGCGCTTTCCAGTACATGGTCGCCACTCAAGAACCTTTCTTCCCCATCGGTTATCGGCTCTTCGAGCGATGTGGCCTGCCCATTGCCACTTCAGCTTAGTACTAACTCTACGAGCTATGGCCGTCGTTTTCGTTCTCCTACGAATGTCCTCATTACGGACCCTGTCACGTACGTGCCCGTGGGGTACAAAGCTAGTATTGTATAAGCACAGACCATATATATGTAGCATCGCACATGAAAACTTTGTCCTCTTTTCCCATATTTACTGTTATAATTTTAATGATTCCAGGACAACAGAAGAAGAAGAAGAAACCAGTACCGACGACAAAGATGGTTTCGATGCTGAAACATTCCTATTAGGAATATACCAAACAGCTGAACAAGGAGTAGCATTCCTTAGTAGTCTTCTAGATATACCTAATAACACAAACTCTACAAAACCTGTCACATCTGACGTCACAACATTAAAACCCGATGAACCCTCAGAGAACTCTCAAAGAAGAGCTCCTAAGAACATTAAACATCCTAATCTACTGTGATATTAATCTATGACTGTCTAAATTTATTAAGTACAAATGGCATTTTTAGGGTATAGTAGCTTACGTTAGCTTGCCGTATGTAATGCTCTGAAGCTTAGATTACAGAGACTCCTATTTATTGCTTTAATTTGTATTACGCAGGTATTTTTAGTGTTTAAATAAATTTATTAAATATTATAGGTATGTATGTTTCTTATCCTTGTGAGAATGGTGGTGCAGCATTAGTCTCTAATAAGTAAACTCCAGATCTTCTGAAAATGAAAAGAGAGAAGCATACAATGACCATACATATTTCATGAAATTCTTTAACATTTGTCATCTATCCTTCGTGACCAATGTCACGGAGAAATTTTAGTTCCAATGTTTATTTGTTAAATAGTAGGTAGATACCACAGATTTACATCTAAATAGATGACGCGTGTTTACCTACTTCGCGTGTCACAATCTGTGCAAAAAGGGAGAACAATGTTCTTCTTTTGAAACTGTTTCACGCGGACTGGGAACTCGCAGAAGGATGTGTAGCGAGGGATGTGTTTAGCTGACTAATAGGATTGCTTCATTTTCACGTTAAAAATCGAATACCAACCTAACTAAATCAATCTTGTGACATGATGGCAAGTACAAAAGAAGTGACACGCTTGGTTTTCATACGGATGGAGGGACTTGCGTTATCTATTTAGATTTATGTCTGTGGTAGATCCTATACTTCAAATAATACTCACCCAATTTTAGGTGACAGTCCTCCCATCTGTAACCTTCCAGGTAGCGAATCACAGGTATTCAAAACAGCAGCAAAATAGTTCAAGCACTGTCTCCCAGTGAAACCTCCAGAAGTTAACGACTCGGCGAAGTAAAAGTAGCTCCTTGCATGGTCGCAGGCGTTTGAATCGCACCCTGGCATAGATATACCGCCGTTGGGGTAGAAATCAACCTTGGCTAAGTCTCCAAGATAGCCATTGACGCCATAATTCGTATGGATCACTTCAGTATAGATTCCATCATCAGGCTGGAAACGATAGATATTGTTGACCCAGCCAACCATTGCTGGATCTAATCCTGTAATATGGATTTCCTATAGTAGTTTTTTGTTTCATATCCTTCAATCAAACTGAAATCACACACACTTACCAGTAATATAAGTGATATCTCCTTTAACGTGTCTTCCAACAATACCCGCCTGGTGGCCTCCAGCCCCATGGCCAACTATATGATAATCTATATCAGCACCAGCCTCTTCGTTAATCCAATCAATGACCCCTGCAACGGCTCTACCAGAAGCTATAGTGTTTGCGATTAATATTCTGTAACTTATGGTACTGGCACCAGCGCTCCAGTCAACGACGATGATGTTTAGGTCTTCTGCTGCGAGGAATGCTAAAAAGAGCAAGATTGCCTTTAGTTTCAACATTAACAAACTTTTTTCCTACCTCGGACTCCTCGGAGACCATATATGAGATAAAGATGTCCTTTACGTACAGATTTTTTTAAATAGTTATTTTTTTAGTGTCGTTTCCTGGATGTGAAATACTGTCTGACTGTCTGAAGATGGTGATGAGCGAACGAGGAGGTCATCGAGAGCCCCAATGGAATCAGTAATTAGTTTGTGCAGTAAGGCTCTGCATAAATCTGTCTGTCTTAAATGAGGGCCAAGGTACCCGTGATGTAGTAACCGGGGTTAAAGGAAAAGTTGCAAATGCTATGGATGGGTCAATACTGGAGCAATAGTACTGAGATGAAAGAAGGAAAGGTAAGGCTCAGCCCAAAAACTATTTATAAAAAAAAATAGTTCTAGTGATAGTATCAGCCTGTTTATAGTATACTAATAAAATGCTCAATTAAAAATTAATGCTTTGATCACCTCTTTAAAAACCAACATTCGAAGACACCACCGAGAATGTGATTTCAAGTACAATTATGATTGTCATAATCAGCACATACCTGGAATGAGTACAGAATTGAAATCAGAAACAGCAGAGTCTCTCCATCCATGTATCAATATGATTGTCCGTCTTGAACTCGAGAAGTTGGTCGTTTGAAGAAAACCGGCACTGTTTACTACTAGGGGTTGACTGACAGTGGGATTATTCCTGAAATTATGACAAATGCAAAATTTCAATTATACTATAACAAGTTTCTAATAAAACTTGAAGATGCATTATATGTGTTAATCTATTCTAAGAATCCTAGCCCGAATTTGATAAGTTTTTTCGATTAGTTTCGTAAATTGTGCTGATAATATAATTATTATTTTAAGAGAAGTAGCGTAGCGTTTACTCGCACAAAGAGCAGTAGCCCGATTCTCGTAACAAAACATCAACAACTTCTAAACGATTTTAAAATTGAATTGCAATCGAAACTGCTTTTCGTATTATCGTAACACATTTTGCACGGTTGAAGAACTATCCTATCAAAGTTCGAGTAACGTATCGTTGCAAGCGTATTCCGGTAATTAAATCGAACTCAATAAACGAAAAAGTAACCATTTAATATTTTTTTCTCAAATAAAGGTTATTTGGTAAATCAATTAGGATTAATATGGCAATTACATTTTTTTTTGACCACATGAGTAGTTAGGTAATTGCTTGCTTGTCGTCGAGTTTCAATCCTATTGAGTTATTGGTCGATTGAAGTAGCACGGGAATACGAAATTAAAACTGATGTTTAGTTGGATGATTTCTAAACTCTAGCGACATTTGTATCGTTTCGTATTACGAGAATCAGGCCACTGGTCAAATGGCGTACCTCCTCGAGTACCTCCAGCTTACAGAATACCGCAGTCAAATAACTTCATGTTGTGTTCCTGCCCGTGAGTAAGGTAAGGTCGCCAGTGCTCATTGGGGATGGGGGAAGGGACGCGTGAGTGATGCCACGTGTGTAGCAAACGTCCATACGACTACGAGTATTCCTTTCTAACTAGGAAGGAATAACTAATAATAAGAAACAATCTAAACACTAACCTAGTAAATAAATGGTAAACATTATGTCCAGGATCATATCGAATAGCCTCATTCAAATCATCTAATGTCACCCATAAGTCAACCAAATGGAGCTGCCCCTTCGAGTCTGTCGCATATTGGTAACGAAGACCTGGATCTAGCTTCCTAAGAACTGGACTCGCCAAAGCTAGAAAGAATATGTACGCTAAATGTAAAACACGAAATGAATTCAATGCCAGATCCTAGATTCTTAATTGTGGAGAAAGTGTTAGCAATAATTGTAGCATATTCAACACAATTGATTGCAACAAATACTTCTGGAACAATATTATCTATATGACAAGCCACTGCATTAATTATATCTACTCATATCTGAACTAAAGATAACTAACTTTACGATAAAGACAGGCATTACCAGTTTAAAGAGATACAAGGATTTAATATTGCAAACTTACCCACACCGAGACCAATCAAACAAAATACAAGAGTTATTTTAAACATGGTTATCTAATAAATGTTTGTAGAATCAAAATGGAGCCACAATAATCATATCTCATCAGTCATAATAATCCAGATAAAGATCCCAGAATTCAATACTAATTTATCTAAAGATTTACCAGGTGGGATTTAACAGTAGCATATTGGGGACACTTTATTTTATTACTAGATTAAATCCAGCGGATTTACCCGTCTTTAAAAAAAATATTTATCCCTCCCGGATATTATAATTGTAGGTGCGAAGTTGCCATTAAGAGAGGTTGAGCGTAGCTTTTATTCGATCAAAGAGCAACTCGATTGGTAAAGTACCTCCACCTTACAGAATACCTGAGCCAAATAACTTTATATTGTGTGCCCCCACGTGAGTTAAGAGTGCGTACAAAGCAAAATAACAATCTTAGAATTGAAATTTACCCAAGTAAATAGTATTTAAATGAACCAAATAATTTTATATGGGTATTTTCACTATATACGCGAGGGTTCCATCTGAACAAAAACTGAATGAAAATTCCTCGATAGAAAAAAATCACAAAGTTACCTCTAATTATAATGAATTTTCGTTTTTATTCGTTGTTCATGGTGTATCTAATTAAGACAAAAATTCGATAAATAATATCACTAACATATCACCTTGGGCTGCTACTAACGATTTTTTTAAATATTCCATACTTTACGAGTTATTTAGATAAGAAGCGCTTAGTTCATTTTTGTCCCGCGAAACACGCTAATATAAGTATCTCCGTCTCATGCCACGCGAAGATTAGACATAAGTTTGTTACATCTGACATTGCCATATTTTTCTGGCTTAGTGCGCACTCTTAACGGTTGCCAGTACTCATTGGGGAAGGAGAAAGGTCGGTAACGCGTGAGTGATGCTCCATGCATTGCAAGCGTTCATATGGCTACGGTAATCGCTTACCATCAGGCGGGCCGTACGTTTGTTTACCGAAGTCGTCGTATAAAAACGTTTATTTCAAATCCATTTGGCCGTTACGGAGCGGAGTGGTAACAAACATACAGCTTTGATTTAATTATATATTATGAAATAATTAATTATAAAATAAATGTTTTTCACATTAATTAACTACCTACTAATATTTTATGAATGATAAAGTTTATCAAGGTAATGTACTAGGTATACATATTCAGTGACGTCAGCAGATATTAAAGGGAGATAGTCATCAACATTAAAATTTGTAAAAAATTTAAGGCACGGTACTTTTATAGTTATTTATGCAACTGTTGTACTATAATAAGGGGTATTAAAACACGAATGTGGGTTTATCACACGAAGCGAAGCGAGTGTGATAATAGTATCACATGCGGGTTTTAATGTATGGATGAAGCTTTGTGTAAACTAAATAGTATGAATAAAAATATAATAATCTGTGGAGATTTTAATATAAACTTGTTGGAGGATAATGCGATATGTAATAAACTCAAATCACTTTTTCTGTGCTACAATCTTGTAAATCTTTTTTTAGAACCAACTAGAATCACTGCCACTTCAGCTACTTGCATTGATAATATTTTTACTAACTTACAGCCAGTAACAAAGTCAATAATAAGTAAATTAAGTTCTGATCACTGTGGCCAGCTGGTCTCATTTCATATGCCTAGAAAAAAAGTGATAAAAAAAGATATTAAGTGTGTTCCTATGAGTGAAAGTCGCCTTGAAAAATTTAGAAATAACATTGTCAATAAATTACCACACGTACCTTACGATAATAAAAATGTTAATGAACTTTATAACTCAATTTTTAATTTAACCAAAAATGAGTATAATTCAATGTTTTCTTCAAAAACGGTAAAACGGAAATCTAACACGGTCTTCAATGACTGGGCGACGGTGGGAATTTATATAAGTAGGCGAAAATTGTATGAATTATATAGGGAAAAACAGTATAATCATGATGCTGTTTTTCTAAATTATGTAAGGAATTACTCAAAAACATTTAAATGCGTTTGTACTGCGGCTAAATCAATACATATAAGAAATAAAATTAAAAATAGTCAAGATAAGATCAAGATGACTTGGAAAATTATAAATAGTGAAACTGGAAAGTTCAAAGTACGTAATAATGAGTTTCAACTTATTATTAATGATAAATCAATCAAATCTGATCAAGATGTTGCTGCCGCTTTTGAGACTTTCTTCACCAATATTCCAGTTTCGACTACCAAGTCTCTTAATTCTTCTCCCACCCTCGCTGTATCTTTACTTAGGAAAAATGTAACAGAATGTACTGTTGACTTTAAATTCTCAACTGTTACTTCTAGCGATATAATTAAAGCATTCAAATCTCTAAATTTGAAAAACACTGTTGATCTATGGGGGCTTTCAGTTAAACTTATTAATTCTATAATTGATTGTATTGCACCTCATTTAGCTGTTATTTTTAATAAATGTATTGATTGTGGTGAGTTTCCTGATCTTATGAAACATAGTAAAGTAGTGCCTTTATTTAAATCCGGTAGTACATCCGACCCCACAAATTTTAGACCAATTTCCATACTACCGACATTCAGTAAAGTATTCGAGAAAATTATACTTAATCAATTGATGGTACATTTCAATAGTAATAGACTGCTTCACAGTAAACAATTTGGTTTCACTAGGGGTCGCTCAACAACCGATGCTGGTGTTGAGCTTATTCAACATATTTTTGACGCCTGGGAAAATTCACGAGACACCCTCGGTGTTTTTTGTGACTTATCCAAGGCTTTTGATTGCGTCCATCATAAAATACTGATCAGCAAATTACATCACTACGGCGTTAGAGACACTGCACTTGATCTTTTGATTTCTTACTTATGTGACAGAATTCAAAAGGTTGATGTTAATGGTAAAGTATCCCCTGGGTCATCAGTAACTATGGGTGTACCACAAGGTTCTATCCTTGGACCTTTTCTATTTCTCATTTACATCAACGACTTACCATATCTTGTAGAAAAAAAACATGAGATAGTATTGTTTGCTGATGACACTTCACTTCTTTATAAAGTGAATAGACATGATTTTAATTCTGACGATGTGAACAATGCTCTTTCTGAAGTCGTTGATTGGTTTACTATTAATAATTTATTGCTAAATGAGAAAAAAACAAAATGTATCAGATTCAGTCTATCCAATGTGAGACATTCGGACACAAATATTGTAATTAAAGGCGAAAAACTGGATCTTGTTGAAACAACTGTATTTTTAGGTATCACTTTAGATAATAAGATACAATGGAGCCCTCACATTTGTAAATTGGTGGATAGACTTAGTTCTGCAGCTTATGCAGTGAGAAAAATTCGCGCTCTCACTGACGAATCTACGGCAAAATTAGTTTATTTCAGTTACTTTCACAGTTTGATGTCTTACGGTATCCTCCTCTGGGGTAGTGGTGCCGAAATCAATAGAATTTTTATACTGCAGAAGAAGGCTGTCCGCGCAATATATAAAATAAGGCCTAGAGATTCTTTGAGAGACAAGTTTAAATCTATTAATATAATGACAGTGTCGTCACAGTACATATATGAAAATCTTATTCATGTGAGGAAAAACTTAAATAACTTTCCTAAGAATAGTGACACTCATAGTTTGAACAATAGAAATAAGCACAAACTTGCTGTACCTTTAACTCGGCTCAGCAAAGTTCTTAACTCTTTCAAGGGGCAATGTATACGTTTCTATAATAAAGTACCCAAAGAAATCCAAGAGCTACCTATACATAGATTCAAAAAGATAGTTAAACAAAAGTTATGCACGAAAGGGTACTATAAAGTTTCTGATTTTGTAGATGACAAGAATGCATTTGAATGAATTGTTCGCTTCACAGGCTATTGTTATATATATTTTGTAATTGTAATACTTCTATTTACATATTTAAAAAAAAAAAGACTTGCTGAGTTTCTTGCCGGAGTCTTCTCAGTTCAAGTTGTATTTGGAACCGGTGTAGAGCCATTTGTTAACGTTCACAAGTGCCCTATTAGGGCCTAAATTGAATAAATGCTTTTTGAATTTGAATTTGAATTGAATTTAATACCTAATTATGTACAAGACTTTATCTACACCCATGATCATTTTTGTAAATAACAAAGTAATACATTTCTGCAATTCTAATGTCGAACCAAAATGGCGGGCGGGATACGACGTGAATTCGAATAACCTCTAAGTTTTTTTTTTATTACGGCGCTGTGATAGTGAATCGCGCCTGCATGACTATGGAGAATGTGGCTGTTTGATTTGGGAAATGAATGAATTTCAACGTTTATGTGTATGATTGTAACTACGGTTGGGTTTGTTCCCGGGAATAAACCCAACTTCGAGTAAATTTCCATTTTGGTGGGAAAAAACCCGGGAATTTTCCCATTGGCTGGGAAAATACTCAAATGGTCACAGTGACTAGATTTTGCGTATATAGCGAGAGACACCTTAACAAAATCGTTTGAATAACATTTAACAAGATTTCTATTAGGGTCATACCACGGTCATACACATATATCATACAATAAAAAATCCATTTCTTTTTTGTGATGAAGGAGTGCATAGTTTTTAAAAAAGTGACGTTTTGGGGTTGTGGTGGACAGGCGGCGGTCCCACACAATTACCACGCCGTGGTAGTACATACTCGTCCGACTCGAAGTCGGGAAGTGTGATATTCGGTCCAGTCCGCGCAAAGTCCGCGTGGGTCTGCGCGTAGATAATGTAGGTACATACAACAGCGAGTATGATTAAAATAACAATCAAAAGCATCTAAAAATATTTTTTTAGGTACAAAAAGCCACTTGAGTATTTTCCCGCCGTTCGGGAATTTACCCGTATTTTTCCATTCTTTCCCGTATTTTCCCGTATTTTTCTTTTCTTCCCATATTTTTTTCTTTCCCTGCCCATCCCTAATTGTAACGTATACGTTCCTTATTCCGATGAAGCTTTCGTAAGTTGTTGTGCGCAGGCCGGGGATTTTTTCTGAAAGAAAAAGAAACGCAGAAAAAAGTAAAATGAATACGTGAGGAAAACTTATGTTTTGTAGAGACATAAATAATGATGACTGTACTGCTGCGGGGATCATCATACAGTGAGACAAGGTTATTTTAGTACGTGTCCAAAATCTGATCTGATAGTAACTTTAGTTAGTTTTAATTTTTAAACCCACTTCTAAAAAGTAGGAGGTTCTCAATTCAGTTGTATTTTTTTTTTATTGTTACCTCATAACTCAGTCATTTAATAACCGATTTGGAAAAATCTTTTTTATTTGAAAGGTACACTTCCCGTTTGGTCCCATTATCATCAGATCAGATTTGATTACTTCTTAGCGTACTTTGAAGTTGGTTTAAGTTTTTTGTAAAAGAATTCAATTATATAGTCTTGAGTTATAGGAATTTGAATTTAGTAACATTAAACAATTCAATGGAACACGATTATCTCACCACAGTCTATAAAAACATACAGTCGTTCGACTAAGACGTCTAGACAGGGCAATCGTGCGGGGAGTGAGGGGTGAGACGCGGGAAAGCCGCTCCCGACCTGTGAACAAAACGATGTTAGTAGCTCGGGAAAAAGCATACTTTATATGGCCGTCGCGATACCAGGCATCTCTCACTCCATGTACTTGCGCGCGATAATTGCCTACCCGCCGCCGGACCGTAACTGGTCCATTTCTCAGTTGACTGTCGACAGGCGCGTGGCGCGTTCGTACGCATATATTTCGCTCGAACAGTTTGTTGTTCTTTCTATGAAAGGTTTAAAGTACCTTTAGATTCCTTTTATAATTATGTAAAAGATCTAGAGGCCACATTTATTGTAAACTTTGAACAAAATATGAGTCAGAAGCCCGGTTGCAGGATATTTGAAATATAAAAAAATCTAATTATATACCATTTAATTCCCCTTGTACTTGTTTCTTTTTTAAAACTTTTTGTTCGATTCCGAATATTATCCACAATAAAGTTCAACAATTGTGAATGTCGACAAGCAACAAATTTATTAATCTACATATACTCTATTAATATAATAAAGCGGAAGAGTTGTTTGTTTAAACACGCTAATCTCTGGAACTACCAGTCAGATTCGAAAAATCTATCATTGATATATTTTATTTCCGAGATCACAGGTGAAACCGCGGGGGAGTCATTATCTATATATTTAAATTATAAAAATCTCGTGTCACGGTGTTTTGTGGTCGCACTCCTTCGAAACGGCTCGATTGATTTTTATGATTAGTATATTTCATACCGCTACGGGTAGGATAGGGTTGAGTAGGTCCTACCCTACCTGTTATACCCTAGTTTAGGGTACGACACCACGCAAACGAAGTCGCGCCGATATGGCTGAAAACGTTTGCCGGGTCAGCTATATAAAAATAACACACTTTTAAGAACATTTCTTATATTTAACAACTGAACATGCTGAAACATTAAAAAGCATTTTATTTTTTGTTTCATCAAGTGTATGTATTACCTACTGAGATCTTTATCGACAGAGGCATCCCTGGCAATCCACGCTAAGCACGCAGCGGCGAGTAGTTACAAAGCAAAACTAAATTTACGGTCGTAAGCTTGGGTTCATTTTCGTTCGCAGCGTTTATCGACTCAAAAGAGTAGGCTATTATAGCAGTAGGTATTGTCAATTTTATATGGAGTGATTTATCTGTTACGTAGTAACTATTTAGTAATCTGTGGCGATACTGTCTAGATGTTGTCGGCATTTTCCACGAGATCATATGCGTCGGACGACTGCATGGTTTTATAGACTGTGGTATTACTATGTAATACCTTCCGTAGCTATATAGACACTTCGTCGCCTCCATAGTAATACGTGGTAATACATAGAAATGAAAGAGAGGGAAGTAGTGTCGCGGCGACACATCGCCTGCTGCTGCTGTCTGAATTCAGCTACGAACTTATACCATTTTCGTTACGTATTTGTACTGGTGACAGATTTTCAACTTGCGGAGCTTACTGCGGGGTGGAGCCAGCTAGGCGGATGCTATAAAGTACTCGGCTATCGTACCACACTAACAATAAGGTTCTTCTGTTCTGTCATACAACGGTTTCCTCACGTTAACTTCACCGAAAGTTCAAGTTCAAACACTGAATTGTTTGAAAATCGATCCCTGATAGCATTTCTCAGATTTTCACAAAGTCTCACCTACTAACCATAGGTGCGATTAGTTCGGACGGAAGTCCTTAATATATCTCTGACAGATTTATGGCAAGTTTAATAATTATCAACGCCGGGATTACAAGTTTCCAGAAGGTGTAATCTTTGATAAATAGTATTAATATAAAGTCAAATTTGTTTACGTAATCTTCAGTTACTACTTGCACCAAGATGTACGCGTTAGCCAAGTGTGTTTTTCTCGTTTGTGCTGCAGTTGCAGGTATGAGTGCAATAACTATGCGTATTATGTAAAATAGGGCCTATTAAATTTACCTGCATTGCAATCTTATTTATTAATTTCTGTGCGTTTCTTAGTAATCTAAAATAATAAGTACCTACTGCGAGTAACATTCATACTATTTGGTTTGACTAGCTGAACCCCGCGGTGTCATCCGCGTACTTCTTAATTTTTTCACGCGGAAAACTAATATTTTTTTCAAAAATCAAACTAGCCCTAGGTACTCCAGCAATAACAACAACTATCTGTCACTGAAAATTGCATCAAAATCGCGCCATCCGTGTTTAGACAGACATACCTTAAACACCTTTTTTCGGTACATTTACCGTATATACTTTCATATACATTGAGCCTTTATTTTGTAGGTATTACAAACAGACACTTCAATTTATTTGTTATTATCGACTTAGTTTAGGCTGCCATAAACATTGCATGCCACGTTGCAGCTGTGTTCTCTAATATGGAGTCCTTTGATAAATTATCAGCTATTTTACAATGAGCATGAGCTCCCATTGAAGGAAAACATCGTTAGGAAACCATATCACGGTAATATAGTGCTTTGTAGTACCCGTCTGGCTTGCTACCACCCTCATCGTTAAAAATCTGTCGCCAAGCACCTATCAGTGTGTTCCGACAGCTGCATTTGCGAGCCAGATCCTAGGATTTTCTAGGGTTTGTGTGCTTACCAACTTCTGCCACATCATCACTATGGTTTGATTGTGGAGGTATTTACGGTATACACATATGTACGATAATACCTAATGATTAATAATGATTCAATATATTGTAGGTAGGTATACTGTAGTATATACTGGGTGGAGACTTCGAGATGGCATATTTTCGAAACCTATGTTGGATTAGTCATGCTGAACAACTTTTACTATGGGACCAACACTGAATACTCAATTTTTTTTTTACTTTTCATACATTATGATCGAGCAATGTTGACATTTACTATGAAAAATAAACATTTTTTTTTGGAGAATTCACTATTGGTTCCGTAGTAAAAGTTGTTCAGCATGACTAACCCAACATATGTTTCGAAAATATGCCATCTCAAAATCTCCACCTGTTATACTGTAATTCAGGGGTTCCCAAACCGTGCGTCGCGACGCCCAGGGGCGTCGTTGTAGTATCCCAAGGGCGTCGCGGCGTCGTAAGGCGATCTAAATAGGTTGGCTGTCTGTGTCAGCTACTTTGTCTGAATTTTGGAGCTTAGTTTATCAGGAATATCGTTCTATCAGCACTGCCGCATTGAGGGTTTTATTACCGTTTGCGACATCATACTTGTGCGAGACAGGTTTCTCTTTGCAGTAATTAATTACTTGTTCTTAAGAACAAGTATAGATCGTAAATAAATTGAGACGAGACGGGCAATTTCGAAACTTGAGCCTCATTTCGAGAAACTTTGCTCAGAAAAGCAAGCACATCCTTCTCATTGACCAAATGAAAAGAGATAAAAAAAGGTTGTGCTTGCTTTTTATCTTTTTTGTTTGCTATCATTTTTGTTTTTATGGTTTGTTCTTTATTTTCTAATAAAAGTTAAGATGCTATTTGGAGTTTTTCTGACAAATTTATATTAGACTAGAACTACAACAAGTAGGTTAATGTATAGCAAGAAGGCCAGGGCGTCACAGTTAAAATAAGTTTGGGAACCCCTGCTGTAATTCATAATAGTCAAACTCAATGCACATTCAATTAAATACAGATAACATCAAGGCTGGAATTATGAAAACATTATCATGTTGTCAATAATTGTTATTGAGCTGGTTTATAATTATAACCCGGCATTATCTGATAATCCCATCAGGTGATATTCCGTGGTATCAAGAACGTTGCAAAATAGTGATGCTTGAGTGGCTATCATTATAAGACATGATTATTTAATGTAACGATAACATTTATGCTTCTTGATACATAAAAAACAGATGGGAAAAAAAAACGGGAAACTTAAATTTTTAGCATTTCCTACGCACGAAAATGGCACATTAGAATAGAATAACTTTTTAGATTAGGTTAGTTTGAGTATGTAGGTACTTGAAAATAATTTTGAACATAAAAACCGGGCATTCTCACAATAATGGTGAATCTATACGATAGTTAGTTTCCAAGTATCCAATCCATTTCTTTAGGAAATGGAATTTTGTTTTCATAAAAAATATGTAAGAGATATGTACCAAAGATTTGTACTAAAATTTTGGGTGCTATCATATTCTTAATGACTTAGCAGATCCTGTTTATGTAATCGCTGTATCCCTGTAGGTATAAATAATATGTTTGAGATTCGTTAAAAAACCCAAAACTTTGGTATATTTTGTTATTTTGGTGTACACTTAAGTCTACTTTCGTTTTTTAACGAATCTACGTAGGATGGCCCTACGGATCGTACGGGGATACCGTACCGTATTCGTTGAGGGGCAACTATTCTGGCTCGCTTTCTGCCACTGGATATTCTGACGGACATGAATGCGAGAGAGCCTATGACCGAATCTGCATCATCCGCCAGAGAGGTGGAGGCGACCCAGAAGAGAAGAATAACAGCTACGGTGTTCCCCTGCCTGTCGTAAAAGGCGACTAAACGGGGCCTTTAGCAATCAGAGCGGGTGCTCTGTGCAGCCAGAAGCGACCCCAAGGAGACGATGGGTCGATGAGTCACGACTTATCGTGCGATAGCACAGCAAGGGTGCTCGGGGAGTTCCCCCGGGACGAGCTATATAAGCGCCGCGCGTGGAGGGGTGAGTAGGTACGCGTTCAACACGAGAGCCCGCCCCCGCTCTACAGCGCAGATGGCGACCACCGTGGGGTTTTAGCCGGTACAAGTCCGACATAACCTTGCTGCTACCCCCCGAGGCGGTCGGGTATCATAAGAGGATTTCCCCAAAATTCTCTTGCGTTGCCCGCTGTTAGCTGAAGTTACATAGCCCAAAACGTACAGTAACCGGAAATCTTCTTGGCACAAAACGTAAACTGAACAGAAGCCAAATTTTAGGTCTTTTTGGTGATGGGGTTGGTGGGGGCGGAGACAGGAGCGAGGGCGGGCGCGAGATAATAAATTAAAATAATCTACGAGTGCATTTATGTTGCTCGCCAGTTTACCTATGTGCAAACCATTCCCAAATTGTGCCAAGAAGTTTGCCGGGATCTATCCCATCGAGCTATGATAATACTTGGAACCAGGCCCCTTTTTTCCACTGGGTACTCTGGGCCCAGTAACCCGCGATCTATGGGGGCCCCCTAGTTTCTGCTAGATCACCAGCCGATAACCAATATTACCGATAAATATATTTACTTTGCGATAGTCAAACTATTTAGAACAGATTAACAACAAATATTTACTGACCTATTTATTTATTAGCTTTTTATGCCTAAGACTGCCAAATAATGTCTGGCTGAATACCCACACAAAGTGGGTCCCCAAAATAATGTTTAAGTTTTATGTAGCGACGTACAATTTTAAACTTAGGTAGATCCTAAGTAAACTGGCTCGATGATCGGGACTATCGGGACTTCGATTTTTAACGATCATAGATTTTAAGATCATAGGGCCCCATTATACCACGATACAAATAGATAATTATACTAAAGTTCCCAGGGCCTCCAATAGGCTTGTAACTGTATTCTCACCACCAAACTGAAAAAAATGGACTACAAGTGACTACAAAATATTATTTAATAACAGTAACACAAGATTTGACGATCAATAACCTAAAAAGAGTGACTTGCGAACTTAACTTACCAGTAACAAAACTAGTTTTGGTTAGTTTCCTGACAACAAAACGTCAACTTACATAACTAGTTTTATAGATAAATTTCTTCAGTGCAGATAAATACATAACATGATATTGTTTCAGCTTCCGGATTCAGCATGGGAGACATAGATGTGATAATGCATTTGTTTACAAGGTTATTTCATTTTTTATTGACAAAGTAGAGTTACGTAAAAACAGGGATATAGGTACATAGAAAATATCGAAATTATTTTTGGCAAGCCCCTGACATTGCTGCTTTACCAACATCTCAGTTAGTTGTAGTCAGCGTCTCAGTTATTCTTATAAACTGAAAGTACAACAAAAGTAAGTTCTTTGTTAAAAAAAACATTTTTAAAACAAGCTTTTTTTGCTTGTAGTGACTGTATTTTTTATGGACTGTACTTGCATTGTCATCCAATGTACTAATGTATACCAAATATCAAGTCAATCTGACTACTGAAAGTGGGTGAAATTCGACATGCAAGATTCCACCCGAACAAACATACAAACATTGCAAGTTAAATAAAAGCTTGTAATATAAAATAACTTTGATATAAACTTTTTGTGATATCAATCAAAACTGAAATTAGTAAAATATAACACAAGATAAAACTAAATCCATCAGCAAAGAAAATTAAAGACATCTATTGAGATTAGTTTTTATATAATTTCAGGTCAAACCCACAAGTTAGCCAGCCGATGCTACCTACAGTCAATTCCATCATGACGTCGTCGATGTCGATGGTCCGCCGCACATACATCACTATTCACGGCCATGGAGAGTCAGTCTCTGGGAATTTCAATGCTTTCGTAGTTCCCGGTAAGATTCGAATCATCTGCTAAAAATACAAAATTAACAAAGAGCACATCAACTTTTTCCGGGTAAAACAACATTCTACCGTCTCGGTGTGAATTAACCTTTAAGGTATAGTTTAATTGAATCTTATGAGGTAGCCACTGCTTAATTCTTTTTGTTTTTTAATTTATATTTGTCTCACTACCAGCTTACAATTAAAACATACAACAGAAAATAAACTTACGTACTATTTTAAGCTAAAACGTAAAGCTATACTTAATATAGCATGAGGTGCTTACTTCTAATATAATTACAATTCTTAAATAATGAATTAATTAGTAATAATAATTTAAATAATACAATTTCTTAGAAGTAGGTACCGGATAACAATCAACAATCGTAGTTCACAACAAATTTTCGTTGAGAGTTACATTGATGCATTTTTTATGGAAAGGAGTAACCAGAGAAGTAATCTTATTCCGCGGATATCTCAAGTACTCTGATTTTAAAATCCTTTGCTTTGGATTTGCGGACAGTCAATCATACCACTCATATACTGTAAAAAAAAACCAGCAAATCTAGAATGTCTCGACGTTGCGAGAGAGATGTGATGTTAAAATATTAATTGTTAACATGAATAACATTTTTATTTGAGTCTGGGCCTATGTATTTACAAACAAAAAGTACTATTTGTATTATATCAGTTATCTAGTTTCCATAGTACAAGCTCTGCTTAGTTTGGGATCAGATGACCGTGTGTGAGGAATGTCCCAGGATATTTATTTATTTATTTATATTTACAGCCCACCTTTCCACGGAAGACGCCAACGTCATCGCAGTTGACTGGAGCCCTGGTTCTGGCATGTACTCGCAGGCCCTCGGCAATGCTCCCCAGTGCGGTCAGGTCATCGCTGACTTCATAAACATTCTAATCAACTCGTTCGGTTATAACCCAAACCTCATCCGCATCGTCGGTGTTGGCGTTGGTGGTCATATTGCTGGCATTGCTGCTAGGCTGGTTAATGGAAACATCCCTCATATTGTTGGTAAATATTTAAGCACATTCTACAATACAGTACATAATTATCACATTGACCACAACCAGATTGTGGTCAATTTAAACACAAGTCTATACAATGTTAAAATCTTCTTTCTTCTGTATTATTATATGTACACTCGAAAGCAATGAATACGGGTCACTTAAAGAAACCTATAAATCTCGGAAACTAAGAACGCTAGCTTAATGAAATAAATTGTGTATAATAGACAATTAAATACTCCTTAAATTAAGGTATTAGACATTCTTAGTTATTGTAAAATTATGTCATAAAAAAATCAAACTTGTAAAAGGGAGACTTTCGAAGATGGAACCTCGAAATTACTGCATTTTGCTGTTGTTTCTAATCTGTCATTTAAGTGGATATATAAACCATATTCATAGTATTCAATATTTATTATTCAAGCTGTAATCATGTCGCTTACACCTGAAGATAGCACCAGATTTCTCACAATGCTGGAAACCGGCCGGAGTCAGCGCGATACAGCCAGGACTGTCGGGGTGTCGCTGTCAACAGTACAACAGTTCTCCGACATTACGAGAAAACTGGCTCTAACCTACACAGACTAGGAACAGGCAGAACCTGGTGTACCACAGCACGAGAAGATCGATACTTGATGAACACCATGCACCAAAAGTGATCCGTATTCATTGCTCTAGAGTGTATAAAAGGAAAACGTGACTGACTGATCTATCAATGCATAGCTCAAACCACTGAACGGATTGGGCTGAAATTTGGCATACAAATAGTTATAATGAAGTAGGAATCCGCTAAGAAAGGATTTTTGGGAATTCCAATAGAGGATGAAAGTTTATATGAAAGTCGGTCTGTTTCCGTCAGTTTTGAAGTTAGGATCTTCAAATTTTGTGTGTAGCGGTGTTTTTGATAATTCTGACCCCGAAGGGGTGAAAAGGGGGATGAAGTTGTGTATGAAAAGACCTACATTTTCAAAGTAAACATCACAAAATTATAATCATATAGTGAGTGCATCCACTATGGAAGGATTTTAGGATATTTCACCCCTAGGGGGATAAAATAGGGGACGAAAGTTTGTATGAAAGTCTGTCAGTTTTGAAGTTGGTGTTTCAGCGTTTTTATAATTTCGTCCCCAACGGGGTGAAAAGGGGGATGAAAGTGTTCATGGCAGTCCTTCATTTTCAAATTAAACATCACTAAATTTAGTATCAACGTATATCGGACGTAATGACACCCAGTAATAACATAAAATCTGTAGAAAGCTTTGGGCATTCTCCGCAAAAAAAATAAAGGCTTTTGAATTCCTTCAGTCATAGATAACCTATAATTTTGATGAATACATACAGCCGAAATGCGTTGGTTAGATGATTTAAAGATTGAAACAATTCACCGGATGTAAACGGCTCAAGACCGCTGGTAGTGGATAGCAAAAAAAAACAATGAAAACAAATTGTTTTTTTTTTTTTTTTTGCGAAAACCAACATGTTTCATACAGTAGTGAATATCCCTAGACTGAATTTTAAAAATACAATGAAAATATACGTACTCATAAAAGCCAAATTATAATATCTACTATGCACTTTATTTCAGCTTTGGATCCATCTTTCCATGGCTGGACTCACCACCCCGATCTCCTCAGCTCTGACGCCGCTGACTTCGTCGAGGTGATCCACACGACAGCTGGAATTACCGGCTACGATTACCCTCTAGGAGACTTAGATTTTTATCCTAACGGTGGCACTTCCCAGAACGGTTGTGGCAATCTTGTTTCTTGCTCTCACACCTACGCTTATGCCTTCTATGCCGAGTCCATCGCGAGGGACGTGAACGGTGGCGACAGATTTATTGGAACTAAATGCGAATCCTACGAAGCTGCTATTACACTGCAATGTGATGGTGAAAAGGATGTTCACTTTGGTGGAACCGAAGTTAAATCTACGTAAGTTATATTTATTGAGTATGTATGACTGCAAAAAAAGAATCCTACTAGAATCCGAACCAAACTTAATGGCGGCTGTGAAGTGCGTTGTACCGCATATCTTCGTTTTCGCTACTGCGCAGCGTTCCGCGCCTAATATCACAGCCGCCAATAAGTTTGACTGTCTGTACCTACCTACTACACCGACTTGCTTAAAAACCTACATTGATTTTTGTTTTCAATAATATTGTTTTTCTTTTTACAGTGAATCCGGAATTTATTTCTTCGTGACCAACCTCGCACCCCCATTCGCCAGAGGCTAAATATTTTGGAATAAAATTATACTAATAGTCATGTATTTTAGTATTATACTTACCCAAACTTTATAAATAAAATTTCATTGATATTTTTTTTTGCCAAATTGAGATTTTTGAGATCATCTATCTCTTTGTTACGGAAATGTGAATGTATTGATTGGCAATCAATTATTGTTGTAATTTGAGGTGCTCAAATATCTAAGGCAGATAACGTAACGAGTCTTTCTTCCTGTCTTAGGTTATATTATATTTATAGTAAGTAAATAAAAAAAAATATAAACTCAATAAAAAAAATGGTCTTATTTTTGGTTGAGTGGTCGTTAGCCGGCTTGTTTGCATGTATTTGCTGCTGACTAAAGTAAGGCCAATGAGATGAGATAATAGTACATTGTCGATTGTGATACATGTGTGCAAAGTTGGCTATTACACTCGAGGCGGTATTAAATATCCTGGGACATTCCTCATTTGATCCCAAACTAAGCAGACCTTGTACTATGGACCATATACAACTTTTTGTATGTAAATACATAATTAATATACATAATTACACCCAGTCACAGAACATACAGACATGTTCATGCACACAAATGCATGTCCTGTGTGGGAATCGAACCCACGACCTGGCGACGATGCTACCTGGCTACCACGGCGCTATAGTTAGAATCATAACCAGAGTCTTAACCAACCTGAACCAACCGCACCAGCTGCTGTGAGCCGCGGGCAAACGCGATAAGGGAGCCGAGAGAGTAATGATCAATGCACACGCGACGCTTTTCAACACACTTGCGAGGAAAAAACAGACTTGAATTTTTTGAAGTAGTTTTTTGATAATAATCAACCACACAACGAGAACGTTAACAAATATGGCACACAATGACATGCTTTTTTTTTCTTCAAAGTATTGAATGATTGTTCTATTGAAAATATTTCGCTGACTTCAAAACAGTGTCAGATAAGAGTTATTTCATACTTTTTAGTGTACTTTGAAGGCGGTTTATTTTTTTGTTAAAAAGTTAATTTATTACTTTACATTACCGCACAGTTTTATGATAGGTTTTATCTCGATTATGTTATGTTTGTACCTCACTGCAAATGATATGTGTATAGACGAAGCATTCGGGTAAAACAGTATGACAGCGCACCGCTGTCAAAAAAAAAGCATGTCATTGTGTGCCATATTTGTTAACGTTCTCGTTGTGTGGTTGATTATTATCAAAAAACTACTTCAAAAAATTCAAGTCTGTTTTTTCCTCGCAAGTGTGTTGAAAAGCGTCGCGTGTGCATTGATCATTACTCTCTCGGCTCCCTTATCGCGTTTGCCTGCGGCTTGCCTTCTCGTTGTGTGGTTGATTATTATCAAAAAACTACTTCAAAAAATTCTCCTCCTTTTTGAAGTTGGTTAAAAAGCACTAGTGCGTAATACTAAAAACTGTTCAATAAATGTCACATTACGAGCGAGTGTGTTGAAAAGAATGTATATAAACTTTCGGGCGTTCATAACATTTTTATATTTAAATAAATTATATGTATACCTACACATTTTCTTACTCAGCATAGTTATAATCACGGGTGGGACATTATTCATGCAAAAGTAGGATTCTCAAACAATTCCGGAAATGTTTGGCCATGGGAATAATTACCTGATTAAAAACATTTTCTTTTTATCGCGTTCACTTATAACAAAATTGTCCATCAATTATGATTATTGTTAATCACGTATTGTAATTTCAATGTATAGCTGTGACCCGCGGTTTTACCTTCATTTAATTTGGACTACACGTGCGCGATATAAACTCTACGCTACGCGTCCCGATCACGAGCCGAGCCGCTCTGCATGTCGTCGATTGCAGTACGTTCGTAAAGCACTTATTGCACTATCCTATTTGTAGAAAATCTAATTAGGAGCACTCTAATTAGGAAGTAGGAAGCTATTGATAACAATAGACTAAATTGAATTCTAAATATAATAGTGAATAGGCTTTTTCTGGGTAAGCGTGCTACATCCTCGGCCTCGTCATAACTCCTCATGGGGTCAGGCGAAGGTCAAACGCAAGCCCATTTAACATAAAAAAAAAAAAAAAATCGGGCAGATGACTCGCAGTCATGAAGTAGAATAACAAAGCGCGGCCGCCAACTAAGTAGTCGTTGTAAATCGTAGCGATGCGATTAACCAAAATCGTAAACAATTTAGGAAATCGAGCGGTCGGGACCTTCCTATCTCACTAAATCGGAAGCTAACTGTTCTAACTTCGATTAGACTTTCCTATTTCCTAATTAGATCTTCTACAAATAGGATAATGTAATAAGTGCTTAAGGCTAGGCTCATTTTAAGCATAGATTACTATAACTATAAATAAATCTGTGTTGTAAGTCCACACTTGACGCTACGAGAGACGATGCGTAGAGTAGATCCACCTATTTTTATATCGGATTGGTACCTAGTTCCTGAGATTAGCGCGTCGAAACATATTTCCGCTTTTCTATATTAATACTAGCCTGTCCCCCGCGGGTTCACCCGCATTCCCGAGATAAAAAGTAGCACATGCCTATAACACTCGGAGATATGCAAGCCGCATTATCCCCGAGGGTCATAAGCTACCATGAAAAATTTCTGAAAAAAAAGGACTTCTCATTCAAAGGACACAAAAACGGGTTCTTCGCGATTTTCAGCAAAACGGTTAGTTTTATCATAAAATTAGTTCAGACAAAAATTGTAGATCAGATAATCTTTAAAAAATGTCTACATACTTTTTTTTTCCTAAGAGGGTGCCGTTTCTGAGATATAACGATTCAAAAAGTTGGAAAAGTTGTAATATTCATAATCGCTGTCAGCTTTCTGCGAACCTTGCCGTTAATCGGAAACAGTGGCAGACTTGAGAAAATTTTCTATAGGTACAGGTCGTTGTTTTGGTCAGCGACGAGCGACTCAGGGTCGATAATACAAATGACACTGGTACTAAAAAAATATTAAAATAATACTTAATTTTTTTATAATAATAAAAAAATAAATTTGGAGAATCATGTAATAAGCTAGTGTAGACGTAATACTCAACGGGATTGCGAGGGAGTAAAGATGTGGGGTGATGGCGAAGTATTCCCATTTGCGCACCGATCCTATTCCCTTTTCAGCACCGATTCATATTTTGGATCGGTGCTCAAATGGGAACAAAAATTTAAATCGAAATCATTCCCTTTTGAGCACCGACGGATTTGTAGCTTCTAGTGTTGTGTTGTTTTCATCTCTCTCTAAATAAATAAATACCTCCAAAAAATTATACTTGGTAATTAAAGAAAAAATGGTACCAAGACTTAGTACTTACGTTATTTTATTGAATATTCCCATTAGAGCATCAGCTAATATTTTAAATTGTACCAGTATAGCATAAGCTCGAAGGAGCTCTCTCCTTTTTCATAAGTTAAAAAAATATATATGTTGTTTTTATACCAGAGAGAGCTCCTTCAAACTTCTGTTATACTAGTACTATTTAAAACTGTGATGTTTAAATAAAATATATTTTTTTGGAGATATCTCCTTCGAGCTTATGCTATCCTGGTACCATTTTTTCATAAGAATACATTTTTTGAGGTATTAAGAGAGAGATTTAATATAAGTAAAATGGAGAGTAAATTATGTTTCCATAATTAGTCAGTACCTAGGTTTTCTAACACATGCTAGTCTTTGCTTAAAAGGAGATTCCAAAAATATATAAATTAAGATTAGTTATTTAGAAATAAATTTATTATAAATTTATTATTTTTACTAGATAATATAAACAACAGTAAGTATATTTTGACAACCAACCTAACATATTGATCAGTACTCAAAGCGGAATAGCTTTGATGCTCTTATAATGGGTTCTCTAACGATAATACTTTTTATAATAAAACTGTAAATTTTTATCGATACGTTTTATTAAACACCACAACACTAGAAGCTACAAAACTGTCGGTGCTCAAAAGGGAATGATTTCGTATTAAACTTTTGTTCCCATTTGAGCACCGATCCAAAATATGAATCGGTGCTGAAAAGGGAATAGAATCGGTGCTCAAAAAATCGGTGCTCAAAAAATCGGTGCGCAAATGGGAATACTTCGTGATGGCGGCTAGCGCCTAGCTGTCTGGCTCTGCCAAGTCTGTGCACGTGCCTTATGACCATACATTGCGGTAATTTTCTTTCTAATTGAATAAAGTATTTCTCAACGCATTTACAGTATTTAATGGAATTAAATAAAAATTCATTCATTCATTCAAATAAAGTCCATTTTTGGAAAATGTATTTTTTGTACTACCGCTCCTGGGTCGCTCGTCGCCGACCAAATAATCATCCTGTATATAGATTGTTATTTGTACCTACATAATATTTTTTATAAATAAAAAATAGATATTTAATGTTTTAAAGGATAAAAAATCCACATTATAATGCCTATTAAAGTAATAAATGTTGTTTTGTTTAATGAAAGCCTACTCAAATTGGGAACTTAAGTTTATTGATAATGTTCGATGATAATAAACATATTATCTTGATGACCCTTCAAAATTAAGCATATTCATTATTCCATTATCGATTATAATTAACAAATACTTAAGCCGCCATTGGGTCGGATCACGCACCTCCTTTATTTGTATTTGTTTGTTGTATTTATAAAAACCTAATACTATTTATTCAAAGTAAAGACTACTGGAGGACATACCTAGGCCACCATATTTAAGTTTTAGGGT
The DNA here is from genome assembly GCA_951394255.1 of Polyploca ridens. NCBI lineage: Eukaryota > Metazoa > Arthropoda > Insecta > Lepidoptera > Drepanidae > Polyploca > Polyploca ridens. The sequence continues at coordinate 14,455,663 of OX596245.1, forward strand.
TCTTTTAGAAAAAAAACAACAGAAATAACCATGCGTGCGGGGAACATGTAGGATTATTATTAATCAGTAGATTTTTAGAATACTTTAAACTTAGGTACTTTACTTAACTTTTGTTTAAACTTGATTAATAACAAAATGGCTGATTATTCTAGTAATGGACCGGGAGATACTGGTACTTTCCTGGTCATTTGTACCAGCGACCCTACAGGCATCTGTGCTACAGGGGTCTAATTCCGTAATGACGAAAAGGAAAATGATAAACATAGCGCCGGTACTGGGGCGGCCCAATTGTCGGATGAAATTACCAGTGTCGAACGATTTGTTCCACAAAAAATCATGTATTTTCCGATAGTCGATGAAAAATGAAGTAGGCGGTAGCGTAATGCCATACTTCTCCGGTGTGGCTTACAGCCTGCCATAACTACGAGAAAACATTAATTTAAAATAAAACATCAATTGTACCAGGCTAATTTTTGCACAGCACCGTCGAGTTTACGAAAATCACCATGACACACTTTTCCGACGGTTCCAAATGGCCGCTATACCGCCGTAAAGGTGTATTTTTACCCGACTGACCCGGAAGGAGGGTTATGTTTTTCGAGTGTATGTATGTATGTATGTATGTCTATTTCTTTGTGCCACTCTGCAGCCTAAACGGCTTGATGGATTTACGCATATGAGGTGTCGTTAGATTCGTCTTGACTGGGGGAGTGTCATAAGGTATATTATTTTTATATAGAGCCTAAGAATAAAAAAATAGGGGGGGTATTAAAAATAAAACTTTCGTTATTATAACAATATGGGTATCAAATGAAAGCTTGTAAATAGAGCATTCCATATATGTATATATTGTAATACTTTTATGCTACCATTTTGACGTAAACTGCAAAAAACCACGTTTAATGCAAGGACAGTAGGTACTGAGCCGTTACCATACGTAAATCACAGAGTTGCGATGGTTGTTAGCGTTCCTTTACCGTACCGCTCATTTACTTACTAATACATACAACTCTTTCTGTATAAAACTAAAAAGGATAAAATAAATTAAATTATTAAAAGAAACAAAAAACCCGACTGCGTAAAACATAAATTAACTGAAAAGAGAAAAACAAGCTCTTAAATCTATAGAATTTTGAATATAACTTGAATTTTATAAGGTATTGCAGTCGGGGATAAACAAATATTACAAAAAAATACATACTTAGGTTATTGGTTGTCCCCGATTGCAATACCTTATAAAATTCAAATTATATTCAAAATTCTATAGATTTAAGAGCTTGTTTTTCTCTTTTCAGTTAATTTATGTTTTACGCAGTCGGGTTTTTTGTTTTTTATTTTTTTTGCATAACGTTTTGTACCACGAAAATATGGCTATCTAATCCTATAGACTCTATAGGATTACATTTTACACGCCGTATTTTAAGAATGTCCCAGTATATTTTTTTTTATTGAAGTATTTATTAGCAACAAATATGTACACAATATTATCCTACTGATAAACGGCAAGGTAATATTATTATTATATAATGCCATAGAGAAAAATGTCATAATGCGTACGTACGCAGTATATTGGAATTCGGAAGTGTAGTCTGGAGTCCACAATATGCTGTGCATATAGATAGATTGGAAAAGGTGCAAAACAAATTCTTAAGAGCATTGGATTATCGTACTGGCAGCATTTTCACAGATTATAAAAATAGTGCCATCAGACATAAAGTGCAATCGTTGCTTAGCAGACGAAACTATCTTGATAGTATGTTTCTGTATAAAATAACACACAACCACATTGACTCTAATTGTTTGCTCGAAAAAATTCGTTTCAAGGCTCCTCGTAGTTCCTCCCGTTCTCAACTTACATTTTTATTACTACTAGTCATACTAATTACGCTAAAATGCATTTATCCTGCGATTTTTATAATAAATATTTGAATGGTGTTGACATATTTAATTGTAGTTTAAGCACGTATAAAAGATGTGTGGCTGAATCTCTATGTAAATTGTGAATAAGGAATCCAAAAGTCTGTATACACTTCCTCGTTTCTTTAGTTTTAATTAAGTATTTTGTTTTTGTGGCATGAAGAAACATTGCTCAAATTGTTTGCTTATATAATATGGACCTTTAGGCCTATTTGTGTTTATTTAGTTATAATGTTTTTTAGTCTGTGTAAGGCTGTTTGTATCCTGAACGAATAAAATAAAATTATTTTTCGTACCACTTGCTCAAAAAAGTGACATTCTATGCCTCAAAAAGCGAACATAACAGTCATTTTTAATCTGTTAAAAACAGGGAAAGAAAATTGTACTGAATTTCATTCATCCTCTAGGGGGAGAATGTGATTTAAATTTGGAATACTTACCGAAATTTATACTGAACTATATCTGTGTTTACACCATTGAGTTTGTATATAAAGCATTATACATCTTTTTGAAAAAGGAATACGCAAATCAACTCATCAACAATAAATGTACCGAACAAAAATGTAACGTATTTTCCTCGGTGATAAAGCTGTCTTAGTCTTAGATGAACTTAAATCCCTCGCTACACCCAGGACTCGTCTTAAATCCCTCGCTTGGCTCGTGATTTAAGTTTCTAACACCCTCGCTGCGCTCGGGAGTAAACCTCGAGACTTTCGTTACGCTCGCGATTTAAATCGTCACCCACGACAGAAGACACTGCTTTATCCCCTTGGTTAATAATCTACTATATTTATTAATTAATCCTGAATGTAATGTCACATTCAGGGTTTCTCTGGAGTGTGACGTGTACGGATTTTACGTAATGTATGTAGACGTATAAAAATTCGTTTATCTAACTTACTGGAATTAGTTTGCTAGAATGATTTTAATAATTGGCTGAAACAATATAAAGTCAATCTGCTTTAATATCTTGTCCCGCTTCCAGAATTGTAAACATTCTTACATATTTAACCTATCCTCCATTGGAAAGAAACATCAATAGCCTTAATAATTATGACACATTAAACATAAGTGATTAAATTCCTTATTAAAGATAACAGCTGCATTATATAAAGATATGTGTTTTGGCAATAAGCTGCAGTTTCCAAAGAATAGACATGAAGCTCTTGGTGGTGCTAGTTGGATTGGTAGCCCGTTAGTATTTCTTTTCGCTTATTTTGTTTTGTTTCACCCACTGCAAGTTACTGAAAGCCAAACTGACAGTTTTTTCTTTTAATACGATAAAGTCGGTAAACATGCAAACGGCCTGCCTGATGGTAAGCGGTTACCGTAGCCATATGGACGTCTGCAACACACGAGGCAACACTCACGCGTTACCGACCCGCAGCCCCTCCACAATAGTTCTGGCAACCTTACTTACGTGCAGACACAACAAAGTTATTTGGGAGCGGTATTCTGTAAAGTGAAAGTAAACCGAGTCGAGCTGCTCTTTTAGCGAACGATTTTACTTTGAAACGATGTTAGCTTTGTATTAGTGATGGCATTTCAACCATTATGAAGACCGGGGTGTCGAACCCTACAGTGAGCTTTAAATTTTTGAAGGAAAACGTCGTGCGTGACGAAACCAAGTGGACTGCTTATTACCCTTATCTCCGCCAGCTCTCCTCGCTAGTTTATTTTTAATGATTAATTCCATGGTTTAAATTAGTTTGCTCCAAAAAATAAGCAGGGTGGCCAATTATGTGAGTTGCCAATCTCAAAGTGCAATATCAACAAAATAAGATTTAATTTCATTCTAGTGTGCTCAGGCAATGCTATCCCCTTGGTCCCGGGGGATAACAGCGACTATGTAGAAGGTGAAAGCCGCTACATATGGATGCCTAATGGCAATGGCGTACCGGTACTCGTAGATCTGGAAGAGCCAGTTGACCAAGAACTGCTAAACTCCAGGAATGGTGCCAACAACCAGTACTGGCTCTTCACCAGGTAAAAAAATGTTTAAAAAAAATAAAATATCAATAATATTATTGGAGAATTTATTTTCTTATGTACCTGGTAGATAAACCAACATACAATAAATAAAGGATCTTGCTATCCATATTTTGGTGAGATATAATAAAAAGCGTTATTCATTTATTTTTGTAAATTATTTTAATGACTGTATTGAAATTGGTACCATTTTCTTTTTCAGGCAAAACCCCACCAGTGCTCAAGTCATTGTCAACGGTAACGCGAACACCATATGGAATTCCAACTACCGTAATACCCGTGGATTGAAGGTTATCGTCCATGGATGGAACAATAACGGCAATACTCAAATGAACCCACTCATCACCTCCGCCTTCTTGGCCGTTCAAGACGTCAACGTCATCGTTGTTGACTGGCGTGCTCTTGCCAACGGTTCCTATAACTCCGCTGCTGCTGGCGTACCTGGTGTAGGCCAGTTCCTCGGCAACTTCCTCGTGTGGCTCATCAACACTGCCGGTGGTAACTGGAACAACGTGCACTTAATTGGCTTCAGTTTGGGTGCTCATGTCGTTGGTAGTGCTGGTCGTCAAGCTGGTGGCCGCCCAGCCCGTGTTACTGGTAAGTGACGCAATATTAAATTATTTACCTTTTTTTACTCATCATATCCGCCCATGGATGTCCACTGCTGAACATAGGCCTCCCCCATTGATTTCCACTTCGAACGGTTCTGGGCCGCTTGCATCCAGCGGCGCCCAGCGACTCTAACCAGGTCGTCGGTCCACTTTGTGGGAGGTCGTCCCGCTCGGCGCTTTCCAATACGCGGTCGCCACTTGAGAATCTTTCTTCCTCAGAGGTTATCGGCTCTTCGAGCGAGGTGGCCCGCCTATTGACACTACAGCTTACTAACTCCTTTACCTCCCTTTTATACTTTTACATACTTATATTAATGTTATGATTAATTTATAGGTCTCGACCCCGCTGGCCCACTATGGGGAGGTAACGCCAACGCTCTAAACCGCAACGCTGGACAGTACGTAGAAGCTATCCACACTGACGGTCGCCTATTGGGTATCTTCAATCCTATTGCTGACGCAGATTTCTACCCCAACGGTGGTATGAACCCTCAACCTGGTTGCTGGGTCAGCACCTGCTCCCACGGCCGTGCGCCTGAGCTGTTCGCCTCCAGTGTGCGTACCAACCACTTGGTCGGTAGACGTTGTAACAATATCTGGGAAGCTGAGCTGTCTACTTGCAACGGTGCTGCGTTCAATATGGGTAACGGCATCGTTGGCAAACGCGGGTAAGTTTTTCCGCAATCTCACCATGGTAAGTGATGATGCGGCCGAAGGTGGTAAACACACAAAGCCTAGAAGGAACTGGCTCTCAAGTGCAGCTATCGGAACACACCGAAAGGTGCTTGGCGACAGATTTTCAACTTGAGGGTGGTAGCCAGCCAGGCGGGTACTACAAAGTACCCTACCACCGTGCTATGCTATGGTTTCCTCACGATGTTTTTCCTTCACCGAAAGCTCAAACGCGGGTAAGTGTTAACTGATAAACACTTGTCAGTTCCGAAATTAATTGATTTGTAGCCGTGGAACTAGACCTAAAAAGGTAAAGACTCTAGAAATGATTGGCCCACCGAAGCTAGGAATAGAGGTAACTGAGTAAACCTGAAGGAGGGTTTTATTCTAAAGGAGGAGTTCACACCTAATTTAAAAAGGAGTAAAACTCAAACCTTTTGAGGATAAAATAATATAATAATCGTACACCCCATTTACAGCCTATACCTACAAACTAACATAGATAATAAAATAAAAAAGTATAAATGCAAAACTATATTAGTAAAAAGCACTACGTCACCGTGTGATCGTGTGGCACGTGTCCACGGAATCGACGGAACACCACATCCTGCGGCCAAAAGTCTTCTTCCATGACGAGGTTGCAGAAAACACGTTAGAACTCTCAACAAGAATGCCGTGAAGTTGACATTGCGGCTCGATTCCACGTACAGACTTATGTATTACTTATAAAAAAGTAATTTCAATGGAATACGTCGTGCTCTTTCGCTGAATTCAAATCAGTGTCAGATTAGTTATTTCATACTTATTAGTTTATTTTGCAGTCGACTTAATTTTTTTAACTTACTTTTTTATTTCGTCATTTTTAGTTTTTCTTAAATGCACTAGAATTTGACCAAGGTTTCGACACCACACCGTAGCTCGTATCAATAAGCCAGGCCGTCACACATATTTGTCCATATCTTGAAAACTACAGAACCGATTTCGATGAAAGTTACACTGTTCCCTAAGTTGAAGTAAATGTAAACCAATAAAGAAAGAATGGTTACAATCCGATTAATATCTTCGCAGATATGCGTGGCCAAACATACATACATACATACACCTGTGAAATTTTGTATATTTGTTTGGAAGCCCTAATAGATCATCATATGTGAATATATTGCAGTTCCAATAATATTATGTACATACGTGTCGAAATGATAATCTCCTTTTTTTTGAAGTCGATTAAAAAGGCTATTTGTTTGGAAGGTAAAACTACTAACGAATAATGTAAGGGTGTGTCCGTCCAGAGATACAGCGAAGGCTGCGCGCAGCAGCCGTGCGTCATAAGCTGTGTTTGGACGAAAAAATAAATATGTAGTTTGTTTTCTAATATAATTTAATTTGTTTTGCAGAAATGGTATCCACGGACTGAGAACCGGTAGCGCATGGCCTTTCTAAACAATCTCCTGAAATATAATATTTATCCACAAAAGTTTGTTTAAATAAACCAGAGTAAAATTAACAAAAACATTATATTGTTTTAAAGTACCTAAACAGTAAAATACCTACGACCTATATTATATAGATACCTACATATTATCTAGTACCTCAATATATATATTTATAACCTGGGACATTCCTCACACACGGTCATCTGATCCCAAACTGCCCAAACTAAGCAAAGCTTGTATATATACTATGGAAACCAGATAACTGATAGGTATATACTACTTTTTGTCACCCAGACTTAGGACATATAGTTCACGCACACAAAATATGCATGTCCTGGGTGGGAATCGAACCCACGATCAACCTACAAACTGATACAGTGCACGAACACATACATCTTAATATAAATACACACAGGCTACGTGGTATGATGTATCTGTATTTTAGCGTAATTTAATAGCAACAACGTATTTTAATATCATGTATAGATGTGCCCCACGGTTATACCTAACTTACACGTATCACATATACCTTCTTCAATAAACGGTAAAACTGAAAAAACAATTTTCATATCGGTCTGGTAGTTCCTGAGATTAGCGCGTTCAAACATAACTTCCGGTTTCAGTAGTGTGGATATTTTTTACGAAGGTGCATTCTTAAGCTCTATATCCTGGGAATGATGTAGAGGCGTGGACCCCATCTTGGCGTGGGGTCAGATTGTGTGACCATAGCAGTAGCAAACCTAAGTACAAAAAATGCACGGGCCATTTGGCGTACCTGTCACGCCCATTCCCACCCAGGACTTGCATTTGTGTGCATGAACATGTCTGCTTGTCCTGAGTCTGGGTGTAATTATGTATATTAAGTATGTATTTACAAACAAAAAGTAGTATCCCAGCAAAATTGTTCTTGTAGTAGTGAAACTACCAAGCCACATATTTTGACTACGGTGTGTAGAGTTTGTGAAGTAAGGGCTTGTAGAGTAAACGCAAGTAGAGTTTAAGCTTGGCTCTACATAAGATCTGATAACTTTTTGACAGTGGAAGCCATATGGTACGAGAGCTACCAACGTTTTCGAGAAAGAACTTTAGCAAGGCTGATTTTTTTATATTTCCTTGCTCATAGAAGCCTGATTGAGATGTACCAACTCTGACAGCCGGAAGTGGTTGCGTTTCCTTCTGCGCATCCTGTTTGTACTGGTGAAAATTTCGGAGTTTGAAACATTTTAACATTTTTTAAATTTGTTCATCACTTTCTCCGTCCTCTTAGCAAATACATTTTTTTTTTGGATGAGCGTTATGTGATTACTACTACGTGCGAGATGCTATTTTAGTTGTGAAAAAAAAAAAAAAAACATTTTCAAAAAGCAGAAATCTTAATATGATAGAGTTATGCTAGAACAAAAAAATTTTTTGTCAGGTGGAAATCTGGTTGCATAAGAGTATACAGACCAATAGTGTTGATTCTCGCGAGAGACGCGCATCCTATAATAACAATTCTTTCCGTTGTTATCATTTAACCGCAATCCAAAGATCGGCTTAAGAATATATTGTGGTACTCGAATATCTGCTTAGATTACCTTCGACCAAGAAGTATGAGGATTCCATCACTGCCTAAAAATAGACAACAAACTGCTTTGTCAGAGAAAGTCATGACAATTAACGAATGCCTACAAGCACGTCTATAAGAATTGGCTTATATAATATATCAGTTTATATTAAGATTTATTACATATTCAGATTCTTCATTATCAAGCTCGTCAAAGCCCAAATCAGAGGGTTTAATAATAATAAATAAATAAATATAAATATCCTGGGACATTCCTCATACACGGTCAACAATATAAAGAATATTCTGAATGAGCTATTTATTCGGTAACAATTGAAATAACGACACATAAACAACTTGGTAATAAAAATCTAAATATTTTAGTTTCATTATAAAATAAAATAAAATGCATTTATTTTCAGACAACAGGGTCCATAGATTGTTAGTTAATACACAAAAAATAGCTAAGTTAGTACAAATTTTAAACATTAAAACAACAGAAAAAGAACGACAGGCAGTTTATGAAGCATAACGCATGACGTGCAGCTTCATAAACCTGCCTAAAGTAGGCCCATCCGCCCTCACAGCAAACACGTTCAGAATGATGTTAGTGCTCCCTCTCACCCTGTTTAAAATAGAGGCCACTTGTTTGCGCATTATGGCGAAAAAATCGACCGTATTCGCATCTGCAAACATGCCTGAAGCACTACAATAAGGATGAAGCCTCAACAGCAGAGTGTTGTATGCTTATTGGGTATAATTAGCCAATAGGCTGCTGGAATAAAAAAATTGGCAATATGCCTTAAAGAGTGGGATCTTGATATTGACTGAGCTACCAGCAAACCTACGAGCCAGCATATTTGCCCGCACTGCCAACGCTCTGTGCTCCCTTTCTATATCACAATCATCTTTGAGGTCTTCAGTCACAATAAAACTTTTTGCCATAGTGTATTGTTGTAGTGTATGTGTAGTGCCATTTAGGGTTACTGGAGGGATATATGACGGACTTTTATTTCTACCCCTATACACCAACAGTTCACTCTTGCTTGAGTTATATTTTAAACCATGATCCTCAGCATAAGCATCACATATGAATAATGGTTTCCTAATACTACCAATCGTAGAAACCAGCAGCACCATGTCATCGGCATAGCTTATGTTATTTACACAATTACCAGATAGTAAATCACTGATCAGAGAGCTCATATTGGCTCTCATATAGATATATGACAGCCAAAATTAGCACACTGATCAGTTGATCTGCATAAATATTGAATAATCTTGGCGATGTCAGACCTCCACATTCCAGTTTGTATGGATCAGACATTGCATTAGACCATTTAACATAATTTATCTGTTTGTTAATGCATGAATGCATGTTTCCTGGACCTTTCTAAAGCTTTTGATCTAGCATCATATAATATCCTGTGGGATAAGCTTAGGAAGGGAGGTGTCTCTGTGGAATTAGTTACTACACTATCCGTCTGGTATAACAAACAGATAAATTATGTTAAATGGTCCAATGCAATGTCTGATCCATACAAACTGGAATGTGGAGGTCTGACATCGCCAAGATTATTCAATATTTATGTAGATCAACTGATCAGTGATTTAGCATCTGGTAATTGTGTAAATAACATGAGCTATGCCGATGACATGGTGCTTAACCATGACATGCCATGGTTTATTGTGACTGAAGACCTCAAAGATGATTGCATCGACCATAATAAGGTCAAGGTATCAAGGAGGGTAAATTCATTGTACTGGCCATTTCAAATCAAAATAATTTTTGTTTGGCTAAGAATTCTAATTTCAAATTAATTTTATTTTAAAAACATGGAATTCTTTTTCCAAAAGTAGTCATTTGTTTATTGATTAGTGTTAGATTTTCATCGCATTTCAATCTTTTTCGTCATAATGTATACGTTAAAAATTCGAGTAATTATGGAATATAAGTACCGTCGTGGCAGCAACGCGGCACAAGCGGCACGAAACATCAACGACGTTTACGGAGCTAACACTACAAACCAACGCACCACTTGTTATTGGTTTGCTCGCTTCCGTTCTGGGAATTTCGACCTGAAAAATGAACCTCGCGGTCGTCCGAAGACTTTGGTCGACAATGACGAATTAAAGGCGAATGTGGAAGCTGATGATATACAATCGACGGCTGAATTAGCAGCAGCTTTCGACGTTAACGTCAAAACAATATTGGTCCATTTGCGTCAAATTGGCAAGGTAAAAAAGCTTGACAAATGGGTGCCCCACGAACTCAATGATCGCTAGCGCGAAGTACGCGTCGAAACGTGCCTTGCACTGCTCAACAGACACACAAATGAAGGAATTTTGAACCGCATTGTTACCTGCGATGAAAAATGGATTCTGTTTGATAACCGCAAGTGCTCAGCAAGTTGGTTGGATCCTGGTTCAGCACCTAAACAATGCCCTAAACGAAAACTTACCCCTAGAAAAGTAATGGTCACTGTTTGGTGGTCTAGCGCCGGTGTGATTCATCACAGCTTCTTACCAAACGGGGTGAGCTTTACTGCAGATGTGTACTGTGAAGAACTGACCACAATGATGGAGAAGCTGGCACATCTCCAACCAGCATTGGTCAATCGCTCGTCTCCGCTGCTCCTGCACGATAACGCGCGACCTCATACTGCACAGCAGACGGTCTCCAAGTTGCAAGAACTGGGGTTGGAAGTTCTCCGTCATCCGCCCTACTCACCAGACCTTGCGCCTACAGACTACTACTTTTTCCAGAATTTGGATAACTTCTTGGCGGGAAAAAAATTCAATACCCGAGAGGCAGTACAAAATGCCTTTGAAGAATTTGTTGCCTCCCGTCCAGCTGATTTCTTTAAGAAGGGCATCAATAAACTGCCACTGCGTTAGCAAAGATGCATTGATTGCATGAGTGATTACTTCGACTAATACAAATAAAAAATACATGAAAAAAATTCGTTTACATTTTTTCATACAAAACTGCAATTTCATGGGTAAAGACCTAATATTATTATTCATTATAATGGATGTCCGAAAAGTAGTCTGAATAAGAGATAGATGAATTGTGTGTAAGATGAAATTAGTAAGAAAGGAGGGAATGCTGATATAATGGTTGAATTGAAGCAGCGCAAAAATTGCACCGACTCCATATAATTAGCAACAGGGTAAGAAAACAACGAATTAAATAAAGTAAAAGTATATTAAAAAGTAAAAACCATCGTGTTATCTAAACGAAAAAAATAATGAGGAAAAGAAGCGACGCAAGAAACTCCTCATGGGCCCGAAATGTTTATTGTTGTAATTTTACAATTAAATTATCACTTTAATTACACCTACAGTATTAATAAATTAAAAGTTTTAGTAACGGGTGAAATAGCATCTGCACTTAGAGGTGTGTACAGGGGGGCTAAAAAGGAAGCTAAAGCAACATTGCTACGGAATCCATTTTTTCGATTTTCTTTTTGGTAAAATAGTTACTCATTATATTATTATTGTTATTATGAAGCGCTCGTGGTGTAGCATGATAAGCCATTCTTAATCGATCGGCAAAGTTAAGCTACGCCTGTCGTGGTCGGTACCTGGATGGGTGACCGCCTAGTGGTATTTCAAATCGAGCGTTTCCGTGCTTCCGAAGGCACGTAAAGCCGTTGGTCCCGGTTATCACTTAATTGTGATAAGCTAGTTGGATGCCTCCTAGGCGGCTTGAAAAATTCCAACGGTAGGTTGACCACTAGCCTACCTCCACCGATCCGCAGTGGGCACGCGTGGTGGAGTATTGCCCATTCCTTTCACCTTTATTTGTGAAAGGAGGCCTGTGCTCAGCAGTGGGACATTATAGGCTGATGATGATGATGAGTTACTCATTATGTTCAATTCAATTCATTAAAAGACTCGGAATTGATGAATTACTTAAATTCTGCTGTAAATTCGAAAAAATAAATTGCGTTAGCAATATTGCTTAGCTTCCTTTTTAGGGGGCTAGGTCGAGTGCTTGCGATAGACTGCCTCCTCTATATGCTACACGCAAACTTTTATTAACTTTGCTATTGACTTTATGGTCAGTGTTGCCACTTAATCAATCTTTCTAATTATCCAAATAAGTCGGACCAACTATTCAGCTTCCCGATACATAATTTATATTAAAAAATTGATTAAATCCTAACTTCCTAACTAATATTATAAATGCGAAAGTGAATTTGTTTGTTTGTTACGCCTAGAAGGAGTTAGGCTACTTTTTATCCCGGGAACACGGGTGAAACCGCGGGGGACAACTAGTACAAAATAATTTCGGAGATTTCTCAGTTTAAGTGTATTTCGAATCGTCGATAGATTCAACTGTAACGTTCATAAGTGCCTTATCAGTGCCTAATCTGAATAAATAACTTTTTTATTTGGATTTTGAACATAAAGTTATCTTATTCTTTCCTTCAAATGGCTCTGGTTTAAAATAAACTTTTTCGAGTTAGCATTTTGTTCATTGCTGCTATCGATTGGGTCTCTAATTCCACTTCCGGTACTTGCTTTCCGTGTGCTGAACTGATCTTAAATTAGTCTTTGTACCCTTATGCAACCAGATTTCCGTCTGGCAAGGTTTGTTTTAGGTTCATTGATAGCATAACTATATAATGTAAAAATTTCAGCTTTTAGAAAATGGTTTGGAAGAAAATATGTCATTCACAAGATTCACAGCTAAAATAGCATCTCGCACGTAGATAGCAACCACATAACGCTCTGTCGATTTATGTTTAGGTAGCTAAAAGGCTGTAGAAAATGGTGATGAAAAAATTATTCGTGCTAAAATGGTTTAATGGGTTAAAAATCCGAATTTTTCACTAGTACAAATAGGATGCGCAAAAGGAAACGCAACCACTTCCAGCTGCCAGACTTGGCGCATCTCTATCAGGTTTTTTTTTTTTTTTATTTTTTTTTTTTTTTATTTATTTATTTTAGGTCGCTTTTTAACATCTAAGGTCATTAGCGACCACAATAAACAATAATATTTATTACAATTACATATTACACTAGGTTATAAACATTTATCATTTTCAAAAAAATTAACGTTCGTTTACATCCTTCTTCATTTAAACAATCTATTAAACTATTAGGTAAATCACACATTAGTTTTTCATTATTGTATGCCGTGCATTCAATAAGAAGATGTAAGATAGTCAAGTCCAGTCCACACTTGCACTTATTTTTATCGGTATGAGTTATTAAATGTATGTGTGTCATGTTTGTATGTCCAATACGCAGTCTGGTAATTATTACTTGATCCTTTCTGCAGCTGAATAAAATAGGTGGTTTATCAAAAATAGAATTTCTTATACCAAAAAGTTTACTTGTATTTTCCGTCTTCCAATAATTATCCCAAAGAATTTTTATTTTAACTTTGAAGTATTTTTTTATTTCAGCTGGAGTTGATTTTATTGTAGTGCAGATATCATTTTCATTCGTCGCATTTTTAGCTTCACTATCAGCTTTTTCGTTGCCAACTATTCCTTGATGACTTGGAATCCATATAATTTCGAAATTGTAATTCTCTGATAGAAGATTTATCATTTTTTGTTTAATATCTATTATAAGTGAATTTGAATTTTCCGGATTTTGTAATGCTGTCAGACATGACTTTGAGTCGGTATAAATAATATATTTCTCTGAATTAGAATCATTATGTATTAACTCTAAAGATTTAAGTATAGCTATTGCTTCACAACTAAAGATTGAGTGTGATTCCCGAAGCCTATATCGATAGCAATTATCACCCGAAACTACTGAACATCCTGATCTCCCATTCATAACTGACCCATCCGTATAGAAAATCTTACAATCTGTATGTCTATTCTTAATTTCATAATATAAGCTTTTATATATATATTGAGGTGTATCATCTTTTAAATTTTTGGCAAGTTCTAAGTTTATGGGAAAATCAAGTTTTTCCCATGGACCACAGGTAAGTAACTTTTTCGTAAAAATTGGTGGAATCTTAAGTTTCAATTCGTTTAAATATTTGGATGTTCTGATTCGTAGGGGCTGCAGTAAATTAGGTTGAAATTCATATTCTGCGTCAGTAGATGTTACTTTATTGTAGTAATTATAAGCTGGATTTTCAGGTTGGGACATAATATTTATAGAGTATGCAATTACAAGTTCTTTCCTTCTAAGTTCTAATGGCATTTCTCCAGCTTCAGCTAAGATGCTTTTGATAGGACTTGTCTTAAATGCACCAATACTAAGGCGAAGGGCAGTATTTTGGATGCATTCCAAGGAATTTAAGGTACGACTTTTTGCTGAGTCATATATAGCAGAGCCATAATCTAGTTTTTGTCTAATTAAAGCACGGTATGTATTGATCAGACATTTTCTATCAGATCCCCATAATGTTGATGATAAAACCTTTATTATGTTTAACCTTTTATAGCATTCAGATTTTAGTTGATTTATATGAGTAATCCAAGTCATTTTTTTATCAAATGTTAATCCTAAAATGTTCAATTTATTAACCTCTTTAATAGCATGTTCATTTAAGTTTAACTGTACGTTTCTACTTTTATTTTTCTTTTTAGATAGTATCATAAATTCAGATTTAGTTTTAGAAAATTTGAAGCCAGTTTTTCTGGACCATTCTTGGAGATTATTAAGCGTGTTTTGGATTAGTTTTAACATAGGCTTCAACGTTCTACCACTACAAATTAAAGTAAGGTCATCAGCAAACAAAAATCCTTTTACTGGTTTTCCAATATGAGCAAAAACATCGTTGATAGCTAGTAAAAACAGTATTACACTGAGCACCGAGCCTTGAGGGAGACCATTTTCTATAGGTACAGAATTAGACACTGTATCATTGATTCTTACTTTAATTGATCTTCCTGAAAGGAAATTTCTAACAAACGCTAGGACATTTCCTTTGATGTTAATATCTTGTAATAACTTTAAAACTCTGTGTTTCCAAACCATTTCATAAGCTTTTTCTATATCTAAAGATACAATTACTGTAAAATTATCATTAGCAAAACTATCAAGTACTTCACTTTCAATGTTCATTAAATGGTCTATTGTTGTTCTAAATTGACGAAATCCATATTGAAATGGTGAAAAATATTTATTCGTTTCTATATACCATCTTATTCTCTTACTTATTATTTTTTCAAGTATTTTACAAAGATTACATGTTAAGGATATGGGTCTATAACTAGTTTGAAGACTTGATATTTTTCCTGGTTTTAATATTGGAACCACTAATGCTTCTTTCCAGCTATCTGGGAATACCTGTTTTTTCCATATAAGATTGTATATTTTAAGTAAATACTCAAGTCCATTGATGGGCAAGTGTTTGATTATGATATTAGATATGTCGTCTGGTCCTGGACTAGAATTACCTATCTGAGACAATACCAATAATAGTTCATGCATATTAATTTCCGTATTAATTGGATTAGAATTATCATAAATATCGAAATTCGAGTCATTTTCCTCATTACTTTTGAACTGAATAAAGGGGTTATCATAATTATTGGAGCTAGAATTGGTTGCAAATGTTTTAGCTAATAGGTTGGAAGTTTCCATTGGGTCAGATGTAAATGTACGATCAGGTTTTTCGAGTACAGTATTACTAAATATGTTACGGTGTTTAAGTTTTTGTATCTTTTTCCACATGTCCCCAACACGGGTTTTGTTGTTGATGGATGACACCCAATTTTCCCAATATCTCTTTCTACTTTCTTTGAGAAGTCTTCTATAGTATGCTCTTTTTTTCTTATATTCTATTTTATATATTGAATTAGGATCATTTCTGGCATATTTTTTAAATAATTTTAGAGCCTTTTTGGTTTCCCTTATTGCGATTTTACAGTCATCATTCCACCATGGTAAATAGTTCTTTCTGAAAGAACCAGATGTCTTCGGTATGTATTTATTAGCTGCTTCAAGAATGACTTCCGTGAATTTTTCAACTATATCATTGATAGGATAATCAGACATAGAACTTAGGTCTGTCAAACTGGAAATATTTTGACCAACCTCTTCACTAAACATTAACCAATTAGCTTTGTCGAATTTCCATTTTTTGGGGAAATTAATATTGTTTTGTATATCTTGTGAAATAAGGGATTTAATTGATATTGGGAAATGGTCACTATCATACAAATCATCCAAGGCATTCCATTCAAAATATGATCTTATATTTTGTGAAGCCAAAGTTAGATCTATATTGCTTGTACAACCAGTGTTACTATCAAAATGTGTCGGTTGGCCATTGTTTAATAATAATATATCATGATGTTCATCAAGCCAGTCAGCTATCATACTACCTCTGGTATCACATTTTTCAGAACCCCAATAAAAATGATGGCCATTGAAATCACCTAAAATTATGAAAGGCGTTGGAAGTTGACTAATTAGGCAATTTAAATCATTTTTGTTAAGTGGATTACTATTAGGAAGGTAAACATTGCATATGGTAAGACTAAAAGGAAATTTAATTTTTATTGCTACTGCTTCTAGAGGTGTGTTTATTCGTATTTCTTCGGGGAAAGTGTGTGATTTGATAAATATTGCTACTCCACCACTAGCCCTATTGCTTTGTAATCGATTTTTATAGAAACGATCGTATCCTATCATTGGAGCACAATAGTCAGAACTGAAGTTAGTTTCCTGTAAACAAATGCAAGATGGACTTAACCGACTGATTAACAGTTTAATATTTTCTAATCTTTTAAAGTAACCGTTAACATTCCATTGTAAAAAATCCATAAAAAATATATGTAGAAAGAAAAATATGTGATTTATTACTTACTTAAATATAATAGAAAATTGTTAGAAATTTTTTAATCGTCTTTATCTGTAGTGGTAGGATTCAACATTTCATGAAGCTTTCTCGACAAGCGGGAACATCTATTTTTTAAACTCTTATTCATTTTACAGTGAATCTTGTTGCACATTTTAATTAAATCTTTGACGTTATCAGTATAGGAATATACTAAATCTTTTATATTTTGTTTTCCTTTAGCGTTATCTATTAAACTTATGAATTGATCTAAATTAATAGGGAACGTTGAATCATTGTTTAATTCTGCCATACTATCTGCAATGTCTTTCCAAATATCTTCTTCAGTTCTTGGGTCAATCGTCTTTAATTTCTTCTTCGTCTTTGTTTTGACTTCCACATCTTCCAGAGAAACATTGCTACCAGTATCATCAGTCTCCAATTCCATTATATCAGAATCATCTTCCTTAGTGTTTAGATTTATAATATTATCAACGTTTGAAGCATTGCTGATAGTTGGGGAATGTATCCGTTTTTTCCCTTTCGAGCTAACCTGTGGTGGTTGTGTAAATTCTTGTATCACCTGTGGAGTGGGTACTGGGACTGGACAAAGGTCATCATTTCTATCAAATATTTTATTTATTTCGTCGGCCGTTTGGTTATCCATTTCTTGTGAGATTTGGGGACTTGATAAGTTTTGCGGACAATTTTTGGCTAAATGCCCCATTGTGTTGCAGGAAAAACATTTAAGGACATCAGTAGATATATAAATCCAATAATTCGTCCCTTCAAAGGTTAATTGGAATGATTCTGGGAGGCCTGAGTCATCATCTGGGCTAATATATAACTGTCTTCTGAAACTTAATACATGAGAAAATCCTGGTTCAGTCACACCTATTTTCATAAATGTTATAGGGGACATTATTTTTATTTTTAATTCCTCGAATTTTTGTTCTATGACGCAATTTGGTATAACGGGGCAAACGTTTGATAAAACTATTCTTTTGTTTCTCGTAATTAACGGTTTTATTTCAAGAACATTTTGACGGATATTAATCTTTTTCTTTTCTTCAATAAGGTTGTCAGCTGTTTTTTTGGAATCTAGATATATACATATTCGTGCATTCGATATGCGAGATATAAATCTAATAGATGTCGCTGGTACGATAGATGATAAAGCAATAAGGTACTCCCTGAGTGTTATTCCATCGATTGAGTCCAATATAATAGCTTGATCTTTCTTGGGGAAACATGTTGATGACGTCACATTGGAATAACTTGAAGTATTGGGTATCGGTTGTGATTGAGTAGGTTGTTGAGACATTGGGGAGTTGTGGGACGTTGGGGTAGAAAACATCTTAAAATAAAGGGTCTCCTGTTTCCAGGAGTTACCCTGTTTTCGATATTTCGTATTACTTAGTGTCACGTAAGTAATTTCTTAACTCGTAAACAAAAACAAAAACACGATGACGGGTCAAGCGGAGTGAGCGGAGTGAAGTGAGACACGCGCGTCCGCTGTGGCTACTCGCGCGGGACTCTCTATCAGGTTTTAATGCGCAAGAAAATATCAAAAATCCAGCCATGCTAAAGTTCTTTTTTTCGCGACGTTGCTAGCTCTTATTGGCAACATTTTACATAAAAATGTTTTTGCTGGGATTTCACTTCTTTTTGTATGTAGATATATTGTTTTTTTTTTATGTATTTGAAATTTCGATATCTTATAATATTTTTGTTAATTGTGTACTAATACAAGCTTACATACGAAACTTCTGCTTTCTAGGACTTCCTGAAGTACCCTGAGTTTTGATGATCATCAGTGAGTCAGTGACGAAATTGGGGTTTTTTAGATATCAATAAAATCTAAAGTTATGTTATTGAAACTTAATATGTTTAATAAGTTCACTATTGACATCATGTCTCGAGAATTTTGTTTATCTGGTATAAGTAAAACCCAAGTTATGAGGCTTCAAAAAATCGACGAAGCGCTTCGAGAAAAGTTAGGTAGTGCCCTTGCGCTTCGCTTGGCTGTCTTGGCGGGGGGCACTCCCGTGCCCCCAGATTATTATGTAGTAATATTAGTTATCTCGTTTCCATAGTACAAGCTATGCTTAGTTTGGGATCAGATAACCGTGTGTGAGGAATGTCCCAGGATATATATTTTATTATTTAATCTTGAATGAAAACTGTCACATTCGGGGTTTCTCCGGAATATATCGTGTACGGGTTATACGTTATGTATCGTGCCATAATGATCTTTTAGTCGTCAGTTTTGACAGTTTTTGTACTAAAATTATTTTCGTTCATTATGAGACTATTATGAATTAGTAGACTGCGCACCATTGAATTATCTGCGCACATTGGCTCAATGATAATGGAATTGCAATAGTAGGTATTATATCAGTATGACATTATTAGAGACTTGACCCCCTGGAATTCGTGTACTAAAAATATTGTTATAGTTGGCTGAATCTGCTTTAATATCTTATATTGCAATAGTTGGTTAAGATTCCACCTATCGCGCCGTAGATCGTGGGTTCGATTGCCACACAGGACATGCATTATGTCTGTATGTCCTGAGTCTGGGTGTAATTATACAGCGTGTAAGGGACATCGCCGCACAAACGGATACCATGAGTCCAGGACATGATTCTGGACCCCCCCATGTTGGAATTTTTCGTCGGTTTTCCCAAATTTTTTTAAAAAGAAAATGAGTTTTTTTTACTTTAGACTGTTCATAATCGTTATTCATACCTAACCCAAAGAGATTTAAAATAAATAAGTTATTAATTCATTACTTTCACTAAAAGTATCAATGTAAATAAAACTAGAAACGGTGTCTTATGGCGATATTCGCCTGCAGTCAGCGATATACTACGTAGGCACAACGTTATCGCGAGTTTAAATCGCGGTGTTCACAATACATTGCGCGCTCGAAAATGACAATTTCTATAACCGATCATTAGCGAGGTGAATGACTTTCACAATTTGATTAGTGGCATTAGGTGTAGCCTTTTAGTATATTTTAAGTAGTATGTATTTACAAACTAAAACGATTTAATTATATCAGTTATCTGATTACCATAGTACTCTGCTTAGTTTGGGATCAGATGACCGTGTGTGAGTAATTTCCCAGTATATTTACTTATTTGTTTATTATCATGCTTCGATGTACTACCAGAATTGTAAACATTATTACATTTCTCCTATCCTCAATTGGAAAGAAACATCAATTGCCTAATAATTATGATACATTAACATAACTGATTAGAAATCTGTATTAAGATAACAGTCTCAATATAAAGATACGTGTTTTGGTAATAAGCTGTAGTTTCCAAAGAAGAGACATGAAGCTGTTAGTGGTGCTCGCTGGTTTGGTAGCCCGTTAGTATTTCTTTTTTCTTATGTATTTTGTTCTTTCAATCACTGCCAGTTTCTAAAAGCCAAATCAATTGAAATTAATTTCTCGTTTAAAGTACACATTTCGTTGTTAATGAAATCTGAAATGACAAAGAACGGAAACAGTTTTGATTCAGTTGTGATTGATTAACTTTGATTTGGCTTCCAGAAACTGGCAATTACTCTGTTTTCGCTTTGAAGCGAAAGTAGCTTAGTTTAAGTGACCGTCAAAGTGTACAGTGAACTTGAGCTGTTTGAAGGAAAACATCGTGTCGAAACTCAGCACGCTGGTATGGTACTTGTAGTACGTCTCTTAGCTGGCTACCACCCTCAAGTTGAAAATCTGTCGCCAAGCACCAACTGGTGTGTTCCAACAGTTTCAGCTGTGAGCCACAGTTGCCTTATAGGTATTGCAAGGGTCGTCAGCACATTAACAATCCCCTGGTTTCATAGGCGACGGTAGTCACATACCATCAGGTGGAACGCCTGGCTTGACAGCCTTATCAAAAATACATTGACAAATACATTGTTGTTAATCAATTCCATGATTTAGATGGGTTTGCTCCAAATCATAAGCAGGGTGGCCAATTATATGAGTTGCCGTTTCTCTCAACCTCGAAGTGCAACAGATATCAACTAAGTTGGATTTTATTTTGATTCTAGTGTGCTCCAGCAATGCTATCCCCTTGGTCCCGGGGGATAACAGCGACTATGTAGAAGGTGAGAGCCGCTACATATGGATGCCTAATGGCGATGGCGTACCACAACTTGTAGATCTGGAAGAGCCAGTTGACCAAGAACTGCTAAACTCCAGGAATGGTGCCAACAACCAGTACTGGCTCTACACCAGGTAACATATTTTTTTAAAATTTATCTATAATATTATTGGATTTAAACTTATGTACCTGGTAGATAAACCAATTTGACCTTAATTTATACAATACAGAAAACAAATATTTTTATACTTGCTATTATTTTGTTTAATTATAGTCAGATATAAAAAAGCGTTATTTATTTATTTTTGTAAATTATTTTAATGACTGTATTGAAATCGGTACCATTTTCTTTTTCAGGCAAAACCCCAACAATGCTCAAGTCATTGTCAACGGTAACGCAAACACCATCTGGAATTCCAACTACCATAACGGCCGTGGATTGAAGGTAATCGTCCATGGATGGAACAACAACGGCAATACTCCAATGAACCCACTCATCACCTCCGCCTTCCTGGCTGTTCAAGACGTCAACGTCATCGTTGTTGACTGGAGTGCTCTTGCCAACGGTTCCTATAACTCCGCTGCTGCCGGCGTTCCTGGTGTAGGCCAGTTCCTTGGCAATTTCCTCGTGTGGCTCATCAACACTGCCGGTGGTAACTGGAACAACGTGCACTTGGTTGGCTTCAGTTTGGGAGCTCACGTCGTTGGTAGTGCTGGTCGTCAAGCTGGTGGCCGCCCAGCTCGTGTTACTGGTATGTGATTATACTAAATTATGTGATGTAAATATTAAATTCTTTACCTTTTTTACTGTGATATATACTAATATTACGATTAATTTACAGGTCTCGACCCCGCTGGCCCACTATGGGGAGGTAACGCCAATGCTCTGAACCGCAATGCTGGACAGTACGTAGAAGCTATCCACACTGACGGTCGCCTCTTGGGTATCTTCAACCCTGTTGGTGACGCAGATTTCTACCCCAACGGTGGTATGAACCCTCAACCTGGTTGCTGGATCAGCACCTGCTCCCACGGTCGTGCGCCTGAGCTGTTCGCCTCCAGTGTGCGCACCAACCACTTCGTCGGTAGAGGCTGTATCAACGTTTGGGAAGCTGAGCTATCTACTTGCAATGGTGCTGCATTCAACATGGGTAACGGCATCGTCGGCAAACGCGGGTAAGTGTTTATTGATAAATACTTAATTTATTTGTTATGAGGTAGCCATAGATCTAGATCTAAAGAAATACTCTAGAAATGAGTGGCCCATTGAAACTAGGGATAAAGGTGAAAAAACCTGAAGGATGCTTTTATTCTCAAAGGGTTCGCCGCAATGTAGGTGTAAACCCTTTGAGGATGAGTTTTTGGTCGCCGTTTGTTATGTGTAATACTAAAACTGTAATATCATGAGAAGTTGAAGTGTATACATTATTTAAAATGCTAGTTACTTGGAAGTTAAAACTAGATACCATTAAATTGTTAACATTACGTTGTAAAAATTATGATATATATTTCTTATATTATTAAATTTGTTTTCAGAAATGGCATCTTCGGACTGAGAACCGGCAGCGCATGGCCTTTCTAAATAATCTCCTCAAATAAATATTTATTGTCACCAACAATATTTCTTTAAATAAACCCAAGTAAAATTTACACATTACACATACAAGATTACACACAACACTAAAAAGCAGATGCGACGCGGCGATAGCGATATAAATATAACTTAACTAGCAGCGAAACCCGGCGTTGCTCGGGTTAAAATACATCGCGTGTTTAATGGTATACAAAATATATAAGGATACATTTTTTAACACATTATAGATTTCTATTTTCGATATTGAGAGACTCCAGAACATTCAAATAGTTTGTTCTTTTTTTACTCGACTGCAATCACATTAGAACTGACGAAAAGTCACTGAATTTCGATTTATATACCGAAATTTCCAGTACCAGATCACTCTAGAATATTTAGATGTACATCACTTCGATTTGGTTTTTATAGATCAATAATAACACTCGTACACATTTTGGAACTTTCCAGACCAATCCAAAAATTC
The DNA here is from genome assembly GCA_951394255.1 of Polyploca ridens. NCBI lineage: Eukaryota > Metazoa > Arthropoda > Insecta > Lepidoptera > Drepanidae > Polyploca > Polyploca ridens. Next base: position 14,478,770 of record OX596245.1, read on the forward strand.
TCGATCATAATAAATTGCACTCATTTGTGAACTTCCCAGATAATTCGGAAAATTTCTAGAACGTTCTCGAACATTTTAACTCGATAATAACAGTTTTGGGACATTTTGGAACTTTCTCAAACATTCTATATCGATTATAATAGTTTGCATTCATTCTAGAATTTTCTAGATCATTCCAGATATTTGTTGAACTTTCTAGAACACTCCAGATAAATTATAACCGTTTTACTCATTTTGGAACTCTCTAGATCATTCAAGAAATTTCTCGAACATTCTAAATCAATCATAATCAATTGCACTAATTTTGTAACTTTCCAGATCATTCGGAAAATTTCTAGAACGTTCTTGAACATTCTAACTCGATAATAACAGTTTTGGACATTTTGGAACTTTCTAGATGAAGCCAGATCAATTATAACCGTTTTACTCATTTTGGAACTTTCTAGATCATTAAAGAAATTTCTCAAACATTCTAAATCGATCATAATCAATTGCACTCATTTTGGAACTTTCCAGATCATTCTGGAAATTTCTAGAACGTTCTCGAACATTCTAACTCGATAATAACAGTTTTGGACATTTTGGAACTTTCTAAATGAAGCCAGAAATTTGTAAAACTTTCTCAAAACATGCTATATCGATTATAATAGTTTGCATTCACTCTAGAATTTTCTAGATCATTCCAGATATTTGTTGAACTTTCTAGAACATTCCAGATCGATTATAACCGTTTTACACATTTTGGAACTTTCTAGACCATTCCAGAAATTTTGAGATCTTTTCAGAAGTCCTCATGCGTTAGAAAAGGACAGCAATATATGTTTTAACATTTTCGCCACCCACAACCACCCCCTTCCACCCATCGCGACCAAACTCCCTTACTACCACCTGGGGAGACCAAGGGGTATTTACCACCCCCACGGGAAGTTGATTGGGGTTGGTGGTGATTGAGAAAACTGCGTATTTACGTACCCACAAAAGCATTTTATATATATTAATAGCAGCGAATCCCGGCGTTGCTCGGGTTAAAATACATCGCATATTTAGTGGTATAAAAATACATATATAAGGATATATTTTTAACAGATATTATAGATTTCTATTTTCGATTTTGATTTGGTTCTTTTAGTTAAAACAATAACAATTATAGATCAATAATAACACTCGTACACATTTTGGAACTTTCCAGATCAATCAAAAAAAAATTGAACTTTCTCTATCATTTTAAATTGCACTCATTTTAGAACTTTCTCGAACATTCTAAATCGATCATAATCAATTGCACTCATTTTGGAATTTTCCCGATCTTTCGGAAAATTTCTAGAACTTTCTCGATCATTCTAAATCGATCATAATAAATTGCACTCATTTTGGAACATTCCAGATCGTTCAGGAAAACTCGATTCGATAAAACTGTTATTAGTTTTGGACATTTTGGAACTTTCTAGAAGAAGCCAGAAATTTGTAGAACTTTCTCAAAACATGCTATATCGATTATAATAGTTTGCATTCACTCTAGAATATTCTAGATCATTCCAGATATTTGTTGAACTTTCTAGTACATTCCAGATCGATTATAACCGTTTTACACATTTTAGAACTTTCCATTCCAGAAATTTTGAGATCTTTTCAGAAGTCCTCATGCGTTAGAAAAGGACAGCAATATATGTTTTAACATTTTCGCCACCCACAACCACCCCCTTCCACCCACCGCGACCAAACTCCCTTACTACCACCTGGAGACCAAGGGGTATTTACCACCCCAACGGGAAGTTGATTGGGGTTGGTGGTGATTGAGAAAACTGCGTATTTACGTACCCACAAAAGCATTTTATATATATTATTAGATATTAGATTAGATTTACTACTGACACTGAAGTGTACAAATTTCAATGCCATAATTAGAGTAGGTACGTCGCGCGGCGCCGCGAAACGCATCGCAGCGCGAGGCGTCTTTGTGAAACAATTGGCTTCTCCAAACATCATCGCAGCACTTTTTAAGATAGCGATACAAAAAACTTTATTTACTTCACAAAAAGGTACAAATTTCAATGAGAGAATTAGAGTACGTCCCGTAGCGCCGCACTGCGTCTCGACGCATCGCGATGCGCGGCGCAGCACGACTAGGGGCATCGGAACCGGTTTTTCCCGGTTCCAAAATTCCAAAGTTCAGGATTTAAACCGGAACCAAAAAAAAACGGTTCTTTAAATATGGCCGGTTCTCGATGCACGACTAAGCACGACACGTCTTTGTGGAAAAATTGGCTTCTTCATGGAAGACGAAGGTCCCTTCATCTCGGTATCCGACGTCACTACCACAGATATCATCGCTTTATTCAAAATTCAAAATCATTTATTCAAATAGACCTTCGCAGGCACTTATGAAAAGTCTAATACCGTTTCGGAAGGTTGCATTTGCTGAGAAGAGCCGGCAATAAATATTACAAGACCTTATATTATTACAAGACCTGGAGGCAAGGAACTACCCTCGCCAAGACTAAGCAGGGCACTACCTACCCTTTCTCGTTTCGTTTTAATTTCAAAGCTTCATAGCTTCGGTCTTGATAATACTAGATAGCCCAAATTCTCAGGATAAGATGTTGTTAGCAGAATTATGAAACACACAAAGTTTCAGTTGTCTAGCTTATATACTTTAGCTTTTATTAATACGTGAATCACGTCGTCGACTGACTCACTCACTTCTCAAAACCTCTAGGGTACTTCCCGAAGTTGTAGAAAGCTGTAATTTAGTATGTAGGTTAGAACTAGTATACAAACTACAAAAAAACATGACCCTTCCTCTGGCGTTGCCAGTCGGGTCAAAAACGCTCTCCAACCCCCCATAAAGAGGGGAGCAAACCCCCTCTTTCTCTACTGAGATTTTCTATAGTGGCCACCTTCACCAACCTCTCGGTCATAAAAGACGGCACACTATACCAGGCAACCCCTTACGAGGCGTCTGGGACCATCTGCGGTAGGTCACGCCGCCAGAGTACTCGCCCCTGGTACTCAAGAGAAAATGTGAGTCGCACCGTGATCACTCACTACCATTTGTCCAGAATGGTACCGGAGCAGTCAAAGTCGCTCACCACACGCACCCCAGCACGCCAGCGCTAGCATGAGCACAAACGTATAAATACGCAGCGCAAACACCGGCACCAGCGCACCTTGTTGGTGCTAGCGGATTCAATCCCCGCTAGGGACGCCAGAGAAGCTGGCTCCCATTTCTCCAGAATGGTCCCGGAGCTGTCATGCACGCTCACCTCCCGAATACGAATCCACGCATCTACCCAATGCCTGCAGCTGGGTTGCCGGAAAACTAATCCAACGGGTAGTCCTCTACTTTCTATCCAGGAAAGTGCCGGAGATGCAGTTCACTCACAGGAGCTCACTTGCTTGAGGGTTACTCACGAACCCCGCGTCTGACCACCAGGTGGCCCTTTGCCTTAGGCCGGTAACTTCAGACACTTGTTGCGCGCGAGGAATGACGCACGACCAACACATAGTCGAGCAGACAACATGCCACTCCTCTGCAACCACCACATAGACCAACGCGAGTCCATACCCAATGTCAGGTTCCACCTTTGCGCTTGCAATGGTGGAGGGCCTACCTGACCCCGCGTACCCTTATCCAAACAGCCGGACCCGTAGTTCCAGCTGCGAACCCCATCTGTTCGGGTCGTACAGACGTGGGCGTTGCTCATTTAGCACCACCCGGAGGACACGTGTACGGTGTTTAAGGCAGAACGTACGGACGCGAGCAACATTATCCTCCAGGCGGCCAAGTCTGCTAAAATGTCATACTGACACGATACTATTGCAAATTCCACAAGAATCTTTTGCAATTCCATTATTATTGAGCCGCTGTGCGCAGTAC